>CAVNYO010000423.1:0-525759 GCA_963692855.1 Mycena citricolor | reverse complement strand
CTAACCCTAACCCTAACCCTAACCCTAACCCTAACCCTAACCCTAACCCTAACCCTAACCCTAACCCTAACCCTAACCCTAGTCGGCACTAGGAGTCAGACTCTTCTCCATGTCTACTAGAACATGTTGCTGCTCCTCCTTTTGCATCAGATCCAGGAAGATGTCCTCAATGGAAGTTCCCAGCACGTCATACGACGTGACTCCGTAATATGCGCCCTACGAGTCCACCAGTTGCAGCACCCGATCGACAACCTGGCTATCCTTGGCTCTGAGATGGTACAGTGACTGGCGAATGGACGCGACAGACATATGGGCCTGCGGCGCAACGGTCTGGATCCGATGCAGCAGCTCGGCAGCAGCATCGCTGTCCGCCGCTAGTGAGACCTGGACGCTGTAGCCTTGGCCGAGATCGCCCTTGAGAGCAACGGGAGACCCAGCCGCGACCAGTTTGCCAGGCGCAGCGAGAATGGCAATGTTGTCGGCCAGTAGATCCGCTTCGTCGAGGAAATGAGTCGTGAAGACGATGGTGCGTTCTTGTCGCACTGAGATGAGGGACCGCCAAAGGGCTCGACGAGATAACGGATCGACGCCGGATGTACACTAAAATGTGATGAGCAGTGTGTTATAGTGCCACGGATCGGAAACACTCACTTCGTCCACAAGAACCAATGTGCAGATGTAAGCATAAAACGATGGAACTGCATCCAATGCGCCACGCACCTTCAGATCCCGCAACCAAACCAATAGCAAGCTGCAGCTTCCGTTTCTGTCCCCCCGACAGCGTCCTTGCCTGCGCATGGATCTTGTGCTCCAAGTCACAATCCCTCAGGAGCTGTTCTAGATCCTCGTCCGCCGACGCAGCATTCGACCATTTGACGGCCCGCAACACCCGGAGCGTCTGTAGACACGTCAACTCGGAGATGAGCACGTTCTTCTGTGGGACAATGCTGAGCCTTCCGCGCGGCGGCCGGTCCAGTCCACCTTCGAAAACGACCTGTCCGCTCGTGCGACCAGTAAGGCCACCGATGACCGACAGAGACGTCGACTTTCCAGCGCTAGGTTTAACCATGAGCGTTCGAAAACAGAGCGGAGCACATGCAAGTGACTTTTCACTGTGGATGCGGCACGGGACGTAAGGCGAGCAGACAGTGAGAGGTGGAGGTGCTGAGAAACGCACCTGCGGACTTGGCCCCCATCCACCTCCCGGGTTTTTGTGTTGGTCCGGTTGCCGAAAGTCGTTCGTCGCAAGTTGCAAGCTGAGGGTGCGCGTTGAATGCAATAGAAAGGTACACGAGCTCGGCTGCGCAGCCTGGTGATGCCGCAGTCGGCGCGGAGTTTACATGAGGCAGGCCTGCATCCGGTTCCGAGATGCGCAATGAACGCCCCTTGCGGCGCGATATGTTGAGATGGCGGACAGCAGGAGCTAGAGCGTACAGTGGGAGGTAGGTGGTGAGAAGAAACGCACCGGCAGATTGAGTCCCCTTTGACTCTCCATGCGCTCCGCCCATACGCGCATTCAATTCCTCCATCCTATACCCCTGGGATCAATCTCCCAGCTTTGTTTCCCGGTGTCTAAGAGTCAGTTGTTGCGAGGTGTGCGATCGGTGCAGGTGGGAGAGGACTGTGTAGCTGCGCGTGCGTGTGATGCCGCAGATAGCCAGATCCGCTGCATGGTGTGAGGTCGCACCTTCGACGCCGAGAACAGGACGAACGCACTTTTAAGTGGTTCTGGCGGGCTGTGGCACAAAATCAAATAGATTTGGGCGCAGGACGAACGCACATGCTTGCGACATTCCGGTGGGTATGCGGCGCGGAAAGTCGTCCACTCGTCCATCCGCCTCCCCTGCTCCCATGCCCCTGTTTCGTTTGTCGGTCCGGTGGCAGAGAGTCGATCGATGGGCGTTGAGGGTGCGTGATCGGCGCAATGAGGAGATGAGTGCAAAATGCGCTGCGTGTACGTGAGGCGGAACCGCGTCTAATTCCCAGATGCGCGAAGGGTTAGTACAAGCGCATGCACCGTAATGAGAGATATCATGACCGTGATGTCCTTCACTGTCCTTGCCTCGATCGTGGGCACCGCGCACGCGTCGCCATTGCCCTCATATGGTGGGTGCGTTTTGTGGTACTCCTCGCGGTTGAATAGCCGGTACCCATACGTGAGCGGTGTGGCAGTCTGCGCCGTTGAGCTCAGACCACTGGCGGCATGTGCGATCAAAGGGGGTGGGACTCACACAGGCGAATGTAGTCGAGAGTAGAAGGTGGCAAACAGCATGTCGATATGGACGAGTCACGTGGAATGACGTTGCAAGCTGCTTGGAATTAAGTAAGGCGGTGCCTGATCGACATTACCCTAACCCGGTTTCTACTGCATCTGGTGCGATGACTTCTACTACAACTCCCCGTCAACGACACGTCCAATAACCCGCCGAACGAGGGCCCCAACACCAGAAACGCCTCGTGACTGCTGGATTACGGGTACAACGACTTTGTGATCGGACTCGTTGCACAGGGACTCGGCAAGACGGAGGACCAGCAGAAGTACTTTGCAAAATCGGGTGAGGGTTTTTGGTCTCGCTCTCAGCCGCGCTGACCGTGCATGCTCAACAGGGCGCGATCCCGCTGGTGGTCATCATGCACAGCGCGGATGTCATGGCGACGCACTGGATCTCAAGCGCGAGGCCGAAGAGCGCACAGGGGGGCGTCCTGCGCATGGCGTTCACTGGGGCGTTCGAGGCGCACCTGCTCGCCACGGATATCACGCAGGCCGGGGTCAGTGTCGTCATCGCCCCAAGGAAGCCGTTCCCCGCGACGTTCGAGATGCGCAGGAGGTGAGGACCACATATTTCAATGTATGTACGTACCTGCAGGCGCTGACCCTAACACAAAGCATCCCCGGCTCGCCACTCACGCAGGACTCGTCGTTCACCATCCTGCTCAAACACGGTGTAAACGTCGGCATCGGCATCGAACAGGTCTACCTCGCCCTAGCGCCCGATTCGAAATGTCCACAACGCAGGTGAACTCCGCCGGGGTGATCTATCGCGCAACAATGCATGCGATGGCGTCGACCAACATTGACCACGCGCTCGGGTTGGACTCGCGCACGGAGGAGCTCGTTGCGTACCGCGGCGGCAGGGTGTTCGACATGGCGAGCTAGGTCGTCGCTGTCGTTTCCGAGCGGCGGGGGACAGTGGTGCAGTTCTAGCTCATGTCGCCCCACACGGACATGCATGCGTTCTCAATATTAAATAATGGGTATATATACTCGTGTACACCACGTCAGTAGTAGTGAGGGGTAGGAGTACGAGTGATTGGATTCCCAGCGTAGTCCCAGCCGTAATTCGGCGTGTACCTGTGAGTGTGCAAGACTCTGAGCGACCCAGTCGACCAGATCAATCGGGCGGACGCACGTGTAAGGCACAGAGGGCAGCGTCTCGTCGTGCACCATCGACATCCAGGAACCACACACTAGTATCCGGTCTGGAGTCCGGAGTGTGGAAGAAATCGGACAACGACGCAGCGCACCCAAGATCCGGCGGCACAACTGGTCACTCGTGGAATAGGCATACGGCGCGAATGCTGATGACGCGTAGCACCGGTCCGTTATCCGGAACGGCGCATAGATCAGATTCGAATCGCCCTTGACGCCATTGTCCGTGAAAAACCGCGCCCACTCCGTGATCGTCTGCAAAACGTGAAGACACCTTCAGACAAGAGAACCAGCAACGCGCGTACGGCAGGATCGGCGCGCTGGTGATCTCGCTGGGGCACAGCCCCGTCCGGGCTGACATGGATCATTTCACCTGCGTGGATCAGTCTGTTCAGCATGTCACTGGGTTAAAACATGATCAATGAGGGAAGGGCGCGCGCTGAAACAGAGAGATGCAATTACACGAGTCGGCCTGGCACCAGGAATCTGTTCGTGGTGGTGTGAAACAGCACGACGCGCTCATGACAAGTGTATTTGTACAGGATGTCGAAACGGCGGACAGTAAAAGGTAGCTAGTGAAATGAGCTTGCCTACAGACTGCTCCCCCATTCACGATCTCAGAGAGCTCCCCCCCCTTTCATCCGTGCCCTCCACCTTCCAAAATCCCCAACTCATGCTCCCATTGCGTTCGTCAAGTGCCGTGTGTTGCTATTCAAGATGTGCAATGGGTGTCTGATGAAAGAGCGGACCGCCGCACCGTTTGTGATGCCACGGAGTCCGCGATGTCTTCTGTGAGCTGAGGCAGAGCGTCCGATTTTGGGACGCACGAGACGAATCCTAGTTAGTGTCAAAGGAGGGCGGTGGGCGGACTGCTCGTGCTGCGCAGTCGTCAAGTGAGCTCGTGTTGCCATGTGTGCTCCCGAGATTAGCCCCAAGACTTTGCGTCTCTTTCCTGCACTTCCCAGCGACGTCTGAAAGAACGCAGTGTGCGTTGTTGTGTCGGCCGACAAGGATGTGCAGGTGCGGTGTAGGTTGCGTCGGGAGAAGTGAGCGGGTTGGCGCATGAGGTCGAAATGACGATGCGTTGCGTCTGATTTCAGGGTGCAGCAAGGGTTTGCGCTACTGCCAAAACCGTGATCCGCTGCATAAGGCGATGCCGGTTGAGCAAGTGTTAGAGAGGCTCTGGTGTGGATGCGGCGCGAGATGTAAAATTGGCGGACAATGGGGGTAAAGGTGCTGGGAAACGCACCTGCGGACTGTGTGCGCATACACTCTGCCTACACTGCGTCCACTCGCCCTTCCAACTTGTCTGCCCTGTGCTCCCCGTTTTGTTCGCCGGTCTGATCGCCAAAATTCGGTCGCCAAGAGCTGCCCTGTTGCGGTTATGCAAACTGCGCAAGTGATGAGAGCGCGGTACAAGAGATGCCATAAAAGGCCCAGAGCGACTTGCGGTGAGTGCGTGTCCGGTTCCAAGGTGCATGGCGAACGCCCAATGTGGTGAGATACATCGAGAGCTATTGGCGGACAGAGGGAGGTCAAGTGGACATGGGTGCAGAAATGAAACGCACCTGTGGAAAGCGTTCCAAAGCCCTCTCCCTGCACACATCTCGCTCCTCTGGTCTTGTGCGCCGGGGCTTCGCGCATGTACCTAGCGAGGCGTCCCCGTGAGCTCCGTGACCGCGACAACGACTTACATGTTCCACTGGCAAGCCTGGACATTTTCCCATTCCGTTTCCACCCGCTGCTGTCTGATTCCACCATCCGTCTACCGTTATGCTGCCATTGTGCTAGCTCGTGCGTTCTAGTGCCCGTCGTGCGCGGAGTCCGTGAGGGTGCGAGACGAGGATGTGCGAGGCTGTGGTGACGGCGTCACACCCTCCGTCAGCTGTTCTGGTGCGTGGATCCTGGCCTCTGGGCACACTTTCTGGCAAATTTGAGTCACCAGAAATGTTCTGCTCATGCTGACCTTCAATTTTAGTGGCGAGGATTTTACGTTGTACAGGAATTGACTCTGGGATCCACGATTCTTGCCGTGTTCTCCCAGACTTCGTTGACAGCTCCCATCATTTCTTGTCTCCTCGCCCTGCTCTAGCTCCCCATCCCTCCACAACGCAGGGACAGCTGTTTTGTGTAATCCACTGCATATTACACGTGTTTTAGTACAGACTTTCTCAAATGAGCAAATAAATTTGAGGAGGTTTGCCTCTGGGATCCACCGTCTAATCAGCATCAGTGATTCTGACTACACAGCAGGAAGATGTTGTTATTGCAACACGACGGCTGGTTGAATAAATATGAAACTTGGCATGTGTAATCCTCCATATGTCTATGTTAGAATGCGCAAAAAAAATTGTGAGTGTTGAGTCAACTGCGGTTGGGATCCATCCTCTGATCATCGGGCCAGTTTTTTAGGGTGCCAAAAAAGACGCCTTCATAGTGGGGCTGCGCAGCAGCCCCACCCCCTCAGACCCATGGATCCATATGGATCCCGGGTCCAGGGGACCTTAAGCTACATGTGGATGTAATTTTCGCAAAATTTCATGGAGAAATGAGCTCAGGATCCACGTTTGCAATGGGATCACATCTGGGAGGGGAAATATACATATACTAGTCCCCCGAAGTGTTAAGCTTGGAAATTGGCGTGCCGATAGATACTACTATGTCAATAATGAAGTGCCGGTTCAACCTCCCGTCTCTCAACTTCCACAGCACGGTAACTGAATACATTTGACACGGCATGATGTGTTCTGGGATGCCTCATGAACGTTTTTCTGTTTTCCAGATTTCTCGGACAGGTGCCGGGGCCTGCGTCCCTCATTGTGATAAGGATTTGTTTCCAGCAGTCGAATTCCTCCGGGGTCGTTCTCAATGTTCTCCTTCCCTGATCGATGTCATCATGATCATGTCGGGTCTACGCACGTGTAGAGGTGCTTGTGACCGTGACACGACCATCGCTATGATCGTCGCCACCAATCGACGGTCGTCTGAATTCGAGAGAAGTTGACCCTTCATTCGAGAATCGAATGGTGCATTTCTGCGCCCGGACATTCTATCGCTGACAAGAGTAGCCGCGGATAAATCATAGTTTGCGGATGGCCACCCATATGACTGATTACATCTCTCCGCACGGCCCGTGCATCGCACTCAAGTGATCCCGACAGGGTCAGATGGCGGAGACCGCGCCCAATGGCTTGGTGTTCGAATTTCACCGCGCGCGGAGGCTTTTCAGTTTTCTCTCTCGTCTATTGGATCACGCGCACCCGCTTCCGCGTATCGGCCGCCATGACATCGTTCCGCTGCTTGGAAACGCGTCCCAGCCCCACGCACTCCATAAAGGAACGGGGTCCAGTGCACGGAGGGACCTGTTTCGCAACACCCCCTCCTGTCGATGATGATTGCACAGACTTTCACGTCTCTCATACTCGCCTCCGCATCTCTCGTCTCAGCCCAGACGGTGTATCTCGCAGGAGACTCGACGATGGCACGCGGTGGAGGAGGCGGGTCGACTAACGGTGCTTGACCAATGACCATGCTACTGTACTCGGCCAATCACTGACTCCTCCCAGGCTGGGGCGAATACCTCGGCCAGTTGCTCACTCTCCCCGTCGTGAATAAGGCTGTTGCGGGTCGCAGTGCACGCAGTTACACCGAAGAAGGCCGCTTCACGACGCTCCTCGGCTCCGTCAAGTCTGGAGACTTTGTGGTGCTCGAGTTTGGGCATAATGACGGGTCGTCCGGCATCAGTGCGTACTATCGACCCGGTCGGTGTGTTGACCGCTACTGAAGATGGGCTAGAGGACAACGGAAGAGAAGACGCCTACGGAGATTCGTTGACAGCCACGACGGTCGTGGATGAGTCGGATGGCAGCACGCATGTGATGTGAGTGCTGTTTTTTTCGTCTGCAACCGATGGAAGACGGAAAGCGCAGCCACACCTTCAACTACTACATGACTAACGCGACGAAGGCGTTCCAGGCCAAGGGCGCCCATGTCATCCTCGCTTCGCAAACTCCCGGTACGTGGCTCGTGGCCATTTCGGAAATCGTCTGATGCCCTACCCTAGATGATTACTGGAACAGCGCAAACACGGTGATTGGTCCACGTGGGTCTCTGCTACTATCTTGTGTTGTACAGCAGCTGATCTGAGTAACCCATAGCGCCACGGTTCGTACTAGGGCCCACTCTATGGCTCGTCTGTTGTGCTGATACTGACTTCGCCTGAAGATTCGTTCCTTACATGAAAGAGGTAACTCTCGCTTGCTCCAGATGGCCCAATTCCGAGTCGTTCCTGATGCACTCTACAGGTTGCAGGGAACACGACCGCGTCCTACGTCGACCACTACGCCTACGTTGCGCAAGCCTATGGCAAGATCGGCCAAAAGGTGTCTCCAGCTTCCCTGCACCCGAGTGTCCAGACCTGACTCCCGTGCACAGACCGTCGTGACTTACTTCCCGCAAGACCACACTCACACGTCTGTCGCAGGTGCCACTGTCGTCGCCGAGGCCTTCGTGCGCGGTCTGCTCTGTGGGAGCAGCACGTTAAAGACGCATGTCAATGCCGCGGGCAAGGCGGTCCCGAGTGAGTGACTCTGTCGTGTCCAGGATATGGTACTGATGTCATGTCCGATAGACGGATGTATCTAATCAGCGCTCGAACGATTCAAATAATTTACATCTTGATGCTATGCTCCCAGTCGTACGAGACCCTACTCGTATCAGATAGTCGCAGATTTCGGAAGGCATTTTCACGGCGCGACTTGACTCCGCGCTCCCAGTGGGCCTGCTGGCGTCGCAATCAGAAATGCGTTCTCGTCGTGGCGGGAGTGCATCAGCAGCTGTGACAATAGTTCTGTTCGCAACGGTTTTTGTTCAGTCGGGTCCCAGACCTGATAAACCATTGTGAAATGTGGCTCGATGGCCTCGCCATTGTCATAGCAGACGTTGTAACCAGATTCTCCGGCCGTGCTTGGGACTAGGAGTCTAAGTAGGACTTTGCAACCAGAACTCAGGATAATGCTTCAATGTCGCATAATGCTAGTGCGACTACACCAGCTGGTTCACAGCCGAGATCTGAACACGTGCGGCAAGTTCTGGTTCCATCCTCAGCTGATTTTCTAGGAACTAGTATCAAATGCTGCTTGACGCATAAGGACTCTTGCAACGCATGCAGGACCATCGCATAATCGAGGAGGACAATGAGACTGCCTACTTTTTCGCGGGAAATCTAAGATTCCGCACACTGTAGTATACGATTTACGATGTACTGTGATATGAAATTCCGAGGTATTTCATACTATCACGGGTGTCGAATACAGTACGTGCTGCGTCCCCGTGTCATCACACGCCTAATCAAAAGAGATCAATCTCTGAGACCCTCTGTGATAGTTGGTTGCTCTGCGGCGTGCGATACGGATTAGGAGTGGGACGCCGGCACGCGCTCTCATCAAGGAGACCAGTAGGTACCGTTTGTCGCTTTTTTCAGATTTTCAGACAGATACCGGGGCCTGCGTCACCAACGTGATATGATACCGAGTATGATAAGCTCCCGCTCCGTAGAAACATCTTGTTGGCCAATTCGGATCTGAATATTGAAATTGACAGCCCGTAGGTGGGAAGCGACCTCGGCGGCTTCTATTACACTTACCGCCGATTCATCACTAGCGCGACGCCAAAAATGACTTCGGCTTCTAGGTTCCTGGGCCCCATTACTTAAAGAAAGTGACGCAGTCTGAGCGCTCCAGCCTTACTCGATGTCGCTCAATCCTGGACCGTCGACCCCACTCCCAAAGCTACAAATCACCATTGCGGCCCTTCTCCAGGCTGGCGAGGGCTTTGCCGGGTAAGAGGTGATTTGCGATCCCGCACAGACTTTCTTACGCCCTGCGTTGCAGTACAGTGATCTTCCCGTTTGTTCCAAAGTTCGTTCAAGACACTGGCATCACTGGCGGAGATGAGCGCAAGACTGGGTATTGGGCCGGCGTGTTGGTGAGCTAGGCAACCAGTCCAATCGGCGAGAGAGTTCACTCGCAATCCAAAGGAATCATTGTTTTTCATCACAAAATTCCTATCCGTGTATATCTGGGCTCGGGCTGCCGATCGATTCGGACGCAGGCCGATTATTCTCATTGGCCCTCTCGGTCTCGCCGTATCGCTGTTCGGATTCGGCTGTTCCAAGACCTTCTGGGGGCTGTTGTTCTGGCGGGGTGCTCAGGGGATCTTCAACGGGAACTTGGGTGCGTTCAGTCTACCTATTCGTCATATAACCTGAGCGGTTCTTGCTAGGCGTTGTGCAAACTGTGCTGGTCGAGGTGAGCGGGATAAAAACATACAACGCTCTGATTTGACTTGGAGCAGCTATCCGACAAGTCGAATCTCGCGCAAGTGATGTCATTCACTCCGGTCGCTTGGAGCTCCAGTAGCACATTCGGGTGACGATACATCGGTCTTAGACAACGATCGCATCGCTGATAGCGCGAATAGGCCTGTCATCGGCGGGTTACTCTCTGAACCAGCGAAGCGATTCCCCGAATCTCTCGGAAAGCTTCGGATCCTTCAGGAGAATCCTTATCTCCTCCCTTGTGCCGTGGTCGGCCTTTCATCGCTACTGACATTCTTGTTCGCATTGTTTGCTCTGAAGGAGGTGAGCGGAAGTGCGCCGGCTGCAGTTCTTAATCCAAACTGAATGACGACCATAGACTTCGCCTGCCATCTTAGCTAGTCAAAATAAACGCACTGACGAAGCAGGCCCGCTGCTCGGAGACGATACGGCCGCAGAAACCAATGTGTATGGATCCATATCGCCAACGTCCAAGGCAGAGGACGCTGCTCCCGATGTCTGGGAGCTCCTCACCCCCAAGTTAACAATCCCCTTGGTCAATTCCGCAATTCTCTCTCTCGTTCATACTTCATACCAAGGTCTGGATCGAATCTGCTCTTCGAAGAATTTTGATTGTGACATCCATGATTCTCAAGTGCTCTTTCCCCTGGTTTATGCTACAAGTATCGCGAATGGTGGACTTGGATTCAGTCCATACGACATTGGAATGACACGCGGGATTTCTGGCGTCATCAGTACCGTCTTTGCACTGGTTGTCCCGGCTCGAATTATCAAACGATATGGCGCGCGTACATCGTACATCACCGCGTTTTCACAATTCCTAATTTGTCTTGGTGCCTTCCCAATACTTTCGCTCTTGGCGACGCGAGCAGGACGGGTCGATGCCTTGGTGTGGTGCGTCATCACGATCCAGCTCACAGCTGGGCTCTGGGTGGGCACAACATTCGGTAGAGTTTGTTATTCACATCTCTTGACTGGCACTGACTATTGGACTCCAGCTTCACTACAGATCTTCATAGTCCGGAGTGTGCCGCGGCCCTCGGCGCTCTCCAAAACCAACTCTCTCAGTCAGATGGTCGCGACAATCACCCGTGCCATGGCACCATTCATGGCATCTTCGCTCTTTGCTGTCTCCGTTCAGAACAACTGGTTGGGGGGCTATTTGGTGTATGCTTTGCTTCTGGTCCTTGTCTGCGTGGGCATTTTCATGTCATTTAGCTTGGAAAAGGAACCCTAGCATCCAGAAACTTCTTTCTTAGCCTAATTCCATAATCGTAGAGTATCCTGAATAGTGTTGCTTCTAGGCGTTTGAAGCAAAAATTAATCATTGTTTGCTATACATTCCGACTAGGGTTCTTGATTCGTGTCCCGGCCATCACCGGGTTTGACAATATTTGTTGTCATTCTTACCACCTCGATTGCGCACACAGCATAGGGTTCTGCTCCCTAGTCCAGAGCCTCCCCGTCAGACCACGCTTCAAACGGATTCACTCTCGATATTGATCGTATGACATCGCTCTCATCCTTGTGCCGGCCCCGCTGTCGCGACACACATCTTCCCAATCCGGGAGTCTCGCAGCGGGCTGGCAGACCGCGACACAATCGAAAGAGACGGGCAGTGTACTGGTACGCATATAAACGTTCGAAAATGTATGCCCCTCTGTTTCTAACCTACCATGCCGCTCACCAGACCGACGATCCTCATTGCCCTCCCCGTCGAGCTCCTCGAACTCATCTTGTCACACCTTCCGCGACGAGCGGACCTATTCTCTCTGGCACAGACGTCCCGATACCTGCACTGCGTCATTGTACCAGGGCACCTGTACATTCGAGAGATACAAGCTGACTTGGACGACGCTGTGTGGACACTGCTAGCCCTTCGGCCATACCTTGCTGCACGCGTCCACCGCATCGACATTCGCACCGCCCACAGGAAGCGATGGGGATATACGGCGCTCTTGAATGAGATGTATTCAATATCTGGAACTCCGCAAGGATCAGCAGACAAGGGTACATGGCTAGTGAAAGCGATACCTAACATGCACAATTTGCGGCGTTTCTCCTTTGATCACACCGGCACACATGCAAACCTCAATCCGAATGGCCTTTTCCAGTCGCTGGGGATAGCGAGTTCCTTTCTCGAGAAGGTGGAGTTGCGCATTGGGGGATCTTTCGACGCAAGCTCGGTTCGTCCTTCAGTGTTTAACACTGATGCCCCTTCTCAAGTCTAGTCATTCAGATTTCTCACTTCCGTCAGCTGAAGACGTTCATCCTCACCGTGACCTCGCTTCCGTCATTGGCAACGACACGGTCCAGCGTCTTTGCCCCCATCTTCGACATGCTGCAGTCGAACCCCAATCTCGAGCGCCTTGAGATCGACTGTCTTGCATACGGCCCCCGCGCTGACCTCTCCACCCCTCTGGCATCTCTCCGCCTTCACCATCTCCGGCGTGTCTTACTTCAGGGCAATCTCCAGATTACTCCCCAGGCTCTGTGTGACTTCCTCGCACACCACCAGGGCATTGAAGATCTGAGCCTGCCGGCGACAACAGACGTGCTTATTCCTTCAATTCTCAGTTTGAGGTACTTGCGTGCGCCACAACGAGTGTGGAGGCAGGTCCTGGGGAGCATCGATGGATCGTTGGTCAGGTGGCCCCTGCTTGAGGTGAAGAGTTCATGTGAACGCCATACGCATGTCTACTGTCTGCATTGAGCTTGAATGGCCGTCTCGCGACCTGAATCTTAAATACTTATCAATCCCTTATTATTTACCATCCACCTAATTCGAGCACATAACGTGATAATCTCTATCTGCGACCGTACCTTGAGCTGTACTCCACTGCGGCCGTCTTTACGAAGTCCCTGACTAAGCACCCTCTCAATAAGTGATCAGTATGGGTCAATTATGCTTACAAGTGATTTCTCTTCTTGACTCCCGTCGCATCATCATGCATCTATGCTCCGCATACTGCTCAGACCTATTCTGCTTGGATCACCTCCCGTGTGCCGCTATTTCTCGCTCTCATCTCCTGTTTCGTCGACTTTCGGCCGCAAGAATCTCGTCCGAGGTGGCCAGAACCTGACACTCCGCTGGCGCCGTCTGGAGCAGTCCGTTCGGGGCAGGGAAGCCCAAGAAAGCGAGATGTCACGACTCAGCGGACTCCAGGAAGATGCTGAATCCACTATGGGCGCGGTCGTCGGAGCGTCACCGATCGGACAGGGTGTCGATGGGTACTTTCGCGGCTTCAAGGTCCCAGAGATGCCCAAAGCGCCTGAGTCGGATGGTACGCTCTCTCAAGCTCCTCTGTCCGCAGATGCATGCCTGAGACGTCTTTCCTGGACAGAATGCTGCATGTCAGGCTGCGCCGTCTGCGTCTACGATCTGTACGACGAATCTATGACGACGTATCGCGCGTCAGTCGAAGTCTTGCGCATACAGCTCGCCGACGCACACATCCCGGAAATAGATTGGCCCTCTTCAGTGAGATTGGAACAGAAGAGAGTCAATGCGGTTGGGGGAGGAGCAGGTGATAGTCGAAGCGCCGCGCTGAGCGCCTTTGAACAGCTGGAGATAACTCTGGCAAACAAGAGAAAGGGACAGGCAGATGAACCTACCGCCTCAGCTCCTTCTGTGTAGCGCACTCTCGTCCGATCGGATGCCTCCTTGCCAAATAGATTCACCAATGTTCTAAGAGTCGCTCGCGTCTCGGCCTGCGCAGGCAGCGAAAGTTTGGTGCAGACGACCCCACTAGCGCGCGTTGTCCTCTCATCAGCCCTCAATCTGAGTGATTCTCAAGGTGGGCGGTGTGAGGGCTCACCTGCGGGCTACACATCTGGGCGCACTCCCATTCCAGCCAGTTCCCTCTTCCTTACCACTGCAATACCCTGCAAGCATTCGGCGGTGCCTTCCTCAGCCTGCAGCCAGTTGTGTGATAAGATGTACAGTGTGAGACGCCTGTCTGGTGTTGGCAATAGGGGGCTGGGTCAGTGTTCGAAGCCACGCAGCCGGCTTGACCTCGAGATACTGAACTTTGCTAGCGCTTTGGTCTATCCCTCCTGATAGAATCCACGACGTGGTTACAATGATGCCAGTTCTTGCAATCTGTGATGAGTCGCCTGAATGAAGTACAGTCCCGCACCTGTTGACTTGGTTATGCGGTTGTTCGTTTGTGTCTCTGCCGTTCGTAGCGCACAGCGTGTGATCGATCGAGCGCAGTCTGCGATTCAGAGATAGGGTCGTTGGCCCGCCGTTTAAACGGTTCAGTCTGCTTCCTCTCCGCTGTTGGTGAGAACTGATGGTTCGCATAGCTTGTACAGTGTCATCACAAGGGCTACGATAACGATCCGACGGTCCGATTAAGACATGGACAAAATGACTACATATCGACAGTCTGGCGTCGGAATCGCATGTCTCGCACCTCTAGGTCCGCCGACGATTCAACGTGACCGCGACTGGCATTGATGGTCGATCCGGATGCGAAGACCGGACTCCGGATAGTACTTTCGTTGAAAGCTGTGCTGTGCAGCATCACTGTATCCTCCAGAGACCGCTGCGAGACTTCACGGAGGTTGAGAATCAGTCGACATGCCTGTAATCGAGTGAAAAGATAACTGTCAGCCCCTGCTTGAGGTCAACCGATGGGAATGAACGCACGGAGAAAGAGTAGATTGCGATAAGCCACCTGTGCAATGCACGATTATCAGCATTGTCTAGTAGACAGCCAAGGCACGAGAATACTGACCCGCCGAGAAAGTTGGCGAGCGCGTTCTTGAATAAGAGTGTCATGAACATGGTGGACATGAGAATTGCAAAGATCCTGGAGATTCTGGGTCGGTGCTCGACTGTAACGGCAGACATAGACACATACAAGAAGAAGAAGATCACACCATCTCCGACAAAGGAGGCGAACAACGGCGAAATGCGTTTCATAGATCGCAGATTTGTCGCATTCTGACGGAACATCGTGGCCAATGTCATCAAGAAGAATATCGCTGCGATAATCAGTGATGAGTGCGAAAAATAACCCAACCCAACCACCCACTTGCAATGATGGCAGTTGGGATCCTGTCCAGTTTATCAGTCAACTTGCTATCCCAGACAACGGTGTACGGACCAACAGATCAAGGTGAATTTGACTTTGGGATATGCGAAACATCCTGGCCAAGGCATTCCGAGTGGAGCGGAAAAGACTGTTTCCGCAGTAGTTATTCCGCTCTTGATGGAAGAATATAGCTCGAGCTAGCAAGACAATTCAAGTTCTGCATCTTTCCGTTGCCGGATGAACGTACCCCAAATTCCGCTGAAAGTGTTCAGTCCGACCCACAGATCAAACGAATATAAGTCGCTCACTGGCAAGAAGACTAATGAGGAACGCCAGTACTGTATGATCCTTGAAAGTTAACACTTGTCTCTGAACGCATCGACGAGGTCATTACTGGCCTTTTTTGCTGTGCATGTACATCGCGTTGATCCGCATGATCAGGATGATGTTCACGACGGTTGTGAATATGATGTCGCCGGCCCTGTCCAGACGGCCGTATAAGTGGAAGCTTGGGTATGGAATAAAAACCGACACACATTATAACGTACCAGAACCACTTAGCGCAGCTTCATGTGATTTCATCAGATTTCGCTTGATAGCGGTGAATGCAGGAATTATTACAACTAGAAATGAGATGAGATTTTGTGGGCACAACGCACGTAGAAGTTGCATACAGAAGGGGATAGGCCGACGATATTGGTGACTAGGGTGCAATAATTATCGTGCAGTTCTAAACCGGAGGGTCGAAGGATCATACCGACAAAGATGGTCCTGCATGCGTGATTAGTACTTTAGTGCGCACCGGACAGTCACGAAACCCACGCATTATAAAGGAGCCCATAATATCGTGCAAAGAAATAGAGATATTTGACGATTGAACCACGGCTCTTCCAGACGTATTCATACTGCAGGTCATACGCATCAAAGACGCCAGTGCTTCTATAATTCGACTGACCTCCTTGTCGATCCGGAAGATGATGTCGTAGAGAAGGAATGCAATCGATGAGACTGATGGCTCGGGTCAGCCTGTGCACGTGTTACATGATGGGCTGCGGACGCTGAGAGTAGTTCTCCGTGCGCGTCTTCTCCATTTCGGAGAAGATGAGCTGGAGGGCAGCTTCCAATGCGGCTGGACTTTCGCTCGACGTAGAATTAGACATGGAAGCGCGTACGACTGATGTATAATACAATCGTACCCAAGTATTTAAGCTCAAGAACTATCATCGTCTCACGGGAAGAGAAACGCTAGTACACAAAGGAAGACCACATGAAACCTGACGGAGTGATGGAAGCAAAGGAGAACTAGATTCAGTCAGATTTGGCGATATGACTATCAGGCCCGAGTCAAACGCGTTGCGCAACAAGAAGGAGCATTGGCGTGAAAAGCTAGGGAATCGTAATCAGCTTGAAACCCGATGACGAGACAGTACTCACTTTGAGCTGCCCAGCTCGGGCCAGGATTGCAGCCCCCCCGCGAGTTAATGCCCCGAACGTTCCATCGCAGTCCGAGTCAGATGCCCAGCGAGTGGAGGATGTGGCTAATCCCCGGAGGAGCGGTGCATACCAAGACAGCGCGGAGCGTCGCTGAGCAAGATCTTCAGTCTCGATAAGGCTCAACATCTGAGTCCGCTCCACGGAAGCCGCAGCTGCTTGATATGTGCGATCACCGAGTGGCCGATGACTGATGTGGGTCTGGTGCTCCAGTTGTTCAGCCAGCCGGATGTGATCGAGAAACATCGGGTCTGCACTTGATGTCCAGCACCATTCGTAAAGGCCCATCTGAGTTCCAGTCACTATCCTCGCGTGTGAGATGATTGGAGCGCACGTACCATTCCGCCAAGTTTTAGAACGGTGGCCAATGGTACATAGGCATCAAGGAAGGATGAAGCCGTCTGGATGCATGTCAGACATTTTATCAGATCTACTCCCGACTGACCTTGAGAGCTTCAATGCTGAAAACGGCGTCGAAGGACGCCGGCCCGAAGTAGTCTGCACAGGCATGAGGACTCACTGGAAAGGATCGAGATTAGTACTGTGAAGGAAATGAAGGGCGGACTCACGGCACACAAACTCGGCTCGAGACACGAATCCGCTCCTCGCAGCGCTCTCCTGAGCAACGCGAACCTTCGCGCAGACGGTCAGTTCGGACGAGGAAGGCGCTAAGAGGATGGGCTTGTTACATTGTGCTCGTCTTCGTCGATTCCGACTAGGTACACCTGCTCGTACTGCAACAGCTCAATGCATGCCCGTACGGAGCCGCATCCTACTGCAAGAACGCGCATGCCGGGTCGAAGCCGCAATTGGGCGAACAGATACTGCTCGTGCCTGGCCGACGCGGTGGCGAAGTTGTCTCCCGGATAGAGCGCAGAGAAATGGAAAGCCATCGCTGTTTCCACAGGAGTGAAGCAGTGAGCCTAGGTCCCCGCCAGTTTACCTAAAAAGCTGCCGTGGGTAAGAGCGACACTGCTTTCGAAACGCGACGTAGGCGACCAGATCGACTTTGGATCGATCGGAGCCGGAAAGAAATCACAGAGGTGTCAAAGGACGCATTTGCGCTGATGCCCTCGTTCGCCGCACGAGTCCGGAATCCGAATCCACAAGGCTGTGGTGACGGAGCGGAGAGAGATCAAAACAGATGCTGACGTGACCACCCCATGGCAGCGGAATGATGGATCGCTCAACTCTCGGAACTTGACCTCCTAGGCTCCTACCCTGAAAACGACGGCTGATGAACACGATGCAGAATTTTACTTCTCATGTGCTTGGAACGGGTGTCGCTGAACTCCAAGTCCTTCTGGGTCGCTCTCGTAACGCTTCTCGCCCCTTTGTTACTTTCCCGATCTTTGATCAAGATATGTGCCCGCTCGAAATGAGCCCCAACGTCTAACAGCCTTCTCGAATCCGTGCCGCGCTGGAACGTTATTGTGAAGATTCCACGATGTCAGAGAGAAGCGCGCAGCCCACTGTCACAGCTCTCACCCTTCCGTTGACTCGACCTCATCCAAATCGCTTTCCTGCTCCCCTTTTGTCGACCCAAACGCAAGCCGATGACGGAGAAAGACGTTGAAGATACTAGCGCTACCGACGTCTCGCAGACTGACGATCAGGGGCCGACCGTCAAGCTGAATCCGGCGCGACTGGCCCTGGTGTTCACGTTGAGTCCCCTGATTCATGCCCGCTAGACTTGAGCCTTGATGGATTCCTTGTGCTAGTGCTTTCATGCTCGCCTTCGCCCTTACCGCCTTGGACCAGACTATCCTTTCCACCGCGCTCCCAACCATTGCCTCTCATTTCAATGCAGTCTCGGATCTGTCGTGGATCGCCAGTGCCTACTTTCTTCCCCAGGCACGCAGCATCTTGTGGATGAGCTACGCTTTTCCCGCTCACAACTCTCACAGGCTGGTCTCATGCTCTTTTTTGGGCGCATTCTCGGGATCTTCTCTGCCAAAACCGTTCTGCTGGTGACCGTCGGCATTTTCGAAGTTGGCAGTCTGCTCTGTGCTGTTTCTCCGAACGTGAATGTCTTGATATTCGGAAGAGTGTTTGCTGGTGTTGGCGCCTCCGGTCTCATGGTCTCGGTAATGTACATTATAGCCAAGGATTGTTCCCTGTTCAGTTTTTCACTTCGTAGACGGTAACTGATGATACTCTTCAGGTTACAAGCATTCGGCAAAGACCGGTTTTCATGGGCGTCTTCGGAGGTGTCTACGCCATTGCCTCAATCGTTGGGCCGCTTCTCGGCGGTGTTTTCTCAGGTGATTGTTTCTGTTTTTGATGCTACGAAGCATCACTCATTGGACCTCTCTTCCATGAACAGACCATGTTTCGTGGCGGTGAGTCATGTACTTTGTAGTGTATGGGCTCGTTCAAGCCGCACTCTAGCTGGTGTTTCTGTGCGTATACTGCTCCTCGCTTTGTTCATGGTTGACGCTTTCTCATCATGTTTGTCAAGATATCAATCTCCCGGTCCGTTGGTTCTTTATCTATCCCTACATCTGCCTTGCAGTATTGACGGCGCATCAGATTGGTGGCGTTGCTCTGCTCACTATCGTAGCCTTTCTGCCCGCCATTCGAGCAGCTGAGTCGGGTGAGACGACCATGCAGGCAGTTAGATCTCTGGATTGGATCGGCGTGTTCCTCAGCGTAGGGATGGTGACTCTGTTCCTGATTCCGATTCAATGGGGGGGAAATGTGCGCGCTTGGAACGACCCTGTTGTCATCGCGCTACTGGTCTTGGTAGGTTCAAAACCACTGCTGTGAACGTATGCAGTCTGATCTCCGATCTAGTCTGGGTTATTCTTGCTGGCGTTTATCGCATGGGAGTTGAAGACGGGCGAAAACAGTATTCTCCCTCTCGCAATGTTTACGCGGCGCAACCTTCTTGGGCCATGTATCGAAGGGGTGAGTTTCGCTCTCGTCTCAAGCATTGATTTTCTTTCACTGACATCCACATGTAAGTTTCTCGTGAATATCTGCTTCATACTTGCAACGGTGAGCCTTGTTGCTCAAGATTTTCCTGACCCCGAATGACGCTTCGCAGTACTATCTGGTATGTAGCTATGTATCTTTCATAACGCGCGTGGTGCTTACTGAATCGAATGGATATAGCCCTTCATTTACCAGCTCCGGGGCCATTCCGCGACGCGATCCGGGATCGATATAATCCCTTTCATGATGTCCGTCCTCTCGACTGATCCACTTTCGATCCATCTCTGAACTGCTTCACAGATCAGGAACATTAGGTCGGTGTTCATCCCGCCCTCAGCCTTCTCACATCCTCGTGCAGCGGCGCTATGTTCCGGAATCGTCATCACCGTGAGTCAGCTTTCAGAATTATTCAAGATACTGAGTGCTGCTGCTGCTGAAAGAAATTCGGACGTCCGTGGCCTTTCCTCTTTTTCGGTCCCATGGTCGGCGCAATCGGATCTGGATTGCTTTTTACCCTCAATGGTGACTCATCGACGGGCCGCATTATCGGATATCAGCTCGTTCTCGGCGTAGGGCTCGGCGTGACGCTCCAAAATACGGTGAACTGATTGATCGCAGTGTTGAAGCTGTGGCACTGAACGCGCACAGATGGTCGTTGTTCAAGCTGATTTCGCCAAGGAAGAAGCTCTGCTTTCCCGAGCAACGTCGGTTGTTACATTTACGCAGACATTGGGTGCTGCGGTCGGTCTCGCGTGAGTTACAGAGTTCGGAGAGGAGCGCGCTTTAGCTCAACCAAATACACAGCATCGGTGGAGCGGTGTTTTCCACCCAGCTGAAACATCATCTCGGTGAAATCGCCGGGATAGATCCAATCGCGATCGCCACAGCTCTTTCAAGCATCAAAGCAGTTTTCTCTTTCCCAATCGAGATCCGCGACCTTGTTCTCACGGGTTATATTCGGTCTGTTGATTCGGTCTTTCTCCTCAGCGTTGCGGCCGCCATTGTCAGTTCGTGTGCCTGCCTGCTGATCACGAGAGATAGAATCGAAGTTCTTGCTAGTGCGATGTAGGCTTGATTGATTATAGTACACGAGCTTCTATGTTCTTCTTTTAGAACCCCATGATTAAGTTCTCGGTTTCGCGCACAATGCAAGTTGATACTGTTCCGCTCTGGCTAATCTGATCAGGGGACTGCCTTGAAGACATCTGTCTGATCAACTATGCTTCGTCCGTTCAGTAGAAACCGGGCATCCAATCAGAGTGAACGTGTATGCAGCGGGACCGCTGAGTAACACCACACAGCCTATCTAGTCACGGCGCTTGCCAGAGAGCAGAACACATATATGCCGTTGAAGGTGGAGACTGGCTGTAACAAGCATGGATAGCTCAACTTATCTCGTCCCCGGAACCCTCATTTTGAGCTTTTTCGGTTTATTGGCCTACGACTCTTACCGTCCCCGGTCCATTGTCCCCTCCCTTCCCACTCGATTCTTCGGGTTTGATACTGGCCTGCTTTTCTACCTGCGTCGAATCCCTTTCCTAGAACGATCTAGGTTTGCAATGCGCTCATGTTCCAGCTCGCTGCTGATTCTCGGGTCTTTGGCAGATTGCGCTACGGCTCGACTTTCAAGCTGAATGTCGGTCTCCGGAATCTTTACATTCTCTCGTCGACATCAATGTTCAAGGACTTCTTTTTCAACCATGCCCTGGATCACCGCGAGCCGCACTTCCGTGCACTTGTCGCGCTGGGAAGCTCTGGCGATGTCGAGCTGCTCTCAGTGCCTGTGCATGAGCAATTCTTACCGACGTTCGGGCGCAACCTGTCCCGGCGGGCAATCGCGAACAGTATCAGCACTCCGCTCTACGCGCAGCTGAGGCAGCGGTTCCGGGAGCTTTCCCAGTCCGGTCACACGTCCCATCAACTGGCAGATGTCATCGGGAGGACCTTGTATTCGACTTTAACTAGTGTTATATTCGGCCCTTCCTTCCCCCTGGACACATACGACGACTTCATCACTCTCGATGACGCCATGACAACCCTGATGAGTCCCATCGCGTTCACGGCCGTGGGAGCCAAGAGCGCGCGGAACCGACTGCTGAAGGTGATGGTCGGATACATCGAGGAGAATGGACCCTTTGCGGACACCTCAGTCGAGATCGTTTCCAGCGCGCTCAAATCTGTTGAGACCCTGCCTCTCCACGAGAAGGCTGTCTGTCTCCTCAGCCTTCTGTGGAGCGTCAATTCGAATCTGCTCAAGTCGATCTGGTGGATGATGGCCTATCTGGCCAACGACGCTGAAGCTCGGGAGAGTCTCGTGGCTGAGATTCGAAACACGGTCGAGGAGCAGTCGGACGGAGACCTCCTTAGCATGCTTGCTGCGGACAAAGAGCTGCTATTCCGCCTGTTTCCGTGTGCGGATGCGGCTGTCACGGAAACGCTTCGGCTGTGCACCCTGCCTGGCAGTCTCCGAGTCGTCGCCCGCGATTTCGAGTTTCCGACGGAGGACAGAGGGAGCTCCATTTCTCTCCGAGTCGGTGACCTGCTCATGGCGAATCACCGGCCCTATCATTTCGACGACGATGTCTATCCAGACGCGGGGAAGTTCAAGGCCGATCGCTTCGTCGAGAAAACAGACACGGCACCGACCGCGAAGATTATGTCTTGGGGATCAGGGGCTCACATGGTAAGCGCCCCGGTATCCGATCATCTGAGAAGCTTGGTCTAACGACCAATACAAGTGCAAGGGCCGCATCTTTGCCCATCACGTCATGAAGGTCTGGGCGATTGCGTTTCTCCAAAGCTTCGAGTTCTCGTCTGCGGAGAAGGTACCGGAGCTGGCGCCCGGGAGCGGAAACGTGATTGCAGATTTCTCACGCGATATAGTCGTCAACTTGACCGTGCGCACTGATTAGTGAGATCGGTTGGAATGTTAGAGTTGGAGTCAATGGTTTGACACTTCTATGATAGATGAGGCGTGTATTATTTATTATGACTGTGCTCGAGCAATCACCACTATTTTCATCCATGGCAACCTAGTTCGACCATTAAGGTTCAAAAAACTGATTCATTCCCGATCTTACTTCAATCAAGAACCCATTTTCTTCGATGATCATTCCCTCATTTAATGATCGGATCCCATATTTCAACATGCCGAGATGCCATGCCGGATTTCTAGCTTCCTTCCGGGGCTGTGTCCTCTGTTCCCTCGCACGTATGACATGCTCACAGCATTCGTACTTACATCGTACCACAACGCGTCTCTGCCAGAATGGTTTCTGTTCCCCTTTGTTTAGGTGCCTTGGTCGTTGCCTACCGCATCCTGCGCCTCTTTCGCCTCTTTAGGGTATGTCCTTCGTCCTGCTTATCTGCTACAGTATGCACCCCGCACATTCTCAACCGAGTTCAACAGACGCATGGACACCTGAAAGGCTACCGTCCTCTCCTCGATCCGCACAGTCTTCCCGGAAACACTCTTCCTGCGAATTCATGGAGCATGGGTTTCATGTGGCCGTGGATACAGCGAAAAACTGGTCAGTGCGCTCGTTCAGTGCCACGCGTGGGCTCTGATGATCGACCATGTTTTTTATTTAGCTCATTTCAACCACCAAAACGATCTTACCACGCTTATACCGCTGGTTGTCGGGAATCCGATGTACATCGCAGCTTCGACAAACGTCGCGCGCCAGCTTTGGGTGAACGAGATCAAGAATGGCCTGGAGCGTCCGGCTGATTTTACCACTGATGGGTGCGTCCTGTGCTTCTTCAGTAGAGTCCGTACTCATCCTTCGCACAGCGTCTGGGGCAGCAGCATCGCGTCTGCGAACGGAGATGATTGGAGGAGGCACAGGCGCATCGTCGCGCCTGCGTTTACTCAGAACATGTATCTAATGTTTTCATCGGTTCGCTTTGTCTCCGTCGCTGATTTTTTCGTGAGATTTACCTCTATCGTTAACGAATCTTCTTCGGTGTATTCGGACATGAAGAAAGAGTTTCACTCGGGTCAGACCATCACAAACTTGCATGCTCTGCTGCTGAGGGTTAGCATTCGCGAACAACTTATCGGCCGTTTTAATGTGCTAAAAAAATTCAGTTTACCCTGGTCATGATATGTCGTAGTGGTTTCGGTATTGAAGTGGACTGGAAGCAGCGCAGCGGCTCCTCGAACAGTGCCTCCATTTTCGATCGAGCCCTGTCATTGGCCTCAAAGACCCTCATCGTCCGCCTTATCTCTCCGAAATGGCTCTGGAAGCTGCCTTTCAAAACGTGCGCTCGATCCTGACTGCCTCAGCCGTCCGTCTAACCTGTCGTACTGCCTCTAGGCTCAAGGACATCAACGAATCGTGGACGACCGTCATCAGCCTTTCCAATGAGTTGGCTGCACAGCGGCAGACGGAATATTCGATAGATAAGGCTGCGGGAGTAGATGACGTGGCGGACATATTCACCAAGCTGGTATCCACTCTGGAAAGCGACGCAAAATATTCGCTGGATCCTCCCGAGGTCACTGCGAATATGCTTTCGCTACTATTCGCGGGCAACGGTGGGTGCCTGACATCTTATGAGCGTGTGAAACTTCACTAAATCGATTGACAGAAACTACAGCTAGCGCGTTGATGTCCACGATCGTCATGCTTGGATTGCACCCGGACATTCAAGAGACTGCCTATCAGGAGATTCTGCAGAACGTCTCCTCGCCCGATAATCTGGTCCGATCATTTTCTCTCGCATGTCGGTGGCATATTGATAGCAAGCCGAACAGAACCTCAACGAGATACAAGACCTCAAATACGTCCTGGCCTGCATGAACGAGGCTCATCGTCTCATTCGTTGAGTTTATATTTGGCTATCACTCTCGTGTTTCGATGCTGACTATACCTGCATAGCGGCCACGATCAATCTGACCAGAGACGTTCCCAACGATATCGTGCTCCGCAGCGAACGTCCGGTTCAGCGCGACATCGTCATCCAGAAGGGCTCCCGAATCATGTTGGACATCATGGCCATCTGTAAGCAGACTTGCGTTCCAGCTCGTTTCCGGCCCCGGTATCTGATTCATTTCAGGTCACAATCCACATGACTTTCCTTCTCCGGAAAAATACAACCCTGAACGCTGGTCCTCGGTCAACGACACGGATGTGATCATGTTCGGCGCCGGGCCGCGGAGCTGTGTCGGCCGGCGGTTTGCGCAAACCGAGGCCGTCGTGTTTTTGGCGCATCTGCTCCATGATTGGCGGATTGAGACGGTGATTAACCGGGGGAGTCTCATGAGGGTGCTATGGAACGCATACTGGCCGGCGCAAGCATGTTTGGGACAGCCTTTGCATTGGGTGAGGTTCCAGTTCGATTGGTCTCTAGAGATCAGGCTTGATATCGCTGCATCTTCTCGTTTCCCCCTCCTGAACTACGCCGGTATTTTGTTCCAAAGACAGAGACTGCCGGCGAAATATTCAACTGTACGATCACGCTGCTCAACATGCCAAGTGTTCCAATATTCTCTTATTCTATTCTTCAGAGAGATGAAAAAAGCTTAGTTAGAATCTACTCTTAGTTCTTTCTGCGTATGCGTGTCCATTATATATGAATCGTGTCTCGAACTTGCAGGACAGTAGGGTCGTCGTCAGGGTACTTAATCGTGTGGTTGACATCATGTCACTCCAGCATTAACATGTCACAGAGATGCTGTCACAGACGGCCCTCGTTCAAGCCACAACCTCTACTTATGAAATCTTCGTCCCAGCAAGACCGGATAAAAACTCCGGGGGCGCGGTTACAGACCCCGTCGATCGCCCGAATCTATGTCCTTGTCTCATGAGAACACACCCACAACGCTAGGATCATTCTTTTCGCGCTGGGCCCGCCTCAGTCGTTCCACCTGTCCACGAGAGCATTGCCCCGCTCGTATCCGTGTGACTGCAACTTCCGTCTTGAATCAATTGCCTTGCGCGCGCGAGTGGATGCCGAGGGTTGTCTTTCTATGTGAGGCGGTGGAATTGGCGCGAGGTGTTGCTGCGTGGAGAAGCTATGCAAGTGGATCTGTCAGATTCGTAGTCTCGGAGCACGGAGGATCACGAACCCAACGCACTGGAGATTGCCGGTTCCGAGCACACTGGGGGTCTCAATCTTGTCTGGGCTTGTGTGCGCAGCAAGGCTATGTGACGCTGGTGAGCCGCAGCATTCCCTTGTGAATGTATCGGATTTCATCTCACAAGCAATAGATGTACCAAAGCTGTACCTCATGCACGCCTTGCTGTTTCAGACGCCCTGATGGAAAGGGTACGTTGGCAGGGATCGACCCTACCGCCAAATCGCCAAACTAATCACTCTCACACAGTCGATGCTCTCACGCCGGAATAGCCCCTGACGGGGCAGTGAGCAGAATCCTGACTGCGCGGCCATGGATCGGACGGGACTGTCAGTCTCATAACCGTCGATGCTGTGGATGCGTTTTCTGAAGGTTCGCGTGCAACTAATATCCGTTACCAGCTCCTAAGCACGATCACTTGACAGATTGCGCAGAGTAAAAACGATAAGGACGGCTTACTCTTTTGACCGCAGTGCGGCATATGTTCCGGAAGTCCGTCTAAATGGCCTCGTTGCTAAATGATTGGATGCAAGACTTTTCGCGGACCGACGATCCTGACCTACACAAGTACGAACACCTCTAAAGCTGGCGTCTGCCGTCACTTTATGCCTCGCTACTTTGGGTGACATTTGGTTGCTACGTATGAAATGTGTCTGTCTCATCGTCTTGCTACAGACTTCCTCCTTATTGCCTGGATGTCCGAAATAGCTCCCGACCTCAAGACTGCAGCACTCAGCAAGACTGACCCAGTTCCGGAGATCTCGGCGAAAGAAGTCGATGAAGAAGGATGCCCGCATCTTGTTCCAATTCTGGGGCGCCACGTATGGCGAACAGCCAAAGCCATGAAGATTGCTCTGCTCCCTCCGGCTGTCAACTGCATTTCCCCGGGAACCACGCTGAACCCGCTCTCTGTGCTGAAACTAGTGCACTCCCTCTGGCCGCCTTTCTTTGGGTCCAGGATCAGTGCCCACGCATCGGGCGAGCGACAGCTTGACCAGCAGGGACGATGGCAGGCATCCTCTTTTCTGCCGACTGATGGATTCAATGCAGCGGTGGAGGGGTTGGCCGTGATTGCGAAACGAAGAATAGGTCGTGCTACACCTAGCTCGAGCCCTCACACTCAAGTGCACAGGGCGCACAATGCTCCGTCGTCAGCTTTCGCTCAACTGACGGTGTCTGGCTTCAGTGCTTGACACGAATCAATGCATGAGCCTCTCGGCGTCTTGCAGCGAGACCACTCTCACCCACCGCGCACTTCCATCACTCTCACACGGGACAGAACGCTGTCATTCACCGATACACATGAGCGTAGTCATCAATCAGCCAGCGCAAGAACAATCTTTCCATCCGCGTAACAGCTTACGAAGGATGTCCTCCCTCGTTTCCTGCTTCAGCTGAGGTAGCTGGACCGGCCAGAGCTTGCAGTTTCGACGCCAGCGGCAGATTCATCACACAGTACCAAGCAGCGGAAGGCGAGCAGGGACATGCTGGTGTGTTCGATCGCTGTTCCCTGTGCAGCACGACTGACCAATGTCTCATCAAGGTGCCTTTCCCAGCCGCGAGTAATGAACGGCGGCTCCTGGCACTGTTCCAGATTGAGACAACTCGGGCGCTCTCTTGCTTTTGCGAAACAGATTGCATGTCGCATTCTTCTCGTTCGCGCGCCAAGCTTTACGAATGAACACGTGCTCTTCTGGAAGGCTTGTCAACACCGTCGCTTGTCGCACAACACGGATGGTACTGGGTGGCAGCTACAGTGTGATCGGTGTCCCACGGGTGTCAATGGATGGGGTTCAGGCGACTCTCAAGCGGAAACCGATCATGCCATGGACAGGGCCGGATCTGAAGAGCGGGTGGGCCAAGAGGTTTCCAAGTCGCGCTTGATCCGGCGTGCGTGTGATGAGCTGTATCTTGCTCAGTGCTCCATGTCGATCGGGATCCCCATCGCTCCCATAGCAATCACTGGCAAGCTGCCGGATACAAAGAGGATAAGAAGCAGGAAACCTTCGACCGAGTCATGTCACTGTTACTTCAGGTCTCGAGCGTTTCTGTGACTCATCGTCGATCTCGCCATTGGTCGATACCGGGTGTTGGTTCTATGCCGAGATTGAAAGTGCCGGTGAGATTGCCGCCCACTCATTGGCCACGCGCCTCACGCGTTTCTGGATCCTGCACATGTCGCGGCGTCTAGACACCAAAGCTGGTCCTCGCCATCCGAATCTGTGGTCGGGCTATGAAAGCGCTGCATGCAGCTCAGGGTCTCCCAGCTTGTCAGCAAGAGCATCGCGATCGTGCTTGGGACCTGTTTACGCAATTCCTGGATGCAGTATATCGAGATCTTCGTTGCACGCCCCGTACGGGCGTCTCGATAGACAGGTGATTGCTCACAGAAGTTGCTGTACGAGTCGCCACTCTCCGGTTCACATGCAATGCATACAGTCTGTTGTCAGACACGAAACCCTATCTCGCACCACACTTTCGTGGATTTCGGACAATGCACGGCATGCTCTAGCACTCTCGTAGCCCCAGCGCTCAGGAAGGACGGAGGTAGCTATTCTCCGTCCTTCTTGCGATCCACATCACACTTCTCTACCGCCAAGTTTAGCAAGCCGCAAGTAGCCAGGGGTGTCAGGCACCTCTCGAGCTCGGCGAGGTTACTCAGCGTTAACCAGGACCAAATTTGAGCCGATGGCGAGGTCAAAGCGCAGATGGACTTGACCATGAGAGCGACAGTGGTCGGCGGCTGGTCCGGGACGTAGCTAAGACGACATGAGATACAACCAGCTGGAAGTAAAAATAAGATAGCTGCGGAGAACAGCGTGGAACGAAGACTCGTTCCGTTTCAGAGTATCAAGCGCCGGAGGTGGATAAGGAGACTTGGCTGCGGCCGTTATTGGTGCGATGGTTGTTGGGTAACCCTAGTCCTCACCCTGGACCGATAGGTGCTGAAGCATTGGTCAAAGCAATGGAACATTAGCCAAATGAATATTTCCGATAAGTTGTAAACGTCCTCTTTGATATGAAAATCCCTGTCTTCGCTAAATGCCGTGGACTGTAAAACAGCGCGTGTCGTCCTCGAGGCAGTTCCATACTCTCTGCCTTTGCCCACTGCTATACTATCTTCACGGACTCAGAATCCTCCTATATACTCGTTCACTCTGTCGATCGCCAGAACTGGCGAAACATAGAGTTGCAAAACTATTACGAGTCAAACTTGAAGACACATCCAAATGGGTTCCTCCCCGTCCCGACGATCGCGTTCGCGCGCAACTACACCTGAAGGTCACATGAACTACTTTCAGCTCCCGCGTTGGCTCGCGCGACGAGTGACCGCGGCATCAGAGTCAGAAGCAGATCTAGACACGGCGGTATGTCGTCGGGGGGCACAGCATCGCGGCTGTGCTGTGATCTACTTTCACTGATATAACATCTTTTAGCTGAGACCACCAGGGACACACACACGGAATACTATACCCTCCATCGCACCTACACCTACGTCTGCACCTGAATCTGCGCAGACTCTCGCCCGGACAGCCCTACCCGCTCAGCTCTCAGTCTCGATCGAGGCCAATAGTGTTCTCGAGGAACAAAGGGAAGACGACGCAGCGCACGACTACACCGATCCCGTTAAGCACCAGAACGAATTCCTGATGCCAGCGAACGCGACCGTGCCATGCCAGGTATGTGTCTCTGGCGTAAATCGACTATTGCCAGTCTGATCTTCGAACTGCTTTCTTTTCCTTACTCGTCGTCGTCCTCTCTCAAACTCATGATTCGATTGGATCGCCGACTCCTCCCATCTTCTACTTCAACTTGGGCCGATGCCTTCGCCTATTTGCAACTCACTGCTGCGCCGGATCGATGTGACTCGCGACACCGCCCATCGTGGTAATCGGCACCGCTTGCTATCGACATCACGCGCTCCTCACGCACATGCCCACACTGCCCCCCTCGCTAAATCACATCGCAACCGCAGTATCGCACTGGCAAAACGCTTGGGAGTGGGACGTACGCCATCGTGAAGGAGGCGATCCACATCACTTCGGGAAAATACTACGCATGCAAGGTCATTAACAAGAAGCTGATGGAGGGGAGGGAGTATATGGTCAGTGCGAGGCATACATGTATCCAGACGATGATAACCAACGGGCCGGAACCAGGTCCGAAACGAGATTGCGGTCCTGAAGCGGGTTTCGAGCGGAAACCCGAATATCGTGACATTGCATGACTACTTTGAGGTGTGGGCATACGTCTAGTGACTCAACATCATTACTGAGCGTCGTCCTAGACCTCGCACAACTTGTACCTCTGCTTCGATCTCTGCACAGGCGGGGAACTCTTCGACCGCATATGCGCCAAGGGCAATTACTATGAAGCGTGCGTCGATTTGGGTGCCTCCAGTCTTCGACCTGGCTTACCGCTAGCAGTGACGCGGCAGATCTGGTGCGCACTATCCTCACCGCCGTCAAATACATCCACGCGGGTGGAATCGTGCACCGGGACCTGAAGCCGGAGAATCTTTTGTTCCGCACCCCAGCTGAAGATGCGGACATAATGATTGCGGACTTTGGGCTGAGTCGCATCATGGCGGACGACAAGCTGAGCAAGCTTACGGAAGTATGCGGGACCCCGGGATACATGGCTCCAGAAATATTCTTGAAGAGTATGTGCTCCCGTAGGAATCGGCTAGCTCGTTGCTGATGCCGATTAGCCGGACATGGGAAACCGGTGGACGTTTGGGCGATGGGCGTCGTGACTTACTTCCTGCTGGCCGGCTATACGCCATTCGACCAGGACTCGCCTCAAGCCGAGATGGAGGCGATCATCCATGGCAATTACAAATTCGAGCCGGAAGAATACTGGTCGAACGTGTCTGACACGGCTCGGGACTTCGTGCGGGCGTGCCTTACGATCGATCCCGACGCGCGGCCCACTGCTGCCGAGGCTCTTGAGCACCCTTGGTTGAAGGGGAGACACTTTGTGTCGACAGCTTCAGGCGGGCCGACGGACTTGCTTCCCTACGTGAAGAAAGCATTCGACGCGAAGCGTGCTTGGAGGAAGGCGGCATTCAGCATCCGAGCGGTTAAACGCATGACGGCGCTTGCGGGTGCCACCCATCTGGACAAGGAGGCCCAAGAGCTGTCTGACAATGTCCGGCAGTACAAGGAGGAGTCAGAGAAAGAGATCATGGAGAATGCGTCCATCATGCATCACCACAACGACGACGTCGTGGAGAAGCTTGCAGAGACGAAATTGGCTTGAAGATTCACTGTACCATAACTAGTTCCATCTACTTCAATCCGAGGCTGGGAGTCTGTCCATGTCGGATGATGGCGCTTACTGGCAGCAGGCGCTTATTAGCAACAGGGACAGCTATGATGCAGTTCTCGAGACATTCTCGTAAAGGCCGCGTCTAGTGCTCTCATTCTTGCTCTTGCTGGGTTGTGATCCTTCTGGACAACGCCGAGACCTTCCATATACATGTCTCCTTCTTAGAGCCCCCACGATCTCCGGCTTTGCGTTCGGTGTTCCCTACTTGTAAAATTGTCGAACGCCTCGATCGCTGTCCTCCGCGTCCTTCAATATCTATTACGGCTCACAGTCGTCCCTCTACAGGAGCGCTGATCAATAGAAACAATCAAAAAAGTCATTTGCACCCGACGCCTCGCGTCGAGCTCAGGGGGCGGCGGGGGCCGAAAGGGGCGTCCAGCCGTCTCAGCCGATTTCCAAAATCAACAGGGGCAAATAGCTGACATAAGAGGAGAAAGAACCCTCATCTCCATCACGCCTTCGTCTTTTCCCTCCCCCTCCTCCCTCCTCCGCCGTCACTAGCCCGCCCTCAGCCGGCTACTGCTTCACCTGCCGCTCGTTTCAGGCATCTACCACCACTTACCTATCCCTATTCTCTGCTCCCGTATCAGATTCTGCAATGGGCTGCGTTCAAAGTGCTGGCGTTGATGAGGAGGCGAAGGCTCGTGAGTGTCTTGCATTCATTCGTGCTTGTGCTTTCCCCCCACTCGCTCCACCCGTTCCTCTTGAGTGCTTGAAACTCACTCACGTCCGTCTGGATCCCTCCCTCTCCTCACCTAACTGCGCGACCCCTTTCTCACCGCATCCTAGGCAACGATGAAATTGAGAACCAACTCAAGCGGGACCGGATGCTCGCCAAGAACGAAATCAAGATGCTTCTCCTCGGTGCTGGAGAGTCCGGCAAATCGACGGTGCTGAAACAGATGAAGCTTATCTATTATGATGGCTACAACGCGCAAGAGCGTGATGCGTACAAGGAGATCATTTTCTCCAACACGATCCAGAGCATGCGGTGCGCCGTGGTCGCTTCTCACCTTGGGGGGCAAAGTATCTGACAGGCGTCATGTAGCGCCATCCTCGAGGCCATGCCCCAGCTGGACATTTCGCTTGCCCCCCAGAACGATGCTCGCCGTGCCACCATTCTTGCCCTGCCGCCTCAAATTGAGGCTGACTCCCTTCCGCGAGATCTGGCGGATGCGATTCGGGGGTTATGGCGCGGTACGTCCCGTTGCCTTGAGAGCGTGACTAATCTTAATAATCATCTATCACGTCTAGACCCAGGCGTGAAGGAGGCAGTTCGACGATCCCGGGAGTTCCAGCTGAACGACAGCGCTGTGTATTACTTCAACGCTATCGACCGGATGTCGACGCCGGACTACCTGCCCACTGACCAGGACATCCTCCGTTCCCGTGTCAAGACGACGGGTATCACTGAGACTACCTTCAAGGTATTGATGGCAGTTTTTGACTTTTTGAATGATTGCCTAAGTGCTTCGCATCTAGGTCGGCGAGCTGACGTACAGGTTGTTCGACGTTGGTGGACAGCGTTCCGAGCGGAAGAAGTGGATACATTGCTTCGAGAACGTGACGGCGCTGGTGTTCTTGGTATCCCTGAGCGAGTACGACCAGATGCTCTATGAGGATGAGAGTGTCGTACGTGTTTCTTCCTTTCGCTTCCTGGCTTGCTACAATCTAACTCCGTGCTAGAACCGTATGCAAGAAGCGTTAACGCTCTTTGACTCCATCTGCAACTCAAGATGGTTTGTGAAGACTAGCATCATCTTGTTCCTGAACAAGATCGATCTCTTCGCCGAAAAGCTGCCGCGCAGTCCTCTTGTGAGCCGTTGTGCCAGTATGGGCCGTGGGCAACGTGTCTGACGTGTAGCGTGCAGGGCGACTACTTCCCCGACTACCAAGGTGGCGACAACTACGACGCCGCATGTGAATACCTCCTGCACCGATTCGTGTCGCTCAACCAGAGCGCCGCAACGAAGCAGATCTATGCCCATTATACCTGTGCGACAGATACACAGCAGATCAAGTGTATGTGTCTGGTGTCATGTCCTGAGATTGACTGGTGACTGATTGCTTGTCTAGTTGTGTTGAGTGCGATCCAGGACATTCTGCTGCAGCTCCACCTGCGGGAGTGCGGACTGCTATAGAATGGTTCTGTTTCTGTTACTTACCCCTACATACGTATAATTGCTCGACACTTTCTACGACCTCCGGATCTCTTCCTTGTTCTTTTGCATTACTACTTGTTGCCATGCGCCTTTCATACATATTGGATCCCTTGGGATGGATGGCCTGTCTCTTTCGTGTGTTTATATTATGATTACATTACGTTGTCTCTCCTCTTTCTGTCGAGAATACATTCCTTTGACGCATCTCTGTACATATGGGTTTGGGTCATGAAACATTGCGGGCAGATGGATGTCCGTGACGACGCCGCACATTTCCATGCTGGGGCCATTACACATGCGACTTGGCGCGCGGGGATTGTCGGCTTTTCTAGTGTCAGGCGTGGGGACAGTGTGAACGTTTGATGCACCGCACGACAATAGTTCGTAGGATCCGTTAACGATCAAGGGGATGGATGCTATAATGTCGTTCAGTCCCAGCAAGGGATGGATGATCATGACGGCCCGATATGCACTGCGTGCCGAAGAGCGATGACTTTGTAAACGGGGATGAGCACGAGGGTGATGTTGATGAGAAACACTTCGATCGAAGGACGAAGAAAGCAGCCTGACTGGTATCGGCTCCCTCTTCCGAGAACGGCGGTCATGTGGGATTGTGCAGAATTCCAGCGAGCGATGGCGTGTCGGGTGGTATCACCCCTGCGTGGATCCGGCTGACGGTGGACAGTAAGAATCGCAGGGACATATGTGGCAACGGAATGCGTAATCCCATGGTGAGGGAAGACTGGGACGGGATATTTCGTTCCGAGTCTCCAACGGCGAAAGCGGAGAGAAGATCGACTTGACATCAACTAGCTGAGGAGGCAGCGCAGGATATGATTGGGTTCTGCGGCGGGTCATTGGTGTTGTCCCCAGTCGGCTCGTCCTGAATTTTGCCGTGTTCTGAAGAGCAGGGGATACATGCATCATCGGGAAGAGTCGGGGTATCCCGTGTCTAGAAATAACATAAGAGTAGTCAGTCGGTCACAAGGCCACCGAACAACGAAGTGGATTCGTAAAAACGTTGAGTAAAGTGTGCTTGAGAGTCTGACCAATCTGCCCGATGTCTGATCTCATCTTATCTGATTTCCCTGCGATTACGCTTTTCTTCCTATCCACGATGACCTCGCCGAACCTCATCCCGATCGCATCCCCAGCACAATTCCAAGAGGCGTTGTCCGCAGATCTTGCCCGTGTATCGCTGATCTTCTTCTGGGCACCATGGGCTGCCCCTTGCGAGCAGATCAGACCCGTCGTCACCTCCCTGGCGGCCAAGTACCCCACGTTGCTCGTGCTGGAAGTCGAGGCCGAGGAACAGGCGGACATCGCCGAGTCGTTTGAAATCGAAGCAGTACCTGCGTTCGTCGTTCTTCGCGGGCACACGCTTCTTGGGCGGATCAGCGGGGCGGATGGGGCGGCGCTGACAAAGGCGATAGCGACGCATCTCGATCCGGCGTCGGTGACCGCAGACGACGGCGCAGAGAAGAAGAAGGAGGAGTCCAAGGAAGAGCTGGATGTGCGTCTGCGAGCGTTGATGACGCAGAGCCGTGTGGTGCTGTTCATGAAGGGCACCCCGGACGACCCCCGGTGCGGGTTTAGCCGCAAGATCTCTGCCCTCCTCCGGGATCAAGGTGTCGAGTTTGCGCATTTCGACATCCTGAGTGACGACGGGGTGCGACAAGGTGAGTGGGTTGTCGTTATCGCTGTGCTTGTCTCTGGGCTGGACCTAAGCGTGGCATGCAGGCCTCAAACGCCTCAACGACTGGCCGACATTCCCTCAGCTTATCGTGGCCGGGGAACTTGTGGGCGGGCTCGATATTGTCCAAGAAATGGTAGAGACGGGCGAATTTGCGTCAGTGGTCAAGGGCGAGTGAGGATCGGAGAGGTGGTGCTCATAACTTTTGGCTCAAGTTTTTTTTCGACTATGTCCCTCCAGCTTTCGTGCAAAATACATCTCTTCTCACACAAGCAGACATTTCGATAGCTCAAAAACGATATGCGTTGCAGAACCAGATGGGTGCTGCTTTGGGCATACACCCGCACAGTCCTGATGCGCCAAGACGGTAGATCGCACACGTGGAAGTCTACACTGCGCACTTCTATCGAACAACACTCATCAGCTTGTGAGTGACTCCCCATGAGCCTTGAATCTTGCGTGACGACTTGGCTCCACCATTCATTGCCAATGTGCTTTTCGGATACAGTAGGACTTGCGGGTACAATAGGACTGGCTGAACCGAACGGAGCTCTGTAGCAGTGAAGTATGAGTCGAGTCACACATTCCGATTCCCTCAGAATGTTCGCGGCGTGAGAGAGACGTGAAGAAAAGAATCAGTCAGCCAGATCGTCCCCAAGCTACCAAGCCCGCCTGGCCATGCATTGACTCAGACCCCTGGATTCACCCGCGACCAAGAAGACTTCATTAGATGCAAGCTTTCACGACACTATTTAGTGTGCTGCATTCGGTCCTCGACTTCCAAGCTGTGAGATTCCTCGGTCTCAGTCGCATGTGGGGGTACTTCCTGACAATGCCGCACACGAGTTACTGAGGAAAATCGGCGCGGCCAAATTAGAGGACTAGCGGAGCATCTTGCTGAGAAGAAAGCATGAAGTGTGAACGAGAACGAGGCCAATCGAAGCCTGGAAATGTGTGGCTCGCTGAAGGAACAGCTGAAGGAACAGGAAAGGCCAGTTGTTTGTGTCCGTCCCGTCCGAGGCTGTGATCCGATCAACCGAAACACTCCTCGTCATATCAGTTGATTTTCATCCGAATTGAACGTCGCCCTCCATATTCGACGGCATTCAAATTTTCAGCCATCTCATTCCAAACCACCCGAAACAAATCATGAAACTCGACTCCATCCGTCTACGAGGTCATGACTGTCCTACTCATAGGGGCTCTTGCCAGATGGACATCGAAGAGGTTTGGAGTATTGATCAGGACTCAGAGCTAGTGTTTAGGATATCTTCATGGCCAGGGGACTCTCAGAGACGAATAGAAACATTTCTGGAGCTCGAGAGGTCGAAATGCCAGTAGCTTTAGTCTGTCAAGGGTCTTTCCAGTATGAACCGCTAAATGTGTTTACTCGTGCGGAAAACCGAGGAGGTGGAGTCGCAGAGTACACGAGTAGTAGAAAAGGCGGCTGTTGAAGATTTTCCGGACAGGTCATGCAAAGAGCTGCTTGCTTCATGAGAGGAATTCGAAAAGGCGCGCTTGGCGAGCATTTTCGAGCTCTCACGCCCAATACCAGACAGCAGTGTAAGGATTCAGGGACACAATTGCAGGAGAGGGACAGAGACATCTTTGACTTTCTTGCGGAAGTAGGTTTTCCGAACGTGGTGCCTTCAATGCTAATGATCTACGGCGCAGAAAAGCACTACGGATGATGTCAGTCGCAAACACTCCCTCGTCTCAATACGTTCTGAAAAGGAACCTTATACATACTTCGTAAGTTCATTTGGCCGGGACTGACAGCTGATGTGAACACCACTCAGAAGGCCGGTGCTGTTTGATTCTGTATACATTGCTACGCAGAGGTCGACATGTTCCCAGCGCTGCGGGGAGCAGGCTACGTCCAATGAGCAACTAAAAGATGCTCGAAGCCCTTTTTGCAGATGCTCTGATGACATATCGACTTTTTGCGGACGGCGACCGCATATCCCACCAGATACAAGGAGCTCAAATGGGACAACAGAGCGATCCTCGAGAAGAGATGCGGCTGCTTACGCAGATAAATTCAACTCGTCGTATTCACGGTCGCTTCCCAGATCTCAGGGTTACTGAATTTCTCACCATGAAAAAAAGATCTACCAGTCTCAAGGTGAGTTTTTGAGTGCATCTACTCAACCTTTCGGTAGCTGATTGACAAATAATTCCTCGTTACAGTATCGTAGACAAGATGCTCTCTTTTTACGAACGCGATCATGAAAGTGGTTTCGAACATCCTCGACTAGATACCAGTTGTAATAAGCTATGATGCAGACCATGTGGCTTCTCCCATGACTCCCTGTTTCGAAAGTGAGCCTGCAAGAAATTTGGTTCCTTGGAGTCCGTGAACGCAAGGCCATTTACCAGAGCTCTTTCGGGGTCATGAATTCACGAAAATTTAGTCAAGAACATCATACGCTTATGGTTTCGAATGTGTGCCCTTCTTAAAATGTCGCTTCCCGCCCGATGGCGCGCGATGGCGACCTGAGAGACTTTGGATTAATGCCACGGGAGCCGATAGGTATCAGTTGACGATATTGACCGGGAGGCTCTACCAATGTATGCAAAGAAGAGGACATGGGAATCATATTCATTATATCACGTATCGGCGAAATTTTATCTCAAACTATACGTCCCTGCTTCACTTTCACAGAATGGGGGAAACACCCGACAAGATATCCTGTGGCGTTCTGTGACGGTCTCGTATGAACTGGTACGATTTGATTCAAGATCAGTTGTATCTATAACACTCGTAGACAGTCACAGGTACAGCCACGTAGTAGTTGCCCCGTCAGCGACGATAATGAAGCGGATGTCAGACGCGTGGCGTCATAGCAATGCTCAATCACATGACACGGATCACTTCATCGGCACCGTCAGCAAGTACTGACTCCGCCCGCCGGAGATGGCTTACTCATCAAAACTGCCTTACTCATCACGCCGCTTAAAAAAGCCGTCCACAGACCGATCCCCTACTTTCACCTCCCCGAAATGTGAGTTTGCCCTGCAATCTTGTTTCATCCCGCCTTCCCCGACGATCCGTCCTGCTACTCCAATCGAGCATATCAGGCGTTGCGTCGCGGGCAATTTTGCGCTCGAGGGGCCTTTTTCATCCCTTGTGCTGTGCTGACAAAACTTTCTCTTCTCAGAAACTATCATGGGTCGCCGTCCCGCTCGCTGCTACCGCTACTGCAAGAACAAGCCGTACCCCAAGAGTCGGTACAACCGTGGTGTCCCCGATCCCAAGGTGGGTGTCTCTTCAGCCCTTCCCTTGCGAATTCTAAATCCTTTGTGCTCGCAGATTCGTATCTTCGATCTTGGACGCAAGCGTGCCTCTGTCGACGAGTTCCCCTTCTGCTGCCATCTTGTCTCTGATGAGTACGAGCAATTGAGTTCGGAGGCTCTTGAAGCCGCTCGTATTTGCGCCAACAAAGTACGCTGGCCTCGGTTGCACCCACCTTTGTTGACTCAATTCTGGGCCCTCTAGTACGTGACCAAGACGTCCGGCAAAGACTCTTTCCACTTGCGTGTCCGTGTCCACCCCTTCCACGTCATCCGAATCAACAAGATGTTGTCTTGCGCCGGTGCCGATCGGCTGCAACAGGGCATGCGTGGTGCCTGGGGAAAGCCCTACGGCAGTGTCGCACGAGTGAACATTGGCCAGGTCCTCCTCTCCATCCGGTGTAAGGAGGCCAACGCGCCCATCGTCATGGAGGCGCTGCGCCGTGCCCGGTACAAGTTCCCCGGCCGCCAAAAGATCATCGTCTCCAAGAAGTGGGGATTCACGAATGTCAACAAGGCGGACTACATTAAGCTGAAGGAGGAGAAGAAGGTGTTGCAGTATGTGGCCATTCTTTCATTCGCACGGGGTAATGCGCTGACACCTCATGTAGGGATGGTGCCTACGTACAGTTCATCAGGCCCAAGGGCCCTCTCGAGACCAACTTGCGCAACCAGCTCCGTGCATGATTGTATCAGTAGTCCTATGATGTTCACCGTGCTCGTTCTGTTTCCTGTGTGATTTAAGGTTCTTCTCGTTCTCTCTTCTTTCCCTTTTCATTCTCACTCTCATAACCGCCCTCTTATTCACTACTCCACCTCGATCAATGGGTGGTGCGAGGGGAACGGGGGCGAATATCTATCTTGCATTCAAATCCGGAGATCTTAACTACTACTTGTCTCCTTGTTCGCGGGTTTGCTGTCCAGCTAGTGCGCGGCGGTTTTGTCTACATACATATCCAGTTTCGAATCGTATTCTTGCTTTCTAAGTTTAAATTTGCCCACGGCGAGAGACACGAGAATGATACTCTTCAAGAACCCAAACCCAAACCCGGACGAAATCTACGTATCATCGGCATTGGGTCAAGGCAGAACACGATCGCCGTCCTTCTCACATGGACATTGAAACGGATTCTCTGCGCGCTGGGTATATCCGTCATGATTGGAAATCACAAGAATCTATCTGATTGCGGAATCCACGGCCCGTCGCTTCTCTGGCTCAGCTGGTTAGAGCGCCAGTCTCATATTCATCTATGTGTGACGCTTGTCATTAAATCTGGAGGTCAACAGTTCGATCCTGTTGAGGAGCATCGGCTCTCCGCGTGTAGAGCTTCGCTAGCGGACGATTCATTTTGTTATCTTCACGTAATCACCTTAGTCGTGTAGACCTCCATATGCATAGCTACCGCGTGCTACACCTCTAGAAGCTGCGCAAGCCTTGATCACATGAACAGCAGAGACCAGTTTTGCTCGTAACCCTGCAGCGTACGAACATGCAAGGTGCACTATGGACACTCACTGCATCATGCGCACACTTATCGTGAGGTCAATGCTCTGAATCAACTGCTCCGTCAAGTAAGAACGTAGGTACTGGACATGGGTGTCGATTGCCCTATGCGGAGATGTCCATTCGAGGAGAATGCTAAGATACGCCTCCATGACGAATCTAAACTCTCCGACTTTTGCATTTCCTTTCAAGATACTCCCTGCGGAAGACAACTATCATAAATCTGAGCGTTTTTCGACGAAGATGGCAGACCTACCGCTGACTGACATCCTCCTTCCTTTGATTCGGTTTCTTCCGTGCACGACGAGGCCGAGCCTCTAGCTGAGGTCTAGGACGGATGTCAGAGTAGACTATAGGGCATAACGCGAGCACTCACGAGCATTTCTCAACTGGGGATGGCTCGGTCATCGTTGGCGTCAATTCAGTCGGAGAGTTGATCTCGCTGGGAGATTGCGCCAGAGGAATGTCGTCGTCCACTTCGATCAAGAGCGGCCTTGAGAGAGGAGAGGGCTTCCGATTCCACACGCTGGAGTTGGTCGGTTAGTCTGACTTCACAGTCAAACATTCGCGACACACTAGTTCTCGATGCCGTTGTACCGGAAGAACCTAGTTGGTACATTGGGAAGACGTGCAGTTATGCGATGGTGCTCCAGGTACTTCAGATGAGTGCGGCGGATACCCCAGACGGCGGGTTGGTTCCCATGGCCCGGAGCCTTTAGAGCCAGGAGGTCCCGGCGCAATTCCTTTAGTGTCTTGGTTCGATCTTCACGCAATGTGTCAGGCGATACAGCTTCCACGAGCATGTCGGCACGTACTGTTCTTCGTCCTCACAACTGGGCGCGCTGCGAGGAAGGATGTTCAGAACAAGATCGAAAGAAGATCAGACGCGCACCTCGTCTCACTGGGACGAGCACACGCGCATCCCTTTTCTTGCGTAAAACCAACCGGTACATGGATCCGTGTGGCTCGAACGACGCCTCCCACGATGACTGACGCATGCTGTAAAGCTCAATGAACGAATGAGCCAGCTCCGACGATGGTAGGAAGTCGAATTCGGTTGGGATGATCTGTATGCGTCGCGAGATACTCTTTAGCAGACTGTTCTGCAGTTTCTTGGGCGGTGCCGTCCGGACTTTGTAGCAACTTTCGATCAAAGGCTGCCGCGGCTGGGTACCGAAGGCCAGTGGAACTTCAAAGGAATGTCAGTGCATCGCAGTAGGTGTTGCACAGAGCTTTACTTACCGGAAGACATGTGTATGACTTGGGCGGTGGTGAGATGCAGAGGCAAAGGACACGCCTAACCCCGCCCGACAATGCGAGCGCGGGCGTATCCACTGGAGTCACGTTACAGCACCGGATGTGCGCAATCAAGCCTGGAAAACCATTGTCCTCCCGATATAGGCTGATGGGTGCATGATCCAAGGCTCTTGTTTTCGCTATCAGCGACGAGCGAAGATATGTAAGCTTCAAGGACTGCGTGCACCGTAGAGACTCAAGTTTTACCATGACCTGTTGGTTGGCACAGAGGTCTTCGCCGCGAGTTCATGAAGCACTTTCATCCAGAGATATCTCGATGCAGCACTGCATGATTGGGCCTTGGCAGCCTTCCCGTTGGTACCTCTCCATCCCGTTCGATTCCGTAGCGAACAGAGATGCTAGCACATCCCCAGATCTCAGTAGGGAATCTGCTCCGTGGGCGACACAGGAGAGTAGTCCGATGATTCCCCAGGGTCCGAGCGACACACCAACAGTCGAAAGCGATAACGAGACCACCCGCCATCCCGCATTCCGACTATTTGACCGCGGTTCCCTTCCAGTACGAGGTGTCGAGTCTTAGGCAATGAGTGTGCACCAAACAGCCCATCGCTATTTCGTCTGGCATCACTGGGGGGAGTTCAAGAGCGATACCGAGAGCAATTATGCGCGTGAACACATGCCAGCTGAAAGAATTGGGAAGCCATCATGACGCCAACGACGCTGTTAGGTTGTTCCAATTCGAATTTGGTCGACAGTCCAAGGGCGCGGCCAACATGCAGCATTTTGGCGACAGGAGCACGCAGGATTCAGTGAGATTTGAAGTCAGACGCGATTAGACTCAAGACCAGACAAGTGGGAGCGGCCCGTCTGAGTGCCGTTTCACCTCCGAGTCAGTGTTTAGTGGTAGAATGACCGTAACCCAGCGTATCCCCTGATGTGTGACGTTACTCCCTTCCTCACGCAGGATATGGCAATCCAGCCTATGAACAGAAAGGAATCCAAGGATGAGCTCATCTGCCCTCAATTCTGTCTCGCTGATTCAAACTAGACTCTCTGACCGTTGACAGTGCTTCTGAGAAAAAGGACAAATAGACACTTCACGGCAAAAATCATAATACAGTCGCACCGAAACTGCCCATCGGTTCGATGGTGTAGTTGGTTATCACGTCCGTCTCACATTCGGATTCCCGCAGTTGAGGACTGTGTTTCACGGGAGGTCTCCGGTTCGAGCCCGGGTCGAATCAGTTTTTTTCTGCTCGCACCATCCCAGATACTTTCATTTCGGCTGTCCCTATCCTAAACTTGGACAACGTAATTCACTGTTCCCTGCGCGATTCCATTTCGACGACAGCGAGAGCATGAAAGTGCGCGTTTTCAGGATCCAGATGATTCTTCACTATCTCCTTCACGACACGCGTTCCACCAATCAATATATCTCGCTCCCCATCCAGCCATTCATCGTGATCCACTGGCCCGTTTTTGCCGCCGTCCATCTCATAAATGTGGCCATCCAGTTGCGAAGGGATAAACGCAGCGTAGTGCCCGGGAACGACATCGTCGGCATGCAACACTTGACTGGTACCGAGGGGCGCACAGTCGTTGTACAGCGCTGCGATGGGTGAGAAGGACTCGAGGAACGAAGCCCGGTCGGGAGGCGACATGGGGAGCGCAGAGGCGATGAACTTTCCCATGGGCGAATCTGGGTCTTATACCAGTGGTCAGCCAGCAATGACCTGTGTGCGGACACTACACCAGAAGGACGAGAAGTCACGAACGAACCTATATACGGCGAATCTACACCCAATCGACTCAAGTTTGAAACGATGTGCATCAGTGCGAAGAACCCGCATGCGTGGGGGACGATCTGCTCGACCCACAACATCGGCTCGTCGGACCCTCGACCAGCATACCCTCGCCCCGCATCTCGCGCTTTCTCCCGCTCGTAGTCGATCGAGGATTCGTACGCGGGGTTGGTATTGTACACCAGAATGATTCCGCGCAACTTGCCTGGCAGAGCCAAGGGACCACCAGGAACGAGATCATCCGGGTCAAGGGAGAGCAGGTCAACGCAGGTTAGCGGGTGGGATCGCACCCCGCAGAGAGCGTGCATCAGGTCTGTGAAGATAGTCGGATCTGACTCAAGGGGGATGCCGCAGAATTGTGCTGGAGAGTTTTCGGAAAAGGACATGGTGGTAGTAGACACGAGCGAACGCGCTGAGACGCGTCATATGCTTTGATCGCATAATCATCCATGTCTGAATTTCCGCTAAATCTGCTCTTGAAGGAAGGGGGGAACTTCATTTATTTCTGTGAGTCTTGATACAAAGCAGGAGTCATAGAGTGGGAAGGGAACAGTCGTGGTAGTCAATACGAGAAAATCAATCATATGACACGGGCGGGCGAGGTAACAAGTTTATGTACAGAGACTAGCAAGAAAGAGTTCTAAGCTGCATATATCGAGAAGCGGGCAAGAGAACTAAACACACCTGAGTAAGATGTCGACAATCCAGCGCGTCAGGGGACGATTGTGGATGAACTGGGCACTAGTGTTGTCTGCAACACTCATGACCGGACGGAGTCAACCAGTCTGGCGCCAGCGCCCTCGTACCACTCAACAACGACATCGGTGATCTGGTAGTCAGCGAGGATCTTGAGGATGTCTGGTGTGGCATCACGAACGGCCCCTGCGGTGGTGGTGTTGGGATGAACTGCGATCCACACTACAACAGGACCAAGGGTTTTACCCTCGCTATCCTCGATCGAGAAGCGAACCTTATGGATCGCAGACCACCGGAGGTGATGCTCCTTCAATGATTGTATAATCCGAGGAAGAGCGACATCCCACACGCCATTGAGAGGCGTGTTGAAGACGCCATGGGCAGTTTTAGTGGGGATCGTAAAGAAGTGGCTTCCAGGTTGGTGAGTGGGGAAGGGGTTGGTCTCGAAATCAGAGCGCCACATGAGATGGGGAGGATCCCCAGAGAGACCGTGGTAATAAAAGCGCATTTCGAATTTGGAGATTAGGTCGGGGGCAACGATGGCGTGAGGATCTGAGCCGTCAATAAGCTCTGAGTGAATCTCGGCATTGGTGAGGGTGCCAGAGGGAGGAGGGATGGAGGGCTCAGCAGCCTCGTGTCTGCGTCTGACTAAGTCGACCATGAAACAGGTGACACCTGTAAATTGAGGAAGGGGTCAGTAAGTAGGAAATGAAATGTGCGCAAAAGAAGATGGAGGGACTTACTGCCTAGATTTGCGGGATCAGCCTTCACCTGCTCGACTATGTCTTTGACCTCTGGAGCAACGTCTACAATTCCGAAGGGCCATACATAATGAGTGAGGGATGGGTATGTATAATGACAAAAGGACTTGCTTTCGCCCATGAACCCGAGGTTGACAAGCTCCTCGTCACTGAGGTCGACGATCTCTGCAAGATACAGTGGATTCGACACTCGTTAAGGGGAACAAGCACTGCATTCAGCCCTTGGCTAGCACCGGCTGGAGCGTGAAGATGCGAGGTTGATGGGAGGCAGGCACGATCAGTGCCGATCATGGGCCGAGGCCGCTGGTGACGTGGGACCAGGTCACTCCCTCCGGGCACTGGCACGTGGAGATGCGAGCAGGGTGCGAGACCTGGTACGAGGTACCTGGTCCCGGAGCCGGCTGGTCATATCACACGATTCCCCAATATCAGCTTCCAACCAGTTCGGAGCGACAAGTGGCCAGTAGATAGCAAAGACAAGGTGAATCTCGACAAGAACATCCTCTAATTGTAACGTTCCGGGTTGTAAAGCATGCGCCAGAACAGAAACAAGGCGCCCGCAGTGATAATGTGGTATGTGGAAGGTCGTGGGAGCGAGTTTGGGTCGACGTGGGAGCGAGTGGTCGTGATCAGTCAGGAGGTGACTCGTGCCAGTTCGTGCCGTATGGGGCCAGCCGCCTCGTGCCGCACCTGGAACGAATGGTCACGAGGTTCGGCATGAGGTACCTCGCACCCAGACAGGTGCTAGCTAAGGGCTGAATGCAGTGAAGGGTCACAACTCACTCTTCTCTTCATACTCAGGATTCATATCGGGGAAAACCGTTTCACGAGAGATGGCAATTGGAGAGAGTAAGTAAGTAGTTCTTCGATGATGAATGAGTCGAGAGAGAGACAGGGATACACGACAAGAGGATCTTAGGGGATCTCGCCGAGTTTGTCACGGCCATAGCAAATCCGGATCACCCGCGGGCAGACACTCAGGGGTCTTGACCAGGATCGACTTCTCGCTGATTTTGCTCTTTAGCCATTCCAGAATGTGTTTCCCGCCCACTCAAACAAAGATCAGATTTTCCATACAGGTGAATCAAGACAAACACTGGAATAGGCGACCTCGTGGAAGACATCGTGGACTATTCGACATCTTGCCATGGCCGCTCTACATCTTCATCAGCATCGTCCGCGTTCACGCCAGCGACAGTCATGTCTTCCATCCTCTTCGTGAACTGATTCATATCGAACAGAGCAGCTTCTCGGACAGCCTGGTCGTAGCCCCCGGCCTCGTCAACCGGCTGGTCTGGATTCCAAGAGATATCTGGACCAGTCCATCCCCCATTGCCGTGCACGTAGTTCAGGAAAGTCCGCCAAAGTGGGTCAAGGCCCAGCACATCAGGGTCTCCGATGACGATGAGCAGCGCTTGGGCTCGTGTGACAGCAACTAGTGGCTGGTCAGGGCACGTCATCAGAAAAGATCCCACACACCATTGAATCGACGGGGATTGGCCACAAAGCCCAGTGTGTGACGCAAGTCGTACTCGACAAACTCGCGGCTGCTCCGGACAGTCGAGACAATGATCACCTGGCGCTCCTGGCCCTGGAACTCCTCAACACTGCCGACTTTGACCCCGTCTGCGAATGCACGCAGCACCGCGCGGATCTTGAGGCACTGAGCATGGTATGGTGTGATCACACCGATGTCGTTGTCAGCTGGAACATCTCAGTCTCTCGCCAGGTCACGAAGGGCGGCAGTAACGTACTGATCCGCACGCGGCGGTCATCCCGGAGCATCGCCACGTAGCTCTTGACCTGGCTGACCTCATCGACGTTGAAGAACGACGGCGAAGAGGCTTCCCGATCATCCTTTCCCCTGATCGCGTGGAAGATCACCGGAAACTGACCATTGGGCAGCGGCCCCCAGTTCACATACGCGTTGACCACCGACGGGCTACCGCACGCCTCCAGTTCCCCTTGATAGAAGCGTTCATTCGGAAACTTGAGGATCGACGGGTGCGAGCGAAAGTTCTTCGTAAGCTTGACGACGCTGGGAAGGGGGTCCTCCATCGCAGGCCAAAACCAAGGAACACATCACTCACGACTTGCCGTAACCTCTGACCTGATCGTATATCTCCATAGCCATCAGCCGCTCGATGAAGCTCTTCTCCAGACCAAGCTCTCTCGCAATCGCAGACCGGATGATCGGCCCCAGTTGCTTCGGATCCCCAGAGAGAACCACATTGGTCTGCTTGTCGGCCATAGTTTTGATCGCTAGAGTAGATGTAAAATGCTGACTAGTAGCGACAACCGAGTATACGCACCGATCATAACTTCAGGTTCGGTAGCCTGGCCCGCTTCATCGCAGAAGATGTGTGAGTAATGGCCTCTTGGGATGCCGATCCCTGAAACGACAGACGCAGAGACACAGGTCGTCACCACCACCCTGTACGTCTTCATCTTCGCCAGCCCCGGAACAGCAAAGTGTCCGTTCGCAGTGGCGAAGGTGAACGCGCGTAGCTCCAGAGGGACCGTTTCTTTGTGACGTGACGGGGCGTAGAACCGAAACAGCTGCTCCGCCCCCAGTGACATGAGACGCGTTGTGATGAGGTCTGCGGCAGAGTTGCTGGGCGCGATCGCCAGCACGCGAGCTTGAGGGTTCGCAGACAAGATCTGGAAAACGGATTCGACCATGGTGACCGTTTTCCCCGTTCCGGGTCTGCTGAGTGCTCAGCTAGACGGCGGCATCCGGATACAAACACTCACGGCCCAAAGATGACGAATGGGACGGACCCAGGCGCCCGCTCGACTATGGACACAACGGCCTGCAGCTGAGGAGGATTGTGTGCGATCAGCGGATTCTTGACTGGGTAGCGCTTAGAGGGGACTGGTCCAGCAGGCATGTGCGTTTGTTCAGGGAACAGCACACGGTCCTCGTCGAAGGCCGTATCGAGGGCCAGATGCTGTCGTCGAACAGGGTGCCGGTTCAGTTTGAAGCGCACCGTAAAACGCGCTAGGGGAGAAGCCTTGCCAAACGACGAATGGAACCGCAATCCGACTTCTTCCTTCCGCACGACGTGCACGCCACCTTCAAACCAGTGGCCAGCCGCAGCACCTGTTTGCTGCACAAGGATTCGGTCGCCTAGGGGATGGATCAGAAGAGGAGATGAAAGGGGGAACGTGCTGACCGACGAGAACACTGGGGCGCTTCTCCGCCAGTCCAGGGACTGAGACGCTGGGAGATTGTTGTTAAAGTTTGTGGGAAATCGGTTGGCATTACTCACTAGTGATACGGATGGTGCACCGTCAACTTGGCCTCTGTGATATCGTAATACTGAAGATCGCGCCTGGGTTATGATCAGTCACTGCCCTGGATCCTGGCCGACGCACTCACTCCATCTGGTGCTCCTCTATCCAAATGAGATGCTTGAAGTGCCGCGGATACGTGTCACTATTCAGGACCGGCGGCAGAAACACAGTCCGCATGTTTTGGACGATGCTGCTTGCTGTTCCAGTCGCTAAAGCTGCAGACAAGGCTTTGGGGATCGGCGACTCGGGAAGCACGACAACGTAGCGAATCACGCGCAGCGAGGGAGGTGCGACGCCCTCGACAACGTTCGTCTCAGGCTGCCGGGCAGTTCGTTTGCGCGGAACGTACGGTGCACTGGGTCGCAGGTTTTCGTGATCATCGCGGTCCCCAACAATCACAGCCAATGTGCGCATTATCACAAATCGGCGTCCGAGCTGCCGATCTTCAAATTCCAACTCCAGTCGATCTTGGGCACGGCCGTTATGGGACTGACACATGCTGACTGTGAAGTTCAGCGTCTGTTTGTAGCATATTGAACGATGAGCAGTCGCAAGGTCGAGTGTGAATCTAGATAGAAGTCACAACTAGACGGGACGCCGAGCAACAAGTAACTCACGGCGTCGACATCCGAACTCCCCTCGAAGATGCGAACGACGCATTGACAATGCTCACAATCGAATAGGGCGTGGTGTTCGTGATGCTCGCGTTCACTCTTACCCCAGCACCCGCCAGGGAGGGCTCGACTATCCCGAAGTCAAAGGCCCCACTGACCGACACCCCGTTCTTGTCTTTCTCGGCTTCATCCAAGGCCGTACGGAACGACAGAAACTGCGTCTTCGCCAGGTGCTTCGGCATCAGGTGGTGCCGCGCCCAAGACTTGTCTGGGATCTGCGAGTTGCACGTCGTGCAGAGTGTGTGTCCTGGCATCTCTCCGCTCTCCTCTGCTTCAAGGTGTCTCCCACCCGCTTTTTTGATGTGTCGCGCGCTGCGGACATGAACAGCCCAGTTCTTGTTGCCCGGGATATACTTCTCGCACGCAGAGCAGTACAGCATCAGCCCAAACTCGCCGCACAGACGGTTCTGATGCTGCTTCGTCGCGACGTGTTCAGTGTACTGCGGTGCGGTGGGAAAGATGAGATTGCACAGGTCGCAGCTGGGCGGATTGTGCGCGAAAGTGCAGAAGCGCTCTGTGCAGAGGGAGCCTGCAAGGACCTGTGGGCAGATTGTGGAGTCGGACATTGGTGAGTGGTAACAAGGGGCGAGAGAAGTCCAGTCGCGGCCTAGGTACTTCAAGGATCCGTGCGGCGTGTTTACGTTATTTCAGAATGCTCTTTGCGCGTCAAGGGAGAACAAAGAACATGAATGCCGCGCCTGGAGCAACCATTCTGCGCCTCGAGGCTGGCGCCACTGTACATGATCGGGACAACAAGGTTGGTTGCCCTGTTATCTGAACGGAAATGACCGTTTTAATGAAAGGTGGGCGTCTATGGCACCGCCACCGCCTCCGAATCATGTTGTTCGGGCTGAAGCGCTGAAGCCTCGGACACGGGCAGCCGCGTTAGGCCCCGTGCTTACAGAATCTCAGACCTGAGATAGGTCCTCTTTCACAGTTTATAGCGATTTCACCGTCGATTCCAAGTATTCAGAGCGGCCTGCTATAGAAGATCCGAGCACGAATCTAGACAGCGCTGAGAGCTACAGTTATACAGAAGTCCGGGACAAGATCTCGAGAATTGGGACTGAAATATACACGATGCATGGAAAACCGAAAGGAGAAAACCGTAGTACTTCTACTCGGAGGGCCCAGCTGTCCCTCAGCAAAAGTTCAATCTCCTCCTCTTCATCGGCCGCTCCGACACGATGTCATGCGACTCAGAGGATTGTACAGCATCCCTACAAAGAGGCGCCATCTTTAGCTCCCAGGACCGTAGATGGCAGTAGAGCATTGGCGTACTGTGGATTGAAGACGCTATCATACAACCGCTTCAGAACTCTGGTAAACTGCCAAACTTGCGGCTTCAGTGAACCAGAGGCAGTCACTGCTCTGGAACCGTCAATACGTGGGTAAAGGGAACAGCGGGGGTGAAATGGGGGGTGACGCACTCGGCAGCGGGGTCTGTGTTGCCCACGAGCGGCGAGACGCAGATTGTGTCCTCTGCGTAAAGCACGTTGGAAAGACCCGACGGCCTGTGTTTCCACACACTGCACGCGGGTAAGTAAGGCAGGAGAACTCGACGATAAGCGTCAAAGACGTACTACGCCTGGACTTCTGCATGCTGAAACGAGCCTGGGGGCCCAACTTTCAAGGGGCGAATGCGCTGGTGGAGATCGGTATCCAGCAGGTGTTTGCGTCGAGCGCCGTCGACTGCAGGCCGCGAGTTGGCGACGAGATCGAGGAGGGCCTGTCGGGACTGAGCTAGGGCCAGCGCTGGGGCGACCTTCGATGTAGCAGTCGATGCGGCAGTCGGGACGAGCACGGGGAGGACTACACAGAAAGATGAGGGCGCATTCTCCGCGCGCATTCGGCCTACGCACCTCGGGGTTTGCGCACGGAGGCAGGCGTCGGAGTCGCAAGCACCTTTCTGCGCACAATGACTTTGTACGTCTCCATCCCTTGCTGCCCACCCCAGACGATGTACATCGCATGTGGGCCAGCCATAACCGCGCGTATGTACATGGGGCACTGCCGGTTCCGCAGTGCGGCCATGATCCGCTTGGCAGATGGTGGATTGTAGAAGTGGAACGGAAGCGTGAAATTGCGCGGGCCGACGAGGGTCTCAACTGGACTGGTAGCACGCGGTTTGGGCCGGAGGGAGCGAAGCCTGTACAGATCTTCGGGCCGGTGACTGTGTTGGGTAGCTACTGCGGATTGTAGGGCGCACAGTGGCCACTCGGCCTTCCTGGTGCGCGCAGGAGAGAAAGAGGAGGACTGGAGTTGGTTGGCGGACATGCTAGAGAGGGCGATGGTAGTGGGCAGAGGAAGAGACTCGTCTTGCTCATCAAAAACAATGCACTTCAGTTATCACGTCGCGCATTGTCCTGCGAATGGGCCTCCAAAGCGCTGATGTGTCGGCTCCGCGCTTTGATCCAAGCTCGTTGAGCCTGTAACTTCTTCATAATGAGCTCCAATGACGCGAGAGATGTGCTTAAAAGTGGCATTCGCTTTGCCGCCTGAGGTACCAGTCCTGAGCAGGGCCAGTCGAGCCTGGACGCCTCTTCGCCAGACGTTTCTAAGTGGCTCTGTTGCCTCTCAGATCCGCTTAGACAAGACATGACCTAGGAGATCGCACTTCAGCGTGCGGGCAAAGTCTAGTGCGTCAGGTCAACCGAGGCTCAGACACAGCGAGACAACAAACTACTTGAATGCCAAGCCTCCGCTTGAGCCTTTCTGAGCATCTTCTGAGCACCGAGAAAGGATGGGCGTTACTGTGCTCTCCAAAGACACACATTATTCGAGAGCTGAAGCTCAACACCCTTCGACGCTCGCCTCAAGCGTCCGAGGCGCAGCGTGAGTAGAGCAGCAGACGTGGCGGTAACAATGTGGAGAGAACGCAATTGTGAAGCGTCGAATGCTCAGGAAGCAGCCCCCAGTCAGCGGCGCTCACTGCTCAGGTCTGCATCGGAGAAAACTCGACTGCTTTGGGAACGGAGATGCGCTGGCGCCGGATGGAGGGGAAGTTTCTCAATATGATGGGCTGTCACGCGCCGATCAACATTCGGCCCAGCGTCACCGTCTTGCATCTCCCCGCCGCAATCCCACTTCCATGCGATACACTCCATCTTCTGATCTGTCGAGCGAGCAGGGCTCGTATACAGCAGCACTCATCGTCTTATGGCACCGATACATGAAATCTCGTGTCGAGCGGGCCTCGTCACCGGTGGAAACCTCGCCGATCTCTGACAGAATGAAAAGAAGACACAGCTCCTTCCAAATCGTGACAAGCCGCACGTTGTCGTGCGCTCATCCGCGGGGACAGCAGCAGCAACAGCAGTTGCCATTGGTTGGCTGACGCTACGCGAGACGAACACACCTGACGGCCAGAACAGAACGAGCGAATATCGCATCTGCGAACAGAACATCGGAACGATTTTCGTGCACCGAAGATGTTCAGATCGACCGTAGTTGCGTATTCCACTGTTTCGGAAAGCAGATCTGATCCGTGATTTTGATCACTCGCGTGAATGGGGTCTCAGCGAGTTTCAATGCCAGACTATGGTCTTCGTGCGTCCGATTCAGCTGAAATCTTCTACTTTGATCGATCAGTCTCAGCGGGAGTGAATGGATAATTCGGGTAAATGGTTCCTTTGTGCAAAAATCATCCGTCTGGCCTCCCAAATGTTCTCATCCGATCCATTCTTCATTTACTAGTACGGCAAGCCCGCACATATGGCCGTTTCGTAACATCTTCCTTATCCATTCATTGACTTCCTGGTCTCGACCAGTGACTCGCGACCACAAATTAAAAACGCTGTCCTCACGTGACTAATATCTATAATCTCCCAACTTCGGCCACCCATCTAGTCCAAGCTTGACTTGAGAGAAGCTTAGGTGGAACATTCTGAAGGAAGACGCATCCACTTGTCACTTCCTGGACATGTTTAATAGCTCCTCAAGCCGGACCACGGAAAGTGGCATCTTTGTGCAACTCCGGGCCGCAACGACTGATCTCAGGAGACTCGAGGGATCGACGACCGCAGGGTTCGTCTAGTTACTTGTTTCGCCGTTTGTTAATCTCAACGATACTTCCAATTCCTCCCTTCTTTTCGCCGATATCTGATGAACCGGATGCATTCTCTAAACGGGCTGAAGAGTGACTCGGCCGCCGCATACATTGAGGGTGCACAGCAAAACGTGATCATGCGTGCTGTACTGGATTTCTCCATTCTGATCTGAACTCAATGTCTTATCCTTTCCGGCTCTGTCGAAATTCCGGGTACCTCTGACACAGAACATGAGATCAGTGATACCTTTACATGGCAATCTTGAACGAACGCTCTGCCACAGCCATTGATCCATATTCCACAGGCTCTGACGTCGCCGTTCCCCGTTTCTCTCCGACAGCCGCACCGCATGGTCCCCCAGTCCTCGCAGTTAGGGCCGATCCGGCGTGTTAAAATGGAGGTCAAGCAACTTGAAAACCATGTGCTTTGTAGATGACAGGTACAACGTAGGCCGCAGATGTGACCTTTGTGATGATGATCAGATAGGTGGCGGTTTGACTGTTGAAATTTCATGTTAGGACCAAATTTAACCTGCGTATCTGACCAATCGATACAGTAATCCAAATATCTCAATATTCATCTTGGACAAAATAGCGGCATTTGAAGTCTCGGGAGACGGTATTTAGGGCCACGTGCCATCACGAAATCAATTCAACACGGTTCCCTTCAAGACCTTTCAACCATCGGCAGACTACTGCCAGAGGAGGTCTGTGCCGTGAGCATCAACATGCTGTTCATTCGTGTCTCAATTTCCTGGCTCGCTAGAGTGACGCTTAAGCGAATCGTTTTTGCAGCGACCCCTTTCGTGTAGTAATAAACTTTCCGACATAGTCTCATTGCAGACGCGTGCCGCGTCCGTTGTTCGCTCAGGTTCGCCAGGAAATTAGCGGTATATGTCTTTGCAACACCTGCGGATCGCTACGGCACGAGTGATTCACGTTCCTGTACTGGCAAGCTGCCCAGTTCTGTCCTTCCGAGATAGGATTGCACGGTCAATTTCGATCAGAATGCTCTCGTTTCCAGAGTCGTCGCTAGCCAGCCTTTTCACGCTGGTCACAGACGCACGTGTCCGATATTTGGCGCCATACGAGTGGTACTTTACAATTCCCTCTCAAAGTAGCCGAAGAATCCAGGAGAAATTGGATAGTCCAAGTCAGAGGGCGCTATCGTAGAAACCTTGTATAAGAGTCGGAATATCTCGGTCGTACCAGGCTATCGCCTATATTTTTTGCAGACAAGGACTTCACTGGGAAGCTTGACGAGAACAAGCAATGATGATTGTCGACAGAATCGGTTTCAATGCTCCGCGGATGGAGTTCCGTGAGTATTAAATTGAGGTTAAACGAGGGAATATTGATCCAGAAATTCTGATACACTCGTAATTTGGAACAAAACCCTCATTCTCTTCCTTTGAAGCAGCTGAAAGTCACTGAAGATGATGACAACGGCAGACCCAGTTTCTGGAAGTGATTGGTCCGAGTCTGATGATGCTGTTGTCACAGCAATTTCATGTATGTCGCACGATGGACAACCAGTCTAGAACGGTCTGGAGCCAGCCAGAGCCCTTGCAGCGGCGAACCGAGATCGGTACTGGTCGATAATTGGTCACCAGCCTGTCGGGGCCCGAGGGATCAAGGAGAATGTGCCCGCGAAAACGGCCAGTCGGAACCGACGATCACGTCCCAGAACGGACAACGTGCGGCGAATCCTTTTCCGGCCAGAATCCCGAACGCTGACGTCTCGAGTCGATCGATAATGTGCTTACATAAATATGCAGACGCTTGGCCGGCCAATGCCATTTGCGCTTGGCGCAGAAGCATTTCTGTGTGGAACAGAGATCTTCGATCTTCCAATCTCCAAGATACGTTGGTTCGTGGTCCAGCGCTAAGGTCCAACAGCGTGGTTGTCACCTCCAAGGATCAACTCGCATTCACGCAAACGGAAGTTTTATCACACTCCTGTTACTTGCGAGGGGCCAAATGCACGATTCACACGGAGGATTTTTTTCACGATCGATCCTCAATTCAAATTCGGAGGATTCAGCCGTGGAGTAGGAACAGAGGGGTTTGCCGAGAGTTGACGGCTGTTGGCGGGTGTAAACGATCAACGGATCGACAATGTTGCGAGCTGACGCAGGAGTCACAAATGCAGGAAACGTGTGACCGAAACACAGACCTATAATTTCAACGCTGACCTTGGTGAGTCTCTTTTTCTTTCGCGCTCCTTATGGCATACAGCTCCGATGCGGTGAAATTAGAAAGCTCACCCTCACCGTCCTCTAGCATCGCCCCCACGTTCCGGTTCCAACTGCACTCTCCGCCGGAAACCGCGTCGCACCCGCCCTCCCGCGCTCAGACTCCTGGACTCGCATTGCCCGCATTCCGTTTCGGCGCTGGCGGCAGTGCAAGTGCGTCGGGCGCACAGCCAACGCCAGCCATGGCCTGGCCTGCGGGAACACCCGCATATACCCTTCCGTTTGCCGACTACGAACTCGATCATGATGATGATGATGAGGAAGGATCTGGCCCGACGGGCAAGGACAAGGTGGTGAGGAGGCGGAGTAGCAAAGGTACGCCGACATCGCCTCCCTTCGCTCGGATCTTCGCGGTCTCATGCATCCACCCACCCTTTCTTCTTCTTCTAGCATGCGATCAATGCCGCAAAAGCAAGTGCAAGTGTGAAAGACCCGCTCAGGGCGAGGCTTGTCGCAGTTGCGCGCTGATGGGAACAGGTGCGTGCGCGGGATCTCAACGTGCAAGCTCGGCTGACGCGTTGCTCACTTCTCTTTCCTTACCGCGCGCTAAACTCAAATCATCCTCGGTCATTTACGCACGGCACTCTCCCGCCAGCATGCACATTCCTCGGTCCGAGTCGCAAACGCGGTCCGCCGAAGGGTTATATCGATGCAATTGAAGCACGGCTGCATCAAACCGAGGCGCTCATCGGCATTCTTCTTACGGCAGCGGGTGTCCGTGCTGAGCCGACGGGGCTAGTAGACGCGTCGGAAGAGGAGAACGGTGGCGCACGGAAGGAGATTGACCGCATGGCACGGTCGGTGCTGATGGACATGGCAGAAGTGCGTCTTGTGGTTTCCGCCGAAACGATCATAGAATTCATTGACCGTCTTCCAGGATCCACTTGCACGAGCTATTCTCACGCGAATCGACCAGAGCGCTTATGGACCAGGTGGTAGAGCCACTTTGGGAACCGGATTTAACGGCGGAGGCTCCGGCCGAGGAAGTCCGAGTGGTCGAGCACGAAGCACAGGGCCAGCCACACCCAGTCTGAACTCCAGCGGCGAGATTTCCAGCACACAGTGCGTATTCCGCTCGTTTCCCAGTTTCCGCGCGACTGACGATGTATGCATGACGACCAGTCCCTCACATGAATGGATGGATCGCGTGACTTCACATGTCCTTCTCCGAGCCCGAGAGCGGCACCATTCTCGTCCACCCTCCATACGGGCCTCCGGCTCTGTCACACCCAACGGAACCCTGTCGCCATACCGATACGCATATCCCCAGTCAGCCTCATCGCCCAACCAGCGCACAAACCAACTGCCAGCCATCATAACTGCTTTGGGAGACTATGCCCGACCCTCCTATCCCGCTTCAGCTGGAGCAGCTGAGCCACGCGGAGCATTCGGACCTGATCCGCGGTCCTATCCGGTCTCGGCAGGCGCCGCTGTCTCGAATGAGGCACGACCACTCACTGCTCCGGGAAGCACAGAAAGACGACAGCGGCGCCGGATCGACGAGACACTGTACAGCCCCAGCAGAGATCCATCACCCCCTGACACGGAGAGCGAAGCCGAACTCGACATCGATGTTGGGGCCGAGCGCGACGAATCTCACCGGGGCCGTCGGCGACGAAGTGAAGAAATGGCGGGTCTGGCGGGTGCTGTAGGCCAACTCAGTCTGAACGAGGATAAACAAGTTCGGTATCATGGGAAAGCCAGCGGGCTTCATCTGCTTGCCCGACGGCCTGCAGAGCGGGAAGGATCTGAAGATGGGCGCAACATTGGTGGAATATGGTACATCCGCTTTTTTTCTTCTCAGTTCCTAGTTCATTGACTAACGCACGTTCTTAGGCGGTTCCCCAAAGCTCGAGTATGGCCGGCGGCTCCGGAGGAGTGGGACACCGATTCTGAGCGCGACGGGGACGGACTACCTTCTCGCACGGTGCAGGAGACGCTGTTGGGGCGTTACTTCTCGTTCGTGCACCCCAGCTTCCCAGTCGTTCACAAAATCTCGCTGCTGGACTCGTTCTCGCGTGGCAAGGTTCCGCCTCTGCTTCTTCTAGCCATGTTCTCGCTTGCCGCGCGGCACGGTCCGCACCCTGCGCTCAGCGAAAACGACGCGAAGATGTGGCCCGCAGGAGACTCGTTTCTGTTCCGCGCAAAGACATTGCTGGACGGCTCGTACGCGTCGTCGCGCGCCAGCACATGCCAGGCGATGCTGTTGATGGGATTCCGGGAGATCGGGATCGGAGCCATGGCGCAGGCGTGGATCTACATCGGCATGGCGGTGCGAATGGCGCAGGATCTCGGCATGCACCGGGATGCCAGCGGGTGGGCACGGGCTGGCGTCAAGGATTCGGATGGGAAGCTGTTCTCGGCGGCGGAGATATCCGAGCGGCGCCGGATCTGGTATGCATGTGTTGTATTGGATAAGTACGTGAGCACGTACATTGGTCAGTGGTCGAGTGCAGGCGTCTATGGTTCGTACTGATGGCACGTACAGGGCGACCGCTCGCCATCTTCGAGCGCGACTTTGACACACCACTGCCCGACGAAACAGTGGAAGCCGAGGAGAGCGAAGAGTGGAAACCACAAGATCCACGACCCAGCTATGCCATCTCGTGCTTCAGTGCGTCTGCGCGCCTTTCCAACATTCTTGGGCGTGTCGTCGAGAGCATCTATGCGCTCAAACCCGCCAGCAGCCGGCACTCGGAGCTGGTTGTGCTTGATGCGGAGCTCGACAAGTGGAGAATCTCGCTTCCCTCGCATCTCCAGCATGTGCCAGGGTCGCGGCCTGCACCGTTACCGCATGTCCTGACGTTGCATATGCAGTATTGGTGTGCTGTGCTGTTGCTTCATCGGCCATTTATCCGAAAAACGGGGTCGAGGATGCCGAGTCCTGCACCGGAGAACACCGAGTCTCGGGGTCGAGCGGAGCGCAGCTACGAGCAGTGCGCTAGTGCCGCCAACCACATCACCACGATCGCTGGACTCTATTCTGAAACATACACCCTTAAGCACTGCGCCGCGTTTCTGTGCTACTACATCTTCACTGCGGCGATCATGCACGTGAGCTCTGCGACACTTTTCCCGGCTAACCCTCAAGCACGGATCGGGTTGGGGAAGTGCATGGACGCGCTACGGGAGATGCAGGTTGTGTGGCCCGGTGCCGCTCGCGCACTGGAGCTCCTGCGCGGGGTGCAGTTCGAGCACGACGATCACGACATGTCGGGCGAGACTGTTGCGCCGCGACACCGCAAACGGTCTGCGACGCAGACGCTCGACGACTTCCGTCCGTTCGCCGCGTACACGTCCGCGGGTCACTACGCACTGGAGCACTACCCCACGTCATATGCTCCCAATCGGTGGTCGGCCTCGGCCTCGGCGTCGTCGGGGGCCTACCAGTCGCCCTCGACAGCGGTGATGGGGCCAGGATACACTGTGGACGAGACACGCCAGCCGCGGTATCAGCAGTCGCCGCAATATTGGGGTGCGACCGACTACGCCACTTACCAGCCCGTTTACGAGGATGTGTATAACCATTATAATATGTATTCGCAGTGACCGTCGTAATTCGTAATATTCCTTTATCCTTCCTCCCTCCTTCGCTATCGAGTTTCGAGTGTCTCGCTTAGATTGAACCATTTGTATCCCCTAGTTGCCCTCTTTCTGCAGTGGACTTGTTATAATCCTAATTAGAGCTTCTGTTCAAAGGACTTTCTCAATGTAAACACGCTGGATTGCCTCGAGCTCGTTGTACGACATCATCTAGCTGTGTCTTGGGAACAGCACTCGAATAACCCCGCGGACCCAATCTTCGCACCCGCGTTTCTTGCTCGAATGCATACGCTAGCTGAATCAGGGTGAATTCAGAGTATGCCGTGCCGAAGAAAGTCAAGCCAAAAGGCATGCCCGGTGCTGGGAAGAATGTCCCGGCCCCCATCGGCTCAGTACTGCGAATGACCAGGGTAAGCTCTCGGTTTCACGGAGATAGCCGCGAAGCGCACCCGCTTGACTCGGGGAAGAATCCTAGAGGAACTAGAGACGATCGATCTGTCTGGAAAAACATTGGAATAGTGGCATAGACGAACCAGTCACAATCGGATACCCCGCCATCGCTGGACACAAGCCATGAGGAACGACCATGTGCAATCGAGATAGAACTCACCAGGGGTGGCACTGACAGGTGCAACGAAGTGTGGAAGGACCAGTGCATCGAGTTTGAGCTCCTTCAGCACGGTGTCTATTCCATATCCAAGCCGGTAGTTCTTGGATCTGGCTGCATAATAATCGCTATCATATCCATCGGTATGATTGGCCCGAATGAGTCTAGAATTGAAGTTGAGAACGACCTGGGGGCTGTCAAACGACTTGCTCACAGCTCTTGTCCCTCGTAGCCTTCCGGTTTCTCGAGTTCGGGATGCGCATCGTTGAACTCAATCAACTCAGCCATGCTTCTCACCCCGGAGGGGTTTGAGATCAGTGAGGAGTAATACTCATTCAAGGTCACCTGGAAAGAGGAATTAGCAGGTAAACACAAAGTGGTGCACGATACAGACCTTGAATTCGACGACGGCTGGCTGCGATCGCTCCATCTCCGGCAGCGACAAGATCTCTTCGGTAGTGGGCACATTGGCGGGATCGACGACTTGCGCTCCAAGCGTCTGCATCACATGGAGGGCGTCTTGAAACTGCGACATGATCACCGGATATTTGGCAGCCAAACTGGAGTTGACGAAAGAACGCGGGACACCAATACGCTTGCCTCGGATCCCGTGCTGGTCCAGAGCTTGGATGTAGTCTGGTAGCGGGGACGGTTGTGCGAGGGTGAAGTTATCATTGGGATCTATCCCTGCGATAGAGCCCAGGAGAATCGCGGCGTCCGCAACAGAGCGCGTCATTGGACCAACAGTATCCTGGTGTAGGGAGATCGGGATGACTGATGGATTCTCGGTAACCTTTCCACATCCCAGCACATGGATGCTACTCACCGCCAGCACGAGACGTCAGCCCCACAGTCGGCTTCACGCCCACGATGTTGTTCATGCTGCTCGGATAGGTAATGCTCCCGTCAGTCTCGGTTCCCAACGACACCGTTGCCAGTCCAATCGAAGTCGCGATGCCCGAGCCGCCGGATGATCCACCGGGACTGCCGTTGGGGAAGTATGCGCTGGTCGCCTGGCCGCCGCGTCCCGACCAGCCAGAAGCAAGATAGCCGCGGGCATGTGCGAACTCGCACATGTTGCTCTTCCCTGGATGAACGAATCAACGACGAACGAGGATGCCAGAGGGTGATTTCTTGTACCCAGGATGATGGCTCCTGCTCGCCGCAGTCTCTTGACGACTCCGGCATCCTCGGGCACTACAGACCCCAAGAGACTATACGATCCCGCCGTCGTGTTCATCCCTACAAAGTGTCTTCAGCATGGCTTTGTTTCGTTCTCGGAGGCACTCACTTTCACTGGCTACCGTGGCGATGTTATCCTACATCCAGCCAGCGAGATAGGCGACATGGACTACATGTGAGGTGCCACCAGACACACCTTGAGCAGGACCGGGATCCCATGCATCCAGCCCCTCTTTCCTCTCAACCGTCTTTCCTTGTCCAGCTCTGCAGCCTGCCGTAGCGCAGATGGGTTCGTCTCGATCACAGCATGCAGCGTGGGATTGACTTCGGCGATGCGCGCAAAGTAGGCCTGGAGGGGGCGAATGTTTGGCTTTGCGGAAGCGCATGAAGGATTTGAATTCTCAACACACCTGCACGAGATGCACACTCGTAAAGTCTCCCGCGTCGAGTCCAGTCTGCAGCTCATGTATGGACGCGTCATACAGGTCCGGAAAGCTTCTTCTATCGGCCCTTGTAGATCGGGAAGCATATCGCTCCCAAGAAGAGAGGCCAGTCAAGATCCATACGATGGTGCACGCTAGCGCTATAGCACGTCTACCAACGGGTCAAAATGAGGATGACGCGTCCCGACCACGGCTGATAGTAGTACTCACCTCCAAGATATGCCGGAAGCAGATGACACGCTGCTCCGACTGGGTCCTGAAATCAGAGGTAGGATAAGTCCCTTCTCCATGCTTCCAGTTGGAAGTTTGAGGCTCGAGTGTCAACTGAACGAGGTGCCCAGTTGAGCAAGAGCGGAGTAGCCGCGTTGATTAGCTCCCATCGCACGTGACTTATATTTCAAGCTTGATCTCAATCACGTTGGGCGATTTGTGCTCGGTTCGCTTGAACTACCGATCGTCTTTGTACTGCATACATCAGAATCAAATTTCCAGAATGCCAGCTTTTCAGGAGTCTCTCACGAATGGTCAGGAGAAGCGCAGGATCCCGTGATAGCACGTGAGCGTGTCTGAAGCAATTTACTTTGGGAGTGGGCAACAGCCGTAACATTGATGTGCACGCAAAATCGTGCCGCGATCGTGTTCTTCGCTATCCCATTCATTGAGAGTTCAACGAGACAGACCTAGTTGCTAGTAGCAACTCATTTGCAAGCCTATTGAAAAGGTGGTCACTGACCAATCTTTAGTATTAAGAAATATCGGAAACTACATGAACACCTCCCCCAGGGGTTCCCTGAATATATCCCCGCTCCGGCGACCATCTTTGGTGCACATTTACCTCCAAAATTCGCCGGCCAATGTCGCCTATCTCGCTCATGGTGAGGAGTCCAAGAGAAAGTCCCCAGGGAGGTAGGGTACTCGACCCCTAGAAATTGCATGGAACAATTTCCGAAGCGATCCGATCAGCCATTGCTAAGACACGGCCCAAACAAGCACGACAAGTTTGCAAGGATCCTCTGGAGCTCAGGCAATACCCCATGGATTTGTATGTTTAAAAGTGTGGAATAGACCTATTTCCCATGCCGAGTTCAATACAACAGAGACCCAAGAGATCCGATGAATATTTCCCATGCTGCAAGCAAATGTTGGATTTGCCCGTTAGAAAGAATCCCGAACGTTTGCTGTTTGGAGATCTGTAGTGGCCAGTATGAGCAATTATTCTAGTGTCCTAAATATGCACGCTCATGCACCAAAAGAGATCTGTCCAATACGTGTCTTGGGTACCAAGATATGGTCAATCATTCCTTGAAATACAGCCATTTGCAAAGAAATTTGTCTTTTCAGCCACAATGGCTGGTGAGAGAAATCAAAATCAACGTCATTTTCGAATTCCCTGACCAAAAAATCCATATCTCAAATGCCACACTTTTTCGTTTTAGCTAAAACTAGTTGCCTTGCTTGTCAAAGCTTCTCCAGACCCTAAATTGTTGCACACAAATCAGATGTAATGCTCCTGCATCTGATCCGATCAACTCGTCTTTACCGTTGTATGTACGCACGTGTCTCTAGTGCTCTCGTGCTCTCGTTTGCGCTGTGCGCTTTCAGCCGTGGTTTTCACCCGAGTGCGTTGTAAACAAATGTATTGTAACAAATGTACCAAGTGACTCGTATTGATGTATGTATTGTGTTTGTGAATGATGCACAAGCAAGCAAGGCAGTTGCCGGCGGAGGCGGCGCTCTAGTTGAGTTTCACCAGGGTTGCCTTGCTTGTCAAGGCACTCTCCAGACCCTATATTCCACGAATCAGATGCAATAGTTCCGTATGTTGATCCGATCATGTGCCTATGCAAAATACACTGCCGCTTCATGTGATTGTTCCAGAATCTGATCCGATCTGATTGATCTTACTCTTGTAAGTATATACGCATGCGTCCGCCGTGCTTTCATTTCCGCTGTGCGCTCTTTGGTGTGAGTCCGGCACAACACCGTGGTAGGTTGTTCCAAGCCATATCGTCAAGTGCATTCCATGGGAAGGCTGGTTTATGTATACAGGGTCGTTTCTTTCGTATGTGCATTGGCTATCTGCTCCTTTCCGTTCATTCTACTTGTACATTCTTGCTCTTGCCTCTTGATTTGAAATCAACCATAGTGTACCGTAATCGAGTAGCAAGGCATGATGTCGGCGGAGCCGACACTTTCTAGTGAAGAAACTGGGACAGAGATTTTGATGGTATCAGATCACATGCTCCTAGTCATGTGACAAGGCACAGCCACCGCTCTACCATACATAAAACTGGCCTCATCAGATTTCAGCTCTCCCTTCTTGCTTGTGATCCCCACACTTGCTTCCACTTTCCTGCCTTTCACAGCCTCATATTGTCAGCTGACTGTCTTAACTTATCTTATCTCCCTGTGATGTGACCGACTCATGTGAGTGATCCCATTACCTGATGAACAGTTCAAGTTGATCAGTTGATGAACTGCTGATCAGTTAATCCTTGATATCATCAACTACAACAATTATGGTGAAATGGTCACAGGCGTTATTGGGTCACAAGTGTGATCCTTGTGACCATTTCTTCATCTTTGTATCGGTTGATGATAGATAGGATCAAATGACTAGCAGTTGATTAACTGATCAGCTGCATCGGTGATGGTATTACTCACATAATTTTATCAGGTGACTTGATGGAAACATTCAGTCAGATGACAGGAAGACAGGATCGGTCACACCCTGAGGGATTGTACATCAGGTTAGCACCAACAAATTACCAGTATTGCATGCATTGGGCCCTATGAAATGTCCTTGAATAGTTACCTTGATATTTAAAGAAAAAGAGCCTGATTTATCTTTACTAATGTATGAGATATCGGTGCCAAAAACAAGCTTCCTGATAAGTATGAAAACAAGATCAATGAAAGACAAGCTTTTTGTTGTCCAGCCAGAAATGGGATCTGTATTAGCTTAAATTCCATGAGGTCCATGTTTTGTCTCACTATGTGTGAAAAAAGCAGGCAATAAGTGGTCCTGACATACCAGCTGCAATCGTCAGCCTACCTGCACCTAATACAGACTCATAAAGTCTCCCGCGTCGAGTCCCATCTGCAACTCATGTATGGACGTGTCGTTTCTTGGCGCTTGGAGATCGGGAAGTATATCGCTCCCAAGAAGAGAGCCCCGTCAAGAACCATGAGATGGTGCACCCTAGCGCAAAGCACATCTGCGAACGAGTCACAAGATGCGTCCTGACCTGACAGTTCCTCAGCGCACTCGCAAGGACAAAGAGTGATAGTTGATATACATTGGAATACGAGCACATGCTGTACAAGAAACAACTTTGAAACTAACAATACATTCGATTTGGCTTAGTGCGCGCTGAGTATCTTTTCGATCCAGCCCGCAACCTTGGCAGCGTTGTCCCCGATCCAGGCACTGGCATGTTCGCCCTCAACTCGCTCGATGGACATACCAGCATATACCGCCTGCCAGCGCTCGTCGACCTCGTCAGCTGCCGCAGCGACGTACAGCGCAGGAGTGGCGTGGGATCCGGACGGCAACCAGTCGGCCATCGCCTTCACGTTCTTGTCATACGTCCCGGCCAGCGCACGGAGATCAATCCCATGTCGAGCCGCGAACGTCACAAGGTCGAGGGTATCCTCCTCGGCGGAGAGCGCAGGTCTCGTCTCCGGAGCAAACACGTTGCGCAAAAACGCGCCCGCAGTCAGCAAGACGTCGGCGGGGGTGGATCCCGGGAACGGACTGTCGATGAGGGCCACCGCCCGCACTTGGATTCCGGCCTCCTGCATGGGGCCCAGCATCGCCGTCGCGACCAGTCCACCGAACGAGGCGCCTACAAGCACGACATCGCGACAAGTGGGCGGCATGTCCTTCACGTATCTCCCGGCGAGCTCGTTGATGCCACAATCCGAGTCGATGCCGTGGAACGCAGGGTGATCGAGCGCGATGATGGTCGAGTCTGCCGGTAAATGACGCGCCAGCGCAGCATACGACAGGCAGCTGCCTCCCCCTGGTGCGATGAGGACGTAGGTAGTCCCTGTCGGCGCTTGTTGCAAGAACGAGACGTAGGAAGGAAGCGAGGCACTGATCGATGCTACAATGGTTTCGACCGTGCACGCTGGGTCGATGAACGCCGAGAGGCTGCGGGGATCCAGTTAGTACCTGAATGACAGCCTCCCAATGAATGAACGCACGGAATGTGGCACCCTCCTTGCTGCAGCTGATGCAAGAGAGCCATCTGGCCGCGACTGTCCAGCCCGGCATCCCTCAACACTGTCGTAGAATCAATCTCGTCCGTACCGAGGATAGTTCGAACATGGCGAAGCACGAGATGTCCAGCCGACGCGACCTCTGGGAGTCTCGTTTTCGGACCAGGCACCTCGAGCAACACATCGACCGACGCCTTGATGGGCATCACCTCGACCGACGCCTTTCTCGTATGCTGCGCTGGAGGGAATGCCAGCACGCAATGAGCGTTGACGCCACCGAGACCGATGCTCGATGCACTGAGCAAGGCGTCAGGTGACAACTGAACCGGGTTCTTGGCAAACGAGATCTTGAGTGTCGGGTCGATGACCGGGTTGGGCTGTTCGAAGGATTGGAGCGGTGGGATCACGCCATGTTGGATGGATTTCACGAGCTTGATCACAGAGACCAATCCAGACGCTGCCTGAGAGGAGGTTCTAATGAGCAAATACGGAACCACGACCAAACCACGCACCTCGCAGTTGCCCAAATTTCCTTTGTTTGATCCGACGATGTACGGCATCTGCTCTACTCCGAGCTCTCGTCGAGCCATCTTCAAGCCTTCCAGCTCGAGTGCGTCACCAATAGGTGTCCCACTACCGTGCAGTCTGGGTTGAATATAAGATCGAGCTCGGGTAAACCTAGCGAAACACCCACTCAGCATAGACTAGCTTCCCTGCGCTGACCCCCGCATCTGTCCAGGCATCTTTCACACTCTGCGCTTGCCCTCTGGGGCTGGGAACAACGGGACCCGCCTTCCCGGGCTTTCCGTCCGAGCCGACAGCCATCCCTTTGACCACGGCGTAGATGTCGTCCCCATCACGAACAGCGTCACCTAGCCGCTTGAGCACCAGCGCACAGACAGCGTCTCCCGGCAGTGTGCCATCGGATCGCGAGTCGAAAGGTCGGCAGTGCCCAGACGGCGAGAACAAGCGTGCGGGCGCAGTAATATATCCAGCTCTGCATTCGGTAAGCGGTCGCACCGGCGATGGGAGACATCAGTAATACGCACTGTGGGAATGCAACTGAGACTCCGCCAGCGACTGCGACATCACACGTCTTCGAGCGGAGATTGTCTACAGCCAAAGACATGGCGACCAAGCCACTAGAACATGCGGTATGGAGAGTCACATTCGGCCCCTGGAGATTCAGGTGGTATGCCGTGAGGGCTGAAAGACAGGGCGTCAGCGCCTCTCGGTGCGCATGGTGGAACGCATCCTCGTCTGGCTTGCCTAAGAACAAGGTCAGTTCGCTGGCCTCAGATGAAATGCAACACGCAACTGGGAACCCAGGTCGAGGGTGCAGCTCCGACAAACAGCCCGATCTTGTTCGGTCCGGAAGCAGGCGGAACCGCACTGGCATCTTCCAGAGCCTCTTGGGCAACGGTCATGAGCAGCTTCTGTTGCGGATCCATCTCCCTGTAGGACTGTTCAGCCGCCGTAGGTCACTAATCAGACAAACACCCACTCAGCCTCTTCGGCTTTGATATCCCATCGAGCACCATCAAACTCCCAAACATCTTTCAATGCACCTCGATGCGGTACATATACCCCGCCGGGGAACACCTCGATTGGCGAATCCGGACACAGATGTGTCAAACCTTCAGTCTGGTCGAGCAAAAGCTGATAGAGCTCTTGGGGCGATGATGAGCCAGGGAACCGGCCGGCAATCCCGACGATTGCGATGTCTCTGCTTTCTTCTGGACTGGTGGAATCCTTCCTAGCTGCTCGCTCCTTCTTCCCAGTGACACTTGCTTTCTTCTTGCGAGCTTTCAGAGAAGGTGCGGACCGACTGGCAGGCGACGGCACCGTGATCAACTGAGCTTGGCTCCGGATAGTCGCGTTCTGGAACAGGTGGATGAGCTGCACGCCGCAGCCTGGCCAGGACTGGAGGATAGACTGATGCAAAGTTGTCATCAACAAACTGGACGCAGTCGGTCAACGGACACGGAGAGATCAAGAAACACACGCACCTGTTTCCGCCAGCATCGAAGAAGCTCGCGTCCTCTTTCACCCGATCCAGTTGCAAAACTGACTTCCAGATATTCGTCAGGCTCGAGATGGTGTCCACATCGTTGGCTACTGTGAGCGACTTGGTGGAGGACTGCCTGGAAATCCGAGTACCCTTGACCACAGGACTTGCGATTTTGGGCGGAGCACGACTCTGAACGAAGGGAATGAAGTCTTCCAACGACGGGTAGGTGAAAAGGTCCAAAACAGACACCGTCAAGGACCCCGTAGGGAGTTGTCCCCTGACCCTCTCGATGAGCGTCTGCGCGAGTAAGCTGAGAGACGTCAGACATGGGACGATAGGCAAAGACGGATGAGTGTTACCTGTTCCCACCGAGATCGAAGAAGCTGCTCTTCCCAGAGGGCGCTGACTTCAGCTCGAGGAGTTCGATCCAGATGTTAGTCAGTTCCTGATGCGACATCGATTCATCGGCCTGGAGCAAGGTCGAATCTGCCAAGGTCGAGCTACGGCTGGAATCCTCAATCGAACTCAGGTCGTCTTCGTCTGAGCTCGTGCTGATGGGTGTAGAGCCTCCGGAAGGAAACTTGGCGTCCCTGATCAGCTCATCCATGCGCAGCTTGATCACCTTGTGGTCCGTCTTGTCGCTCGTGTTTAAGGGCAGCCGCTGCAGACAGTACACATTCCTCGGAACCATGTAGCTCGGAACCCGAAGCGCGAGGAGCCGCTTCAGCTCGGTCCCATCAACAGTTTGTGGCGAAACGAACACACACAAGTCGTTGCCCGACGGAGATGACTGGACCGAGACGCTGATGATGGACGGCATCACAGCCAGAATGGTGCGTTCCAGGTCATCCAGGTCGATCCTCAACGTTGCTGTGAGTGCAAAAACCGGTTCTTGTGCCAATCGACTCACCTGTACCCTCGGACTTTCAGCTCACGATCCATTCTGCCCATCAAGACCACGGTGCCATCGGCCAACAGTTTGCCGCGGTCCCCCGTCTTGTACATCCGCTTGCCATTCTGGGGATGGACTGCGAATCGTTCGCTCGTAAGGTCGGCCCGATTGCGGTAACTAAACAGGACGGTTTCAGTCTGAATGTTCTGAGACAACTGCAATGTATGCGCACCCTCGGGCAAGTTGCGGGCCGGCCAGACAGACCTCTCCGATCTCGTTGACAGCCAGCAGTCGGTCGAACGAAGGGTTGCACACAAACACCTCCATGGGCGAATGCGGTTTGCCGATGTTCGCCGCGGAGGGCGCAACCTCGCCTGGGGAACTGGGCTGAGGTCGGTGAGCCATGACGACCGTTCTGCAAAGACTCCGTCAGGACGCCGGTCAGTAGATGCGAGGACACGGACGTACGCTTCAGTCGGCCCATAAGCATTCTGCAGGGTCACTCTCGTTCTCCAACGTTCGATAAGGTTATCCGGGACCATCTCTCCGCCTACACTGATGCACTCTAGGCTCTGCAACCTTCTCGACGCCGGCAGAGTCCCAAGCACACTGGGAGTGAGGTGCATATGGGTTACGAGATTCTTGTCGATGACGTCCGCGAGGTAGTCGCCGATCAGGGCCTGGGGTGTATTGGCAAAGCACAAATTGGATCCCAGAGAAAGCGCCAGGGACCATTCAAGCACGGCTGCATCAAAAGCAAAGGTCGCAAACTGCAGGACACGTGAAAAGGGGCCCATGGCGAAGTATCCCGACCCGTGAGCAGAAGCGATCCAATTCGAAAGGTTGCTGTGGGAAATCTCGACGCCTTTCGGCTGGCCTGTGCGGGACGTTAAGCAAGAAACGTCTGTAGAAAAGATGATTTTCGCATACCGGTGCTACCGGAAGTGAAGACAATGTACGCTAGATCTTCGTCTTGCGATACATCGTTCAAATTATCTTTCGAGAACCCGTCGAGAGAGCAAGTGTGCGTGCGCAAGGTCTTCACAGTCCCTGAGAAGAACCCAACATCGACACCCATGCCGTCATCCACAACCAGGTCCGGTTCGGCGACCGTCATGACACTTCGCGTCCGTTCAAGAGGGTGGCCTTGATCAGCGATGGCATATGTCGCACCGGCCTTGAGGACGGCCAAGATCCAGCACAGGGTAGAGAGTCCCCGCTGCAAGTGCAAGAGTACAACATTGGTGCGGCCCATTCCCAACTGACGCAGCGCTACGAAGACATGAGACACGCGAAAAGACGCGGATGACAGGAAACTCACCATTCGCCATCTGGTTCGCGCGCCCATTCATCTCTCCATACGTCATGGACTCCTCTCTCTCTGCGCAAGTCATGGCAAGCGCGTCGGGGTTGCGAGCGGCCTGGTGCTCGAACATGACATGGAAACGGCGCTTGCTGACCTCGACCAGATCGGTGGGGTCGACGGTCGGTAGAAGACATGGGATACGGCTATCCAGGAGCGGTTTGAGATCGAACGGTGTCTCCGCCATGGCTTGGGTCACGATCTGTTCAAAGTCCACCTTGAGAGACGCAATGGACTTTTGATCGAACAAAGTCGGGTCGTAGATGACCTGAGGAAAGCTGGTCAGATTCACTGTTTAATCGGCATCAGAAACACGTACCCCGAGAGAGACACTATCAGCGCCCTCCAAAAAGCAGAAGAAGAGATCATATGGGCCCTCGACGGGGTACAGCTCACACTCCTCGCGTTCCAGCTTCGGAGACAGCGTCACAGCAACCTGCGCCCGCGGAGGCATGCAGCCCTCCTCGAGGCACGCTTGCGACAGGTCCGTGAACGAGAAGCGCTCATGTTTCTTCGCAGCCGACACGGTGGTCGAAAGCAGGCGGAGCAGCGCGTCGAAGGTGATGGTGGACGATGATCGGATCAGCTCAGTCACGGGGACGCGGATCGGGAGCGCGTTGGCGAAGTGTCCCACGGTTCGATCAAGGCCCTTGGGACGGCCGCCGAACGCCACGGTCAGCGTCTGGTCGCGGGATGACCCTGGGATTGAGTGCGCTTGGGTGAGGAGCGCGACTACGGCTAGTGCGACTCTGAACCACGACGTCCGATGCCGTGCACTCCATTGCGCCAGTTCCTGTGTGTATGATGCGGTGAGTAAACAATCCTGGACACAGTGGAAGAAACATCCGTACGTCTTTACTGAACTCGGACCATCTCGAAATCTCACGGTAGTTCTCAGATCCGGATGATTTCGGGAGACCCTTCCACTGGATTGACGAAGTGGACCGGCTTTGCGAGAGCCAAAACTCTCTGGCCAACTGGAAGGCGCCAGAGCCCCTGAACACAGACTGCACAAGTTGAGATTCATAAAAAAAAATGACAGGAGATCACAAAACAGACCTCCATCATATGAGCCTTCTGAAAGCTCTCGGTCACCGACTTGCTCTCCTCGACTTTGCCGTCGAGTAGACCCAGGAGCTCCCCACTGAGCTCACTCATGCTGGTTCCGTCCAAGGCAATGTGATGCGCAATCACATAGACCTCGAGTGCGCCTTGAAACTTGACGACAATCCAGCGAACAGCGAACTCGTCCGACAAGGGCACAGCCTGGTGGAGCAGCTTCTGCAGGTGCATTTTGGCGAGAGGAGACTTCGGTTCCGAAACGAATCGGACAGAGGGCAGCGAGGAATGGCTATCCCACTCAGCCACGAACGGGACCGGCAACACGGACTTGTTGCCGTGGAAGGTGGACCGGAGTATTCCGTGGCGAGCGGTCAGAGTCTGGATGCCTGCAGAGAATATGCTCAGTGCGCAGTCAGGGACTCGAGGGCCGCATTCTCTCACCGGCAAGAACTTTCTCCATCGAATAGGCGTCCGACGCGTCCAGGGTGAATTTCATCGTCAGATTGTACAGCGTATGTTGGGGCTGAGCAGAGTAAGCCATCCAAATGCCTTCCTGCGCCCTGGTCATCGGGTACACCGAGGTCACACTGGGGTCGAGATCAGTGTGTTGAGGACGGCCTGGAGCAACAACGGGGCCGGTAATGAGCTGCATGCCGTGTGGATGGTCTGGTCTGGTCTGGTCGGTAGCAAGTGAGGGGACCTGGTGTATATAGCGGCAAATGTATCATTCTAGCTTTAAGACAGATCTGCAGGTACATCGTCCGTAAAGCACCGAACTAGCATCAGACTCTATTCCATGCGTTCTAAGAGCGATGAAGTAAGCAAGCAATAGGTCTTCTGGGTCGGCAACAGAAGTCGTCTCCCTGCGGAGAAAAGCTGCACCGCCGCGGACGAATCATGTGGAGCCGTTGTTAATCTTTTTCAACTGCAATTCAGCCAGTAGGCAATGGAAGGCCGCACATGATCTGATTCCAGCATCGCGCAGAGCGGGGGCTCGGTGTCGCCCCGATCTGGCTGTTGTCCGAGTGCTCGGGCAGAGATCTTTCGTCCGCATTACTTCTGGGCTTCATGCGATCCGTGAAAAAGCCACAGGCGTATTTCCATGAACCATATGTCAGCAACCAAGGCCGCGAAGCTGTTTCAATGCACGGCGTATGAACCACATTATTCCATGAAGAAAGACCGTAACACCCATCTTGGAGATGCAATCAGAGATTGGGAGGGTTCGTAGATCGTGAATACTTTCGTTCTGTCCTAACGGAGAACGGAGAACGACAAATGCCGATCTACCTCACTCTTGAGCCGGCTCACCGCTGGCAAGGAGGTATTTTCGACAGATGCACGCAGCTCCGCCGGCGGCCCATGTGCCCTTGCACATCGTCGATGCGAGTTCGCCAGGTTACTGAATTGTGGACGTAAGCGCCGCCGAACATTTCCAAGACACTGTCAAAAGCCCCCCGCATGGCGGCCCGAAGAGCGTGACTCGAGATCCTAACATGGAGCCTCTCGCAATTTAGTTTCCAACGCAAGCATACTGCCGAAAACGTGGGATCGAGACAGGAATGTTGGGATGTCCGAATATGAAATTCGTGCCGCCGAGCGCGAAAAGAAGCCAGATACACATATAATGATCTGGAAAGAAACACCCAAGGTTTAGTCATTTCGGAGTCTTCCATGCGATGCACGTCTGGCACTTGCAACTCGGAGACGTTCCAAACCACTGGCAGGAAGAAAACAGGAACATTCCACGCCCCGTTTTCCTTTTTCGGTTCCCGGTCCAACGTGTGTGTCATTCCGATGCGGCTCCTGCTGCAAATCACACTCCGAGTCGTCGAACCAATCAGGCAGAAACGCCTGACTCAGACGCGTGAAATCCGCTGGCAACTGGCTTGGAGGAGCCTAGGATCGTCCTATTGCCTCTATGCGGCCATTTCGCCTGGGTAAAGCTGCCCTCGCACACTGAGCGTCCATGAACGCAAGTGATGTCCCTACGTCGAAGCGCCCTAATGAGAATCAGCTTCCTACATCACAATCACGGCGGGCTGTCACATCTCCGCACCAGAAGATGTAAAATGTTGCTACACCTTTCTTCCGATCTCCCCGGTAGCACGGCACTCGCGCTGCTTACGACACATGCCGCGGTGGAGTCGTCCCTGACGCGAGAAGACCGATTCCCGCACGGCATGGCGACATATCGAGTTGCGCTCGTCTCGAAGACACAGTGTCTCGAACGCAGGCTGGCATGGGATTTCGAAATGAATGAACAGAAACTAAGCCGGTCACCGAATTAAGCCCGGTCGGAGGGTTGATCAGGATCGTCAGCCAGCTCAGCAGCACGTGATTGTGGCTTCTAACTCATCGCTCTCCATGTCATACCCTCAAGCCCTCTGTCTCTCGCTCCCTTGTTCCCTCTTATCCTCCCCACCTCGTATCTTCGCTCTAGACTAACACCCCACTCACCTGTGAACCATGACTGGCTCTACAGCGTCCGAAAACACCCCACTGCTTGCCCCAAAGCACACCCCCCTTCCCAAGTTCCAGCTGTTCATCCTGCTCTGGGTGCAGCTCGCCGAGCCGCTCGCATCACAGGTTATATACCCATTCGTGAACAAGGTACGCTTGGGTCCGTCGTCTGGGGATGAGGGTCCGCTCACGCAACCCCGCAGCTCGTTGGAGAACTCCCCATCACCGGGGGCGACCCAGAGAAGATTGGATACTATGCCGGCCTCATCGTGAGCCATCTTCCTACGATACACCGCGCAGGCACTGACGCCCGGCAAGGAATCCCTCTTCTTCGTGACTGAGGCGTTCACGGTCCTGCATTGGTCCCGCCTCTCGGACCGCATCGGCCGCAAGCCCGTTCTCCTGGTCGGCCTCTTTGGCCTGACGTTCTCGATGATCTCGTTCGGGATGTCCAAGTCGTACTGGGCGATCGTGGTCTCGCGCTGCCTCGCAGGCCTCCTGAACGGCAACGTGGGCGTGATCAAGAGCATGATGGGTGAACTCGGAGAGGGAAACATCGCGCAGGCCATGGCGCTGATGCCTGTGACCTGGGCTACGGGTGCTACCATCGGGTACGTCTGGCTGTCCTGCCTTGACGAACGCTCTAACGGAGAATGCACAGTCCCATGATCGGAGGACTCCTTGCCAACCCATACGAAAACTACCCCAACACGTTTGGGAAATTTGAGTTCTGGAAAACGTACCCCTACGCTTTGCCGTGCTTTGTGATTGCTTTCTACTGCATCTTTTCGTGGGCCTTGGCTTTCTTCTTCCTCCAAGAGGCAAGCAGCACATCTGCTGTCCCCATCTGAGCTGTTCTCTGACACATCCAACGCAGACTGTGAAACCGCGCCGTGCTGGCACCTCCGACGGAGCAGCTGTAGAGCATAAGGACCTCCCGCTCCGCGAACTGCTCACTCCCCGTGTCATCACCGCAGTATCCAACTACTCGCTGCTCGCACTGCTCGATATCGCACTGCGCGCGCTGCAGCCGCTGTTCTACACCATGCCCATCACCCTCGGCGGCCTGGGATTCACGCCCGCTGTCGTCGGTCTGTGCCTCGGTGCATTCGGGCTGTTCAGCGGGATCTACCAGGCCACGGCGTTCTCCTCCGTGTACGACCGCTTTGGGACCAAAAACGTTTTCGTCGCTGCGATGGGCACGTTCGTGCCCATGTTCCTGCTCTTCCCGCTTATGAATCTGTCGGCGCTGCGGGCGGACCGCGTCGACGGCTTGACGTGGGTGCAGTTGGTTCTGCAGATGGTGTTGTACATCATCATGGACATGGGATTCAGTCCGTTCTCTCTTTCTCGTCAGACATGTTCAGGGAACTGACCTTGCATCCAGGCTGCGCGTTCATCTACGTCCGGGCGGCCGCGCCGAACCAGCACTCGCTCGGCGCCACCAACGGGATCGCACAGACGTGCATTTCCGTCGTGCGTGCCATCGGCCCTGTCGCGTCGACCTCGCTCTTCTCCCTGTCGCTGGAGAAGAACATACTCGGCGGATCGTTTGTGTACCTGGTCATGGTCGTGCTCTCCGCGCTGGCCCTCGGCGCCACGGCGTACCTGCCAAAGACGCTCTGGGAAGTCCCGCAGAGCGAGCAAAACTAGCGAAGAAGTCTTTAGAGTGTCGTGTCTGGCTGGCTTTAGGGTTACATGTGCTAGTCATCCAAAATCAAAACTGTTACATTCGTTTGAATCAGAGTTTGTCCTCAGCGACTGAACATGACTCACGTGAGGATCCCGTTGTGACCCTTTATCAACTGCCCTTTTGTCTGTCTGTCTCGCACCGCAACGCCACATTATGGAATCGCACACTGGTGACACCCGTCTTGCGTTTCTATGCATGGCTATTTTACGAAGCAGCAGCTTTGAATAATGCCACATTGCGGCCGATTATTCCAACTCTAATTTTTCACCGAAAGAGTACATTTGCGATGCACGGGGAAGCTGAGTGTCGTCTGTTTGCCTGTCATTTACGAAGAAATCGCTCAAATCACATCTTGAATCCCTAGGACGGCTTGAATCGCGGAAACCAATATCACAGACATGTCAACAAATCCAAATTCCAATTTCATTCAGACTGCTCGAAGAGCAGACAGCCCTCGAAACCCCTAAAAAGATATATCTACGCGCTTTCGGGCCCTTCCAAGACAACACCGCGGCGGAAGGGAACCGGCACGAGTCCGCCGTACAGGAGCTTTGACACGCAGGGTTACGCTTCAGAATACAAAACGTCACAGCCCAAATGCAACCACATACCGTCCCATACCTGCAAAAAAAAAACGTTCAACACACAGTCTACGAAACCCGAGAAACCAAGCAACCACGCACACAAGCAACGAGAACCCGAGGATCTGCAGCGGCGACGCGACCCAGCTGAGCGCCTCCCAGCCCAGCACCAGACTGACCGTCCACAGGATCAGCGCGCGGCACGCATCCACGAGCGCGCGGCTCGTCGCGCTCAGGCGGCGCGTGATGCTGACGCCGGAGTAGTTGAAGAACGCGATCGTGATCGTGAGGCCGATGGCCGCGCGCCAAATGTGGGGGTTGCTCGTCGTCTGCGCCCAGCCCGCGGCGAGGTCGAAGTACGGCGACGAAACGAGGTGCGTGGCGCGCAGCGTGGGGACGAGCGTCAGGACGCTGAGCAGGCCGAAGACGCCCTCGCCCGCGACGACGAGCGAGGAGTCGATGTCAGAGTAGGTCGCCATCAGCCACTCCTCGATTGTGAACTGGAGCGCGGTGAAGACCTGGCCCGTGAGGATGAACATGATCCCTGCCATGTGATAAGATAAGATTGGCTGCTAACGAGGGGCCACGCACCGACGATCAGCGCGGCGTAGTTCGTCTCGGTGAAACCAGCGCTGGAGGCGAGGTACTTCTTCAGCTGCGTGCTGAAGCCGATGAAGAACGCGCCCAGCGCGACGAGGAACAGCGCGCTCCATCTATGTACCCCGTCATAATCCGCGGATCAAAAAAGAAACGGTTCCGGAGACGCACTGGAACACAAACAACCGGCGCCCGAGAAAGATGACGCCGAACAGACCAGTGAACAGGATCATCGACCCCCGCGTCATCTCGAAGATCGAGATGGGCAGGGACATGAGCCCCATGTTCATGCACTCGTTCCCGTGGTCAGCGCACCCCTCGCACGACACCCCGAATCAGACTCACCGTGGTCGCAACCAAGTCACACGACGCCGGCATCCAGAACCAGAGGAACCGCCTGTACGACATCGCAGGCTTGGCGATGCCCGCGGCACCACCCGTATCGTCCTCGACCAGGCGAACCGCGCCTTCCCGGGAAGTGTTGGAGGAGTCGTCGTTGTTCTGTCGCGCGAATCGCCCCATCAGGAAGCTGTAGACCGTCGGAAGGACACCTGTCGCGAACATCAGCCTCGGTCCCGCGGCTCAAGCGCCTCCACCAACACAGTATCTCGCCGCCTGGGATCGCATCAGCGTGGTTAGCATTGTTCAGATGATCGTTAAACGACGGAGCTCACAGAACATAAAGACGGTCTGCAGCACGGGCTGCTCGTAAATCACGCGCGTAGCCGGATCGTCTCCGTCGTCGCAGTTCGCAACGCATTGCATATCCTGTGCGCGGGTTAAATCAGCCGGTTCTGGTCGACATAGCCTCGACGACTCGCTTGGTATTTCGTCAACAGAGACATGCACGAGCCCTGCGGATGATCAGCAGCACGTTCCAACCACCAGTTGAGCGAGGCGCACGATGGTGAGCAGCGCGACGATGAACACCGAGACGTGCATTCCTCCAGCTTTGTTCGACATTGTCTAGAGCTTAGATGGGAGGGTAGGTAGAAAGCTGGGGGGAGAGGTTGTAGACTGACTGCGCCGGAGCCGCTTCAAATTCTCCAAGACCAACACCGAACTCCTAGGATCACTGACGCCGGGCCGGGCAAGTCTCCGCGGGCCCAGCCCCTATAGAGATCCTCAACTGACATGATAGCATTTTCAATACACCGAGCATCCTCACTGTCGAGATCACGCGTTCCGCACAGGACTCACTTGATATAATTTACAGCCTCACCGGTTCGGATCACGGAGCGATAGCGATCTCCAGATCGACGGACGATTTCCATCAAGAAGGATGTCACCCTGAAGTTCACCCCGAGAACCGAGTCGACGCGGCGAAACGCCGCGCGCGCTCTCGAACCGGTTCAGATCCCGAATCGGAATCGGAATCGCAATCGCAATCTGGGGAACTCTCTCGTAAGTTACGCGCGCGCTCATGTTCTCGAGTCGCATCGAATGCAGGAAATGTCCTACTTCCGCTTGCCAACAAGTTCATTATGTATGAGAAGGGAATCACATGTTGATACGGTGGCTCGAAATGTGATCCTGGAATGCAGAGGATCACACCCTCGTCACTCCCAGTCGTCTGTGCGAGATATGTAAGGGGAGGGGAAATCGAGGCAGGAAACCCACACCCACCCAGATCCAAATCCACTGCACCATGGGAGATATCGCCAGCTTCCGGTCCTTCAGCAAGTCTGCCGTGCTGCACAAGACATACAAGACGCCGCCGCTGGCCGTGAAAGCGCAGGGGATCTACTACGACCTCGAGGACGGCAGCCGCATCACGGACGCGATCGGCGGCGCGGCCGTCGTCTGCATCGGGAACGGCCACCCTGCCGTCGTCGAGGCCATCCGCGAGCAGGCGGGGACGCTGAACTGTGGGTGGTGCCAGCCGGCTGCGTGCCTCGATCGTTTGGCTGACCGACGCCGTGTTCGCAGTCACGTTCCACACGCAGCTGACGAACGCGCCGACGGAGATGCTCGCACGGAACATCATCGACAGGTCGCACGGTGCCTTTGCGCACATCGCCTTTGCGTCCGGGGGCAGCGAAGCCGTCGAAGGCGCCCTCAAGACAGCTCGCCAGGTGACCTAGCCCCGCGTCGGCATCTCCATCTGCACCCGAGTCGTTCTGACGCAGCACACACCCACAGTACTTCTGGGAACTCGGCCAGACGCAGCGCGTGAACTACATCGGCCGCAAGTCGTCGTACCACGGCGCGTCCCTCGGCACGCTCAACGTCGCGTGGAACGCTGCACGCCGCGCGCCGTACGACGACATCCTCGACAGCAAGCGCTTCCATCACGTATCGCCCGCCTACGCGCGGCGCTACCAGCGCGAGGGCGAGTCCGAGCCGCAGTTCGTTGAGCGCCTGCGCGCCGAGCTCGAGGCCAAGTTCGTCGAACTAGGGCCAGACACTGTCATCGCCTGTAAGCGCTCGTCCTGCAACAACACAAGAGTGACCTGACACACACCCCCAGTTGTCGCCGAGACCGTCGGTGGAGCCAGCTCCGGCGTCGTCATCCCCCCGAAAGGGTACTTCGCCGCCGTGAAATCCGTGTGCGACAAGTACGGCGCACTCCTCATCCTCGACGAGGTCATGTGCGGCATGGGCCGTGCGTACCCCCCTCTCCTCCCTCCGTCTCCCCCCGCTGACAGCCCCAATCCAGGCATGGGCACGCTGCACGCATGGGAGCGCGTCGCCGACGGCGTCTCGCCGGACATCCAGGCCGTCGCCAAGGGCCTCGGCGGGGGCTACACGCCCATCGGCGGCGTGCTCATCGCGCCGCGCGTCGCGCGCGTGCTGAGCGAGGGCTCCGGCGTCTGGCAGCACGGCTACACGTACCAGGCGCACCCGCTGTGCTCCGCGGCCTCGCTCGCCGTGCAGCGCGTCATCGTCGCGGAGAAGCTGCTCGAGAACTGCGCCGCGCAGGGCGACCTGCTCGGCGCGCTTCTGCGCGAGGGGCTCGCGGCGGACGGCGCGCTCGCGCGGGACTACGTGGCCGAGATCCGCGGCGCGGGGATGTTTTGGGCTGTGGAGTTTGATGTGAGCTCGCTCGATCTGGGCGGGAAGCGGTTCGCGTTTGTCGTCGAGGAGCGGTGCTTCCAGGCCGGGCTCATGATCATGGGAATGGTCGGTGGCGCGAATGTCGAGGGCACGCAGGGGGACCACATCATGTTCGCGCCCGCGTACAACATCACCGCAGACGAAGTCAGGGCGATCGTCGACGTGGTCGTGAGCTGTGTCGACGAGGTCGTCCGCGAGGGGTTGGCGAAGAAATAGTTTATGGCGAATTGTTGTACAATAGGAGAATTCAAAAAATCATAGCCTCACCAGACCAAGGGCCAGAAACACACTCTACGGAGATTGTGTCGGTCAAGGAAAGAACAGGCGATGGCGGATCGGATCAGAATCATCGGCATTTCTCCGTCCTCGACCTCCATTAAATTTACTTGTCACCCCAAGAAATATTGATATGTATCTCTGTTCAAAGATATCACATGCTTATTCTAAGACCTATCGCCTGAATACATCATCAGGCTTGCGATTGAACACTCTGCTGTTAGTGCATACGAACTTCTTTTCCTTGTCAAGATACCCATAATCATCCGTCCCCTCCTGAAACGCCTGGAGATAGCATCACCAACCGGCCAGCACGTCCCCCAAGCTGTACATGTGCCATAACCTCTTCCTTGGATCGTCGCCGTCCTGCCTCACCTCCATGCGGGACGGTCGCCGAACTGCAGCTCGAAAGAAAGTGAAAATGTGAAAGAATGGCCGGCCGGTGTCCTCTGTCATAGCACTGTCATACTATCGACAGTGCGCATGGTCTAGGCGTGCTCGGATTTCATTTTCTCTGCGTCGCGGTCATCCGCCTCCGCCTCCTCGTAAGTCACACCCCTACAAGTCGATGTATGGCCCAGATCGACGACTGCCCGGGGGACGCGCCCCGCAGTCCATCGTGCCCGCAGTCACGGCAGTGTGCACCGCCGATGACACGGAGGTGGCGAGGTGTAGGGTGGTGGCGGTATGTATGTATGTATGTATGCTATGCCGTCTTCGGGGGTCTAGAATCGATATCGGGGGAACCAGCCGTTCGCCGATTAACCTGTCCAGATACCCCTAGATTGAGCTCACAGGACTCTGACTCTGATTCTGACAACGCCCGGCGCGGGCCCCCGGGCTCTCTCCGGCCGGTGTCTTAGAATCTCTTCCGATATAAAAGCGGGGGGATCGTACATGCTTCTAGCTTTCAAAGCCTATAAACAGTTGTGTCTCTTTTCAAATCGTTGAATACTCCTATTGGTTCTGCCAGTTTCGATAGTGGATGCCTGAAATTTGGATTGTCTTCATGCTGGAACTTGAAAAAATAAAGGATATGCACGCATCCTCTGCACAGATTCACAGTCAATGGAATGAGTCTCGATATCGAAAACCAATACATATTTGTTAATTAATTCTATGCGATGCCTGAGATTCCCCTGAGAGTTGCAATCTCAGAATGTTTCCAGCAGAGCCTGAAGTAGGGGACTCGCCGGCCGGAAATTGGTCCACTCGATAGTTGGTGCCCAAGCCGTAGTCGCAAAACTCGACGAATGATGCCAAACGGCCAAATGCTCGGAACGAGCCGCGTATCAGGAAACTTTACGTGAAACCACTAGGCACCGCTAAGAGAGTGCTCCTCACGTTGCTCATGATGAGGCTTCCCTCTCTGTGAGGCTAGTCGGAAAAAAGCGACTGGTTCACATTTCCATTCGTTGAGTTTGATCGCCACGGCTTGACCACCAATTATTGATTGGTCCTAATGCTATGGAAATGACTTCAGCCATCCAGCCATCAAGCCGAATAGACCAATCGCCCCTAGGGCCGGAAGATCAAACGCGCTCTGAAGACATAACAACACATTGGCATTCGCATGGATACAAAAAAGTAGATAGAATATAAGCGAATCAAGCCAACGCTCCCCTGGACAACACCAGTCAGCACACAGGGAGAAAGAAACACGGGCACACGAGCACACGCACATCGGGTCCCAGGGCTTGAACTCCGTGCGATGGCCCGTCTCGAACGCCTTGACTAGCTCGGCCGGCACGAAGCGTTTGGGCACCACAATCTGGTACACCCACCTGCCCAAACCATGTCAGTCGCTGCACGGCACCAGGAACCAAGAGACCGAAAACGCACTGCTCGAACCAGTCTGCGCCCATCGTGAACCAGCCCTGGCGTGCGACGCCGGTGCCCCAGGCGTTCTCGACCTTGAAGCGCACGGCGCGGCCCTGCTCGTCGAGGTGCACGCCCGTGAAGACCATCGCGTGCGTCATGATTGACTCGCCGACCTCCAGACGCTGCGCCTTGTTCATCGGGAACTTGATGTCGAACGCTTTCTGCGAGACGCGAATCAGTGTGTGGCCGAAAGAGTCTCTTCGGAACGAACCTCGTATTCGAACAGATCGAGGTCGAGGAACCCTTCGAACCGGTCCTCGTGCTTCAGCACATCGCAGCCAAAGAACACAGGCTCCCCGGCTTTGATCATCTTGACGACCAGGGACTTGAGCATCTCGGCGCTGGTGTTCACGTCTGACAATGGTAGGTGAGATCCACGGCATGAGCTGGAAGGAAACCGGGCATACAAACAACGGGCCGGCCACCCCAGACATTGCCCATGTCAGTCACAGTGTACGCCTCGCTGTAGGCGTTGCGCGGATCGTTGATGAGCGAGATGCTCTCCGAGACCTGAGACCCGATGAACGTCTTCGCGAACTGCTTCGGCGTGCCCGTCCACTGCCCGTACTTCCCATCCTTGTCGTGGTAGCTCCAGGTGAACGCCTCGTCCGCGAGCATGGGCACACCCAGCATCGCCGTGAGCATGCGGTACGTCTCCGCCATCAGCTTCTCCTTCTGAGCTCGGGTCACCGCAAGCACCGACTCGTCCGTCAGCCCCTGCGCGCGCAGCTGCCGCACCGCCTGGCGCAGCACAAGCCCGTGCTCGCGGATCTTTGTCTTCAGGATCGTGTTCATCGGCGCCGACAGCATTGAGTGGAACGACTCCGGGTACACGTCCTGCGGCACAATCCCGTGCTTCTCGATGAGGTTGATCAGCATGTCGAACTGCCCGCCGTCGCTGATGAGGTCGGTCGAGAGGTGCGACAGCAGCCGCGAGTTCAGCGGCACGTCCGCGAACGTGATCGCCTGCTCGAGGAAGTAGTTCGCCTTCTCCAGCTTGTCGTAGAAGTACAAGTAGTTCTGCGGCATCATCATCATCAGTACTCGTCCTCTGATCACGCATTTCCGCAACCACCGACCTGGGACAACTCGAACTTGTCGAGGTTCAGCTTCCGCATGACCGGGTACCGCATCACGTTCGTCGCCGCAAACAGCCAGCAGCGCCCGCTGCCGCGCTGGTTCGCAATCGGCCCCGTCTTGAAGTCCAGCACGGTGTTGAACGTGTGGTGGTCCGCGCGGTGCGCCTCGCGGCGCTGCAGCGCATTGACATCGGTGCGCGCCAGGACGGCGCGCGTCACGGCGTGCACGGGCGCAGAGGCAGTCGACTCCCATGTGGAGATGTTCGACGCGGTGAGTGCCCCATCGAGCGATCGGGGCGCACTCGCAGCGATCGTGAGGTTCTGGAGCCGGTCCTCGAGCTCGCGCTCGGGCCTAACAGCAGCAGCAGAGAGTTTCTCGTTCTCGGGGGCAAGAGGGGGCGCGGGGTACATGGACATGTAAGGGCCAGTGGCTTTCGACGGAGCGGATCCCATGGTGGTTCAGGGTGAGGTGTGGAGTCGTAGGGTTCGCAGTCTTTGAATGGGTTTTTTAAGTCCCTTCCTGGTGCTGTGCTACCCGAATCTCCCTGAGGAGTCCCGTGGGATGCACGGCGTTGTTTCGTCGCTCCATGTTCACTCTCTGGGCGCCGTAAGCACCACATGCAAAACATCACAACTTGACCAGTCGGTCAAGCCTCGGGTGACCGGCCATGCAACATATTAGTTCTGGAACTTCTTGAGCGCCGTAATGGGTTCTCCGAGGCATGCGGAATGCCGTGTTACTCTGAAATCAGCTGTAACGATGACCGGAGAGGAGAAACGACACAAGGATGACGGCAGCGCTGAGGAGGGACCTGGGTAGTACGGCACGGTGCGCACGTGCCACACGAAGCTGTCGAACCAGCTCACTTTCCGTAAAGGGAAATTTCTCACAAACCCACATCGCGGACCTGCCGTGCATACACTCGATGAGAACATGCAAAAAAGTCCAGTTGTCGAGTATCGCGTCGCGCATCCATCAGATTGGGTTATCGGTTGCGGGAAGGAATCTTCGGCGCAGATGCGGGCGGAGCTTCGCGCCGAGATGGGTCGGGTGGACGTGTCAAGCCGTGGCACCTAGATTCCAGAGTCACGCACGCACTCGTCCGTCGCCACGTCCCATCCTCCAAAGTCTCTGCGCTCTCTCGGCGTTCCCGTCACTGACGCCGTTCCTTTCCCCCCCATCCTTTACCCAGACACCTTGAGTTTGAGCCAATGCCATCAATCCTCGGCCCCGATCTCGCGGCTGACTCGAAAATTCCTGCTACCGCGAGACGCGACTTCGGGTTCCTCCCTGTGCCTCGATGCGCCTACCTGGGCAGTTCTGGTGAGATTGGCTACGGCAGAGTCCTCGCGTTCGCAGTCGCGGCCACGTTCAGTGAGCGTTCCCAGCTTTTGTAACGGAAACCCTCATACTCACTGAACTCTCAGCTGGTATGGATCTCAAGTATGCCTGTGCTCTGAAACCGACCAATTTTCAACGCAGCGATGAATCTGTACTACTCTCAACCCCTGCTCGGTGCGCGGCGACCTCGACTCCTCGAATGGGGCTATCTCACCTCGATTCACAGTCCAACTTGCGCAGGCGTTTAAAGTCGACGATCTCCAAGTCTCGAGAATTCCCATTCTTCTCCAAGCTGGGCGAGTGCCATTCGAGTCTGGACTCTCTGTATTCTCTGCTGATACTTCTCGCGCTAGATATGCGACGGGTCTGCTGTTTATCACGCCACTCGGAGATATATTGCAACGACGACAGCTTGTTCTAATCTTCATCGTGACTTCGGGTGCCCTCACTGTCGGTTTGGCAGTGACGAAATCCCTGATCGTCTTTGAAATCCTTTCTTTTCTGACGGCAATCGCGACGGTCACGCCCCAGGTGCGAATTTTCGAACTCGATCTATTCGCACCGCTCACACGCACATTTATCGCAGATCCTGATCCCGCTCACCGCAGATCTGGCCCCCGCAAATCGGCGCGCGACCTTCATCGCGCTCGTTCTCGCGGGTCTGCTGACGGGTGTTCTCATCGCGCGTGTTTTCGCCGGGATCATCGCCCAGTATTCGTCGTACCGCAATGTGTACTGGATGGGTGCCGGCGGCCAGTTCTTTCTCGCCATCGTCCTCTATCTGGTCACGCCCCCCGTGCCGGTAAAGAACACCAACCTGTCGTACTGGCAGATCATGAAAACGATGGCGAAGTTCGCAGTGACAGAGCCTATCCTGATCCAAGGCTGCGCCATCTTTTTCTGTAGCGCAGCGATATTCTCGGGTTTCTGGGTGACCATGACGTTCCTGCTCGACGGCGCGCCATACCACTATTCAACGTGAGTTGTGTATTCTATCCTGTCGTCCCTCGCCCTCAGATCTTGCAGTTTGGTCATCGGGATGTTCGGTCTCGTTGGACTTTCGGGAATCGCCATGTCACCCATTATCGGACGGGCGGTGGACAAACTTGTCCCGTGGGCTGCGACCTTGGTTGCGATTTCTCTTGTGCTGGCGTCTCAGATCATCGAGACGTTTGGAGCCCAGAAAAGCGTCGCCGCTGTTATTCTTGCGACTATAAGTAAGGGAAAAATCATGAATTCTCTGGCGACTTCTAATGCATTCGTAGTTCTCGATATCGGCGCTCAAGCTACCCAAGTTTCGATGACCGCAGTGATTTTCGGGTACTTGGTCCTGCATCATCCAAAAAATCTGCCTCACATCTTTTTTTAGGATCGACCCTGATGCTCGGGCGCGGTTGAACACACTGCTCGTCGGATCCATTTTTCTGGGGCAGGTCGCTGGGACCGCCATCGGGACCAAGCTCTATGTTTCTGGCGGATACAAGCTTTCCTCGGGCATCCGCGTGGTTTTCGCCGCAGTGGAGCTGCTCGCGCTTCTCGTGAGGGGACCCCATGCGCCAAGGCACACCTGGTTGGGATGGGCCGGCGGGATGAACCTCCGGAAACCGTCGTCCCCAGCGCCACCAGAGATGGAGGAGGATATCACGGCGGAGAAGCCCAAATCCGCCGCAGAGTAGTTCTAGTTACAAGGGATGTCTTCTTTAGCGAACAATGTCCTCTGGCGGCAACATGGCCGAGTCGAACCATTAGGCCTGTGATTCAGGGCTGCCCGGGGAGGGCGGCATGCCACGATCGGATAGATCGTTCGTGGACTCCTCCCCCACTCGGTGTGACAGCCGCACCCTCTCGGTTATCACGGCATCTTCGAAGAACGGCTACAAAGCGTTCGTCGATGCATAACGCTCGATCGAGATCTTCGATCGCCATCGCCCAGCTCAGCTCGTCCATCTTGGACTGACCATCACATTGCGAACATGGCCTATTTATGAATTTGATCGGAGTTGCAGGGTCCAGTGTCACGCGGCTAGCCCAAGAACCGTTCAGCGTGCTCTAGTGCTTCGATACCGGTCGGCAATTGGTCGTGTTTCTCCTGCTCCGCTTTGCGGTCGAAAGGAGTTTGTTACACACCACACCACAGCTTGCCTGATTGCAGACTTCCATACCCTCGACAACATGTATGTAACATGTGAAACGAAGATATTACGACGCTCTCCATCCATCAGAGCGTCCTCTCAATCTCAATTCACCTCGCCGTCATCCCTCCAAGCTAGGGATCTAGATTGGTTGGACTCATTTCGAGCCCACATAAACTCTCACGCACTCTCACTCCAGGGCAAGAACACAATCCCACCCCCCATATCCAGCTCAACATGTGGAAAGCACTGGCTGTTCTCGCCGTTCTGGGTGTGTCCCGGCTGGCATGGCTCGTCTACCGCCGCGCCGTCGTCAAAGCTCCACTACGGAACCTCCCTGGCCCACCGTCAACATCGTGGCGGACAGGCCACTTGTCCCACTTGTACAATCCCGCCGGGATGTCCTGGCACCACGATCTCACGCAGAACTACGGGAGCGTCGTCAAAATTAACGGAATCATGGGGGTTCGTGTCACAGGATTGTCTTATGCAGCAATGAGCTCATCATAGTCGTTCAGGACGAGCACTTGTACGTTGCCGATCCGCTGGCACTCCACCAGATCACGGTCAAGGACCAGGACGTCTTTGAGCAGACGAAGATGTTTGTTCAGTGCGTACTTTCAAAATCTTCGCGTTGACCTATTAGCTCACAATCCACGTCTCAGGGGCAACAGCGTCATCTTCGGCGATGGTCTGCTCTCGACGGTGACCGACCACCATCGGAACCAGCGCCGCATCCTCAACCCGATCTTCTCCAGCAAGAACATGCGCGAGCTCTGTCCGGCTGTGTTTGAGGTCGCCAACAAAGTCAGTCGCGTCTCACTTGCTTCCTGACTCCCCTGTCTGACTCCTCTGCTACCCCCAAGATGGTCCATCTCATCAACGTAAAGACCAGATCTCGCCCCGCCGAAATGGACATGCTCGATCTCATCATGAGAACTGCGCTCGAGGTCATCGGACAGGGTGGACTCGGCCACTCCTTCGAGGCGCTCGAGGAGGACCGCGATCCCAACACCGCCTTCCGGACCGCACTACGGGGCCTGATCCCAACCATCTTCTCGCTGCAGATCGAGCGCCAGATCCTGCCGTTTATCCTGAAGATCGGCACACCGGGCTTCCGGCGCTGGCTCGTCGACGTCACACCCAGCCGCCGGCTGCACAGGCTGCGCGACATCGTCGACGAGATGCACAGCACGACGCTGGCGATCTTCGAGTCCAAGAAGAAGGCGATGCTGATGGGTGACGAGAAGGTGCTAGAACAGGTCGGACACGGGCGCGACATCGTCAGCATTCTGAGTAAGTGAAGAGCTGCGATCTGGACACTGGGCGTCGTCCCTGACGAACACACCTAGTGCGAGCTATGCACGGCGCTTCGACACAAGACGTGATGCCCGACGCAGAAGTCCTGGCTCAGTTGACGACGCTCGTTTTCACATCACACGACACAACTTCCTCGACGATCGCCCACATTCTCCACCTCCTCTGCATCTATCCCGACGTGCAAGACCGTCTCCGCGCTGAAATCAAGAATGCGCTGGACACATGGGAGAGAGAGCACGGGAACCGCGAGCTCGGATACGACTTGCTCATGGAGCTACCGTTCCTCGAGAACGTCTGCCGGGAGACTCTAAGATTGCATGCCGCAGTGACCTTCATGACTCGCACGTAAGCAGTGGCCAGCATCCTTCGCCTCGACAAAACTCTCATCTCCTCTCAGAGCCCGCTCCGCTTCTGTTCTTCCTCTGCTCTATCCGCTGACCGGCACTGACGGCAAGACCATCACCGAGATTCCCGTCGCTGAGAACCAGAACGTGCACATTGGGATCGCAGCGGCGAATCGCGACCCGAAGATCTGGGGTCCCGACGCGAACGAATGGAAACCCGATCGGTGGGCAAACGGTGTGCCCAAGAGCGCCGCCAACGCGCATCTGCCGAGCATCTACGCCGGCACGATGAGTTTCCTCGGCGGCGGGCGCGCCTGCATCGGCATCAAGTTCGCACAGTTGGAAATGAGTAGGTGGCAGCACGCAGATCCGAGCGCACTCGCTGATCCACCGATTGCAGAAGTGATGATCTGTGTTCTGCTCGACAACTTCCGGCTCAGTCTCCCGAAGGAAGAGATCATATGGAAGCTGGCGAACATCCAGATGCCATGGACCGAGAGTTCTGCGGGCCCTGCCATGCCGTTGACGTTGGAACGGCTGTGATTCTGACTATGTATAGCACTGTTGTTGCGACGAGACGAATCTGTACCCGGATCTGCTATCAGATGCGTAGAAAACGTATAAGAGAAGAAGGCACCTGGTAGTGGGCTGCCCCCCAACCATGTCTGCCCCAAGCCTCGCTCCTGTCCGATGCGTGGTGACCGGCCTGAGTGACAATGGCGCAGACGTCTTCACCGCCGACGGGCCCGTGCCAGTAAGCTCCCGCCCCAACGGCACGAACATCTCGTTCGTCTACGCCGTACCGTCGTTGCCCGCCAACAACCGCGACACGAAAGATTGGGCCGCGGAGGAGCGTGCCGGTCGGAACTGGAACGGCCTCAAGGATCTCTTCGACGTGCCCGGGATGACCTGGTGGGTGATTCGCACCAAGCATGTCTGCGCAGCTGCTCACAACGATTCAGCCGCGTGATGGACATGGCACCCGGTGCCCAAGGCCCTCTCCACCGGTGCGTCTGCTTGACCGCACGTTGCTCGCGACTGCGGTTCCTGACAGCACCCTCGCAGGACAAACACCTTCGATCTTGCCATCGTCACGCACGGGCGCATCACGTTGACGCTCGACGAGGAGGGGCGGGAGACGAAGACCGTGGACGCGGGGGACATCATCGTGCAGCGCGGCACGAACCACAAGTGGATAAACCCGAGCGAGAACGAGTGGGCACGGATGGTGTTTGTCGTCACTAATGCTGCGACTCAGGAGCGCGAACCTGGCGAAGTGTAGTCGTATAGCCGTAACATTGCAAACGTGTAACAAAGCGTTCAAGGCAGACCCTGTATCCTGTCACACGCGACAGGGGAATCTGTAGACTCGCGCCAGTCGCTATTTCACACGCTGAATAGCCCAAAAAGGAAACACGTGGCAATCGATCATCTTGACCTTTCGCCCGTAGGGACTGGCCTCAAGTCTAGGAACTTCGCTTGCAGCTCGCAAATCATCTCTAGTCTGTGAAAGCAGATAGATCTACTCCAGATCCACCTTCTAGTTTCGCACACTTGACACACCACCTCATGTATTCACACATGCTCTCGGCACTCAATCATCCCAGACCTCTGAAGTTGTGACATTATGCGCGAGTAGATACCACCATGCTACTCTCGCGGCCGTCGAAGGAGACGGATCGAATCTATGGTCAGAGGTTTCGAAAACTTGTGGTGACTCCACTAAACCTACTATAGAGGCGACGCATTGACCATCAGGTGTTTATGTCCTGAGATCGAGGTTACACGCATTATGGCACCACATCTTGAACTTCCGGCGCCATGATCACAGACGCCGAGAACCATGGGCCACTTGAACCAGGGTCATGCTGTTTCTCCGACTATCATAATGCGTATGTGACTGGGTGATCTCTTTCTTCCACTCCGCAGACCAGCTCTCGCGTCAGCGTTTTTCGGCCGAGACAATCAGATCGTGAGTTCTGATTTTTTCTACAGAGCAGCGGAGCTGATAGTTGCTGGCCTCGATCCACCCGCCGCAAAATGCGGAGGCTAACTATAACCGAAATTTCTTCCACACGAGAACAAACCGAACGGTCATGGAGATTGAAGCAAACAACCAAGAGTACAGGCCCTTCTCTCGTCGCGCTATGTGTACTTCATATCGTCGCGGCCCTCCGAAATTAATTCGTGTAACTTAGACTGACCACTGGAAAAGACCGCCCAAGTCACTCGTTCGATCTGTGCAGTCTGTTCACGATCCTGTCATCTAATCTTGTAGGCAGGATTTCTTGCAACTATAAGTGCCTCACACATGACCGAGTCTTTCGGTGATTGGGAATGTTCGCTGCTACCCTCCGCATGGAAGAAATGAGAGGCAGAGGCGACCTCGATAGAGATTCAACCATCTAATCGTATCATTGTGCCGTAAATTGCAACTCTCAGGCCTAGGATACACGGATACGACCTTGATTCGTGCGATCTTGAGGATATCCTAATGGTTGAAACAGTCTATATACATACTGTCCAATCAGCTTCCCACGGTTCGATGGTGTAGTTGGTTATCACTTCTGTCTAACATATTCTCCGGAATGGTTCACAGGCGGTCCTCAGTTCGAGCCTGGGTCGAATCACTTTTTCCCTGTTCCCTTAGCGTTGTGGTCTCATTGTGATCGCAGTACCTCGTCGCTTTTTGTGTACTCCTTTGGGCGCCGATTCAGTCCTTACCCATGGACGTTTTCTCTTTGTTGAAGCTCCTGTTCGAAGTTAAGGAGCATCTAATCAATGTCAAAGTTGACAAGCGAAGGACGTTCCTGCCCGCAGAGACGTGAACGAACTTTTGACTGACTGACACAGTGACAGCTGTAGTAGGCGCGCTTGATTGTTGCCCCAAACTTTCGCATAAAACTTTCGCCTCACAATCGCCTCAAACTTTGCGACAATGCATCAAGTGGACGATTTCTCGGCAAGAAACCCAAGTTATCATCTCCTGTAAAGACATACTTTGCAACGGAGACACGAGTGACGCTTCGCGTCAAGCCCACTCGTCTGTTTTTCTCGTTTCTCAATAGCTTAGAAACTGCCTTTTGTAGATCGGGAAGAACCTGAAGCTGGATGTGATTTCGGCAAATAATTTCACACATCACTGATTTCACAAAATGAGGCTAGAGTTTGAGGTGACAATTGAGTGGATCTATTATTACCTTGCAAATTTCCCGGTCAATCCACAGATAGTTATCTACATACAGCTGTTCCTGGTAACAATCCGACGTACCGATACAGATGTTGACAAGCGCGATCCTTTAAATTGAGTCCCTACCAATGCACAACCTTTCAACTCTTCCCTCCTTGCTCGATTTCCAAATATGCTGAGTCTGATACCGGTGATTTTGGGTGCATGTACAGGTGCGTTCGCATCCTCTGAGTCTGGGTGTCATGTCTTCACCTTGCGTCTTACCCCCTATCTAGGCTTCGTCTCCGCGACAGCTTCCACACCGCTCGTTCCACGTCAATTCAGTGACATCAACCCAACATCAGGATGCTCTTCCCAGTGCGCCGGTCTCGCTGATCCCGTGCGTGCAGCATAGTTATTCCATGCTGATTTCGCATATATCGATCCCTGGCGCTCAGTCACAAAGCCCATCCCTGGCGACTCTCTGCACAGCAACGATCGTGGCCGATCTCGCCACGTGCTACGACTGCATCGTCGCGCAATCCAACGGCGTGCTCACAGCTGACACGGCGCAGCTGGCTGTCAACGGTGCGTCCGATCGTGCCTCCTACCCGTCTTTCTGTCTGTCAGCTCGGCTGATGTCTCGCGTGCGTTATCAGCCTTTGTGCAGAGCTGCCAGCTGCAAGGCATCGCGCTCAGCTCGGCGACCGTCTCGGGCGCCTCGCTCGCGGGCACAGGACTCCCAGACACTACGGACCTGTCGGGTACTGGCTTTGCAGGCTCAACAACCTCGGTGTCGTCGACGATTGACTCGACACCAGTGGTCGTGCCGACGCTCGCCCAGAGCACGACTGGTGTTACCTCTCAGACGAGCAGCTTCCCTCCAAGCTCCACGTCGGGATCTACAAGCCCAGCCACCATTCCTGGCTTGAAGGGGGGCGCTTCCTCTCTCACGATTTCCAGATGTACATTTGGTTTCGCAGGGAGTCTTGGTCTTTTCCTAGTTATTTAGCTCCATGTGTTAGAACAGGATGAGCGGTTGATCGGAGTTGACAAGATCTGAGCTCGGAGCTTTCGTTCAATTGAAACTCATACCAAAATCTACCTCATTACGTGCGTTGGATCAAATTACACCGACCTAGACACTTTGGGGGGACTTATTTTTTTCCCGTGGAAAATGCGTGACAATCTAGAAGTCCAATTCTCACTGTCCGGTTTTCAGCCAGACTCTCAGCCAGATTTGGGTGAAAACCGAGCGGTGAGAATTGGACTTCTAGATTGTCATGCATTTTCCACGGGAAAAAAATAAGTCCCCCCAAAGTGAGAGACAGTTTCAGAATGTGGAAACTCTAATACACAGCGTACCAGTGAGCTAGAGAATTGTATATTTCTCCCCGTCCATCCCCTCATCGGTTCGATGGTGTAGTTGGTTATCACTTCTGTCTAACATCTCTTCGAGTTGTTCACAGGCGGTCCTCAGTTCGAACCTGGGTCGAATCATGTTTTGCCCGCCCCACCAACTCAGTTCCCGTTACGCTCCTGATATCCTTGTCTTACGTCTTATTGGCCCTGTACAACGTCTCAAAACATCTCATACGTTGTACTATTTCCTCTCTGTTCCATTCGCAATGTCTGGTTGGCACCCTGCAATCCAACCTCGTGCACCTCTTGCCAACCTTGCTACGGCACGCTGTCGCCCCACCAGTTGATGTCACCCGATCACCTTCCCCGTTCTTGTTCCTGAAGCTCAGCTCCTGGCAAGGCGCACGATGCTCTGCAGCCACAGCATCGGGAACGGCACATGCACCGATCGGGTCGACTCTAGAGGGTGGCGGACCAGGGACCCCGCACACGCTTTCAAACCGCCGCCTCATCGTTCGCGGAACGCCCGACAACGCAGACACACACGGACACTGGCTGGAGCCCAGTCGTTGGTCACACGGACAGCACAGGAAGCAGGCATACGACCGCGCCGGTCGCTTCGTTGCGCGATACGTACGGGCTGCACGACGCCGACGGTCTGGATGGGAGGCCATAGCAGAGGGGAAGGCGCGGAGCATCCAGGCTGGGAGGAAGCTGGGGGAGGTCTCTGAGATGGGCAGCTTCGGCGCATAAGCGCCCGCGAAGACTCAGAGATTTCGGCTGGGGGGGGGTTCTTCTGGCGTTGATCGCTCCCTTGCTCGTATCTGGAGGGACGCTGGAGGCCTTCATTCATCGCCCGTGAAGGACACTCTCCGACGATGATGCCTCGACTATTTCTCGCACTCTTTCCGAGATTGCCCAACTCAGTATCGCGGACGCTGATGCTATGGGGCGAATATGCGCGAGCTTTATTTCACACTGGTTCAGTTCGCGACCACAGAGGATGGTGTTATGCCCCGCCGTCCGATAGAAGCTATCCTGGACTCCTGGGTCACTTTCCAGTGGACTGGGAATAAAGACTTTTGTGCGTCCAGCGTGTAAAGTATTCTACAGCGGGGAGCCATGCCCTGTATGCGTATGTACCTGCAGCCACACATCTCGCGTGAGTCACCTGCGGAAGCCCCTCCGCATGATGACAGCGCGTCAACTACAGGGAAATCTTCCGCAGGAACGACGCGATTGTCTTGGTCGCCTCACCCTGCTCTGTCCAGGCAAGCCTAAACTGGGTCGCAAGCTTGCGCGCGTTTTCCCATTTCCGCAAGCCCTCTCCCTCTCTCGCGGCGGCCAAAACGCGCGCAAACTCTTCCTTGACCGCGCCGGAAGGCTGCTGGCCGGAATACATAGGGCGCATCCCGTTCTCACCCGATCGGATCTCGATGAGGTGGAAGGCGACGTCGAGAACCTGCGAGAGCAGGACTGCGGCCGTGGGCTGGTCTCCGTCAAACGGCCACACGATCATCGGCACCCCAGCTGAGAGCGACTCGGTGATCCCGCCGTGGCCGCCGTGTGTGACAAACCATCCTGTTGCCTGGGCACTCGTAAGGCGATGAAATATACGGAGAGATCCGGCTCACTGACTGCGTGCGTGAGGATCAATTGTTGGGGGCACCAAGCAGTCGACATTCCAAGCGGCGAGGCAGCGATTCTCTCCGTTAGCGAGTGTGGAACTCGCGCTGCGAAGGATGCATGCGCCAAGATCTGCTTTCTGTCAACACCTTGATATCAGGACTCTCGCGACTCTCGATGCACGTACAAAGTGGAAATTCATCTCAATCAATGTATCCACTAGCTGTTCGAGATGAGCAGTATCTCGCGGCCAAAAGAGGGTTCCGAATGAGATCTGCATCCCATATCAAGCACAGCAACCGAGCAAGCAACCATGATCTGCCTACCAGGACGACTGAACGAGGGCCGGAGGTAGCCAGAGCATTATCCAGGAAATTCTCGCAGTCAGCATCTCGGCCGTGTGTCGCCGGGAGAAGAGGTCCCACTGGGAAGAGCGGTTTTTCCAGGGAGGAGACTACCCAGGATTCTAGAGCATCTAGAGTCTCGGAACCGTATGCCCGACAAGTATTTATCAGCACACCGTCGCAACGCGTAAACATTCTGAAGAGCAATGAGACCGAGGCCGTAGAGAGATGAGAGGCACACATACTCGTGGCCAGCCCTTACTATGGGGGCCATGGGTATATCCCAGGGTAGCTAAAAGAGGTTTTTTTTGAGTTTCGGTGCACGAGAATGAAGATCTGTAGACATACCGTCTGCGGGAAAAACTCATAATCATACATCGGAGGAATACCGGGCAGGCGAATGACCGAACCATCTGTATGTTTGAAGATCTGGCGAGATTGAAAGACTGAGCCTAGATCAATTGCCACCGAGAGATAGGTGCAGCACGTACCTGATCTCCAATCTCCGCTGTCGATTTACCCGTCCGCAAAGCCTCCGCATCTGTCCTCGCGCCAAAATCGCCCAACCCACCAATTTCCTCAGGCCCGAATAGGCGAACCAGAGCAGCGGTGCTGCACGACGCCAGTGTGAAAATCGGGACGCAGGGTCCACTGATGGTGCGTGTCTGATGCAGTTGCATGACCGAGAAAAACTGTCAGGAGGCATTAGGTACATACAGCGGCTAGACACACGCGGCGAGTTCCACGCACGTCCATGATGATGGCCCGGGGGGGAGGGATCGTGCCCCCGACGATACCCGTCCTCGTGCAGGTGACCTCCTCCCCGCGAAACAGGCGCTCATACGCCGCTGGATATGCTTCACCGAATTGTCCAACCAGCTCCGAGGGTCGAATCGCTGTTGCCTCGACGATAGAGACCACGCTGATAAGCGTTCAGTTCTATTATGTGGGTCCTATGAAAGCGTGCTGCACTGACCGGATATGAGAATAACAACCATCCTTATCGGCGAGGAAATGCCCCTCAACCTCGGCACATATCTTCTCGTAGAACGCGGCCGTCGTGAAGATGGTCACCAGCACATTTGGCTGCGCCGCAGCCAGCCGATTGCCGAGGGCGCAGAGAGGGCGGATGTGTCCTGTCGCCCAGTCAGTGCGTGGCCAATGTTCATACTGTTTCGCTAGATAGCAATACTTACCCCACGCAGGAAAGGTAACGAGCAGAATATGCAGATGATCGGACATGGAATGACGGTGCAGCAAGATGCTGACCGCGAGCCACTTCCGCTAGAAATAAGTACAAAATTGTCTGGTGCGGGGCCCGTCGATGAACACTTCCACATGTTTTTCGAATAGGATTGCGGAGGTATTAGGTGTCGGGAACCAGTCCCCGCCGACGAGTATCCCGTCCATCCATTTCGGGGGCCGGTCGCTGTCGTCGACTGGACGGCGAACAACAGCTTGCCTGGCAGTCATATCAGTGATGCGGATTAATCCCGTAGCCTAATAGATTCATAATCCTGTAGCCTAATAGATTCACCTTAAGCCCAGACAAATAGCCTGTGGGATTATGACATGGATTACAATAGGATTATAACATAGACAACAGTCGAATGATCAATTATCGGTCGACTACTCGAGGATTACGAGCCCCGTGACCACAACTGGGATTATCCGCCCTCGGCAGCTCAGAACACGGGATTGTGATCCATCACACCGGCAAGATTTCGATTGTCTCGTAGTATGCCTGGACTGCATGTGTCAGCGACGCGGCTTGATACCTACAAAACTCACCTCGTATTCGTCAAATCCATCACCCCGGGACTGTCGCTTCTTCTCTATCTGTGCGCAGTGCTGAACTCTCTCCTCCTCCTCTCTTCTGAAATCAGCATTGTATAGACCCTCTAATGCTGCTCGAGCCTCCCTACACCCATCTGCCAGCTTCGTGTACATTGCAGCTTGTTTGTAACCATAGGCCTTCCCTCCCGGACGGGTCTGCTCTTGAGCAAGACTGACCCAAATAGCAGCATAGTTCTCGAAAGCGGCAATGGTGCGATTCCACTCTTCGTGCAGAGTCTCTCCCTCCTCAACGGCCCTGTCACGCAGCGCCCGCGCCTGGAACCATTGCACTCGCTGGACTGAACAATCGCGTAAGCACTCCTTCAGCAGCTCAGCAAATGACTTACGCTCTGCTTCCCATTCCTTCACATCGCTCTCATCCATATTTGCCCCTCGACCGGTTGTCCAAATCCACGACTCATGCGTCTTGGCGTCTCCAATCCTGACCTGCCTCCCGCTCTTGCCAACCAGATGTTCTTTCTCCAGAGGTCGCAGCGACCCATCATCCACAGGAAGACCCAGTTCGATGAGGGCTTTTCGACTCCGGCGATACTTGTCCGCCCCAATCTGGATATTGTTGCTCAGGGTTCTGAGATAGTTTTGCGTCTTTGTATTTGCCCCAATGCCATGAATCTGTGTCTTCTTTAGCTGAATATTGTAATTGAGTGTTTGGATTGCCGTTCTGACTTCCGCCAAGGCATCGAATGCCTGGCCCTCACGCAAGTTGTACTCGATATTTGCCAACGCCATCATCTGCATGTCTGTGCGTGCAGGGAGGCTGAAGCATGATGGCAGGAACAAGGATTCCAGCTCAGGCTTCTCTGCATCCGCATCCCTCATGTGCGAGGCCAACACCGGAATTCGGGCCACATATTGAGCCCGGAAGTCCAACAAGGACTTGAAGACACGGAGGCGCCCAGCATCAACCAACGCTTCTTCTGCCTTTGTGGCGATCATGCGACGTACATGATGTCTTTGCAAGTCAAAAGATTAGCGCCGTTCTGGTGATCTGATATGCACTCACTGATCACGTTCCAGCAGCAAAGCACTTGTCACCAGGGCCAGATCACTTGCAGGCAGTGCTGCCAGGTCGGAAGACTTCTTTCCCTCGATAGCAAGGAGTCTGGCGTAGGCATCGGCATGCGTGGGTGGGCCTGAACAATCCATAAGCCCCTCGGACCGGATACCCAGTGTTCACATACCCTTGTTGAAATTGGTCTGGAAAACACTGACTAGTTTCCCTTCCACCATACGTGGCTGAACGTCCATCGCCTCCCATTCACAGACCTTTTTTGCAGGCGTTGTCTTGTTTAGTTCTTCGAAGTGATCTGATCGAATACGCTTCTCGGAATGACAGACCCGACTAAGATGTTGAAGTGCCGACGCTACAGGCTACCATGAGAACTGATTCTGAAGAAGTGTCCTGCTTACCCATTCTTACTGTTTTGTCCCAATTCCACGAACCACTGATGTCGTCAATAGAGTCATGACAATTCCCATCGTTCTCCTCCTTCGAGCTTCCCGCAGCTAGATTATGCTCAGCCCAGCCTGCTTCAATCATCTCTCCGACTGTAAATGAAACAAATGTCAGCCAGTTAAGGTTCCACCGGATCTGACACTCAGCCTGGTGGTTGAGGATGTGCATTTTGCCAATGGCTCCGGACAAGACTACCAGCGTGAACAGCCAGGCCATTGAAGGAAACCAATGCTCAATTCGCTTTCGAAGATTGACGTGGTACTGGCACCAGATATCATACGTTACTAGGACCCAGCGTAAAGTCCACGCCTCTGCAAGGGCGAACACGAGAGCATAATCTGTAAGACTGAATCTAAAACGCAGTTCAGTAACCAGTGTGATCCCTCCCTGACCAGAGCTTACGCTTCGCCTTTCTTCAAATCAACCATTCCTTGAGGCATGTAGAAGCCATGGCGAGCACACTGAACACCGACTACGCCACTGATAACCGCGTTCTTGAATTTGGCGATGTTCTGCATCCGGGCTGCACGCAAATGAGAACAAGTGCTTGTCTGTGTAGGGCACCATTGAATCAGATCTCATTTGAAGAATGATACACTTACCTCATCGACAGGCCGCACTTGCTTTACATACTCATTGTAAGTTGCCGTGTGCACGAAGTAGCCGTTCCCGTCATTGAGAGCCACATCATTAGGGTCATCCCGTTTGTTTTTACGCTGCAACTTGAAGTTCCCGTCAACAGATAGGTACAGCGTATACTTGTGCCTGCCTCCGTCAATTGTTGTCATTAGGTAGCATGCACTCACATACCTTTCACTTGGGGAGGCTGCCACCATCGCTTCATGAGTCATATTGAAGCCTACTTCGGGGCAAGCTGGGCACCTGACCGCCAGAGACTCCTTCCGACGATTGGTTACATACTTGTCGAAGCCATGCACCTGTCCAGTTCGTCTCTTCAGCGCCAGAAAGCGCCATATCCGATGAGCAAGCTTGAATTCACGATAGCGGTCCTGTGGATCGTTACAGGTCAGTCACTTTGCATCTACTGTCAGAGTCGTCACTGACCGGCACAGTGGAAGGCGAGACATTATCTGTTAGCTTTCGTAGAGCACCGACGTAGTCATATGCCGATTTTTTCGAGGTCAAAGAGTGGATATGGAATTGCTTGAGGACTCGCCACGTAAAGACGGTCTTGATCGAGGTTCGTGTAGCGGGATACAGACGCAGGGCCATCAGCTGCTGCCAGTCGTTGCTCACTACACTGCTACCTGCAGCAACGCAGCTGCAGAACTCCATCGTGATGGTTTGGAAACCGGTGATGTCTCCCACAACAACCGTGTTGGTGCGTCGGGCAGATCTCTCGGTAACTTGTGGACACCGTTCGCCCGCACTGTTGAGGCACAGGAATATCACCATGCCGCAATCCTGCAAGGAGGTGCGTTCGAAATGAGTCCCCGTCCAGCGCTCTACAACGTGAAAGGGATTGTTGACATGGGACGAAACCAAGCATGAGTCGCATAGCAGTGGCGCCTTGAAGCAGTCACGACAACGAACACACGTGTTGCCAGCCTCAGCCTTCCCGCACCGACAGCGAGTCCCCAAATCCCGCGCGCAGAAACTGTCCAGGATGTGCTGTTGCATGGTATCGAAATGAGGCCGCACTTGATTAATAGCCACCGATGCACCCTAAGAGACATGCTTAGTCTGCACTGAAGCATTCACGCAGTACTTTACCTGAAATCGTACAAGCGGAGTTTTTGGACCATAGTTGCGTGGCGGGGTTGATTCCAAACTAGCATCCGCAATGATTGGGTTTGACATCTCTTCGTCTTCCATGTAGCCAGACCAAGGCGACTGCATACATTCGTGGGTGCTAGATGCGAGTTGGCGGTCAAGTGGCACCGACAAAGGCACATCGTCCTCGATCATATGGACCAGCGCGTCTCTGCGAGTTCGTTTGCGCGTGTCGGTCACTGGAGCCATCCCTGTTGGCCCAGGATTCGAGAAGCCAGACATCGGGCTTCCATTCAGCGTCTCATCATCGTCAACAATCGCAATGCCCCGCTTTCGGCTGACTCTCTTTCGCGGCCCCCTGGTGATCGTATCGCCCTCGTCTTCACGCAGATCCATGTTCTACCATATCTGAGTCAGATTGGCAAACACACTCCTGATGAACGTACCGGACAGGCCCGGCGGGAAGATTTGTACCACTTGCCCTTGTACGCTTGCGTGTAGATACAGTCGTTGATCCTTGACGCGAAATCAAAGACGTGAAGGGCTGACGCTCAGTCAGACCCAGGCGGACAAGTGTCCAGATGACAGGGCCAGGACTTACACGTGGTGGTGGTGGTGAGACACAAGCGAGCTTAGAGCCTGGCTCGCGTCACAAAATGCTGTGAGCGCGCGTGAATACAGTCAGTGAGCCCCGATGCAAAATCAGAGACAAGAGGGGCTGACGCTCAGTCAAGCCCAGGATGTGGAAGTCTTGGAACCACAAGTGGGAGAGGTAAGATGGTGATGGTGGTGAGACACAAGCGCGAGATCCAAGCACACTTTGATGCCATTAACCCCCAAACTGGGGTTTGTGTACGTAGTCCAACGATGAATTGTAAGTATGTACAGTAGGTAGCGATTATATCGAAATGAGACTGATACGATGATGCGTTTTCAATATTGTACACGATAGGTAAGACAAGTGGGGCGACATCGCGAGGAGGCAGGAGCGTTTCAAAGCAAGGACGATAGGATAGCAGATTACATAGTGGCAATATCATGTTCCAGTCGAGTCGGGATAACAGCAGCGCGTCCAAAGTATTCGTAGAACTGTTGGCAATAGATACGGGACACAAACTTCTCCAGCGACTGGATATTTCCAAATGGACATTCGTCCTGTGTGTAGGCCCCCCTGTACCGCTCGAGGTTTTTTTGATCCAGACCCCGCCAATCGTGCATCAGGTTCAACAACGACCGCAGATAGGGCAGTCGATCGCGAAGCATGGTCGAGCACATCCCCATCTTGCTCTCCTTCAGCTCAATGGCGATCAAAGCCCCGCTTGGAAAACAAGACATGCACTGAGCTTCACGAGACAATCCGCTGGCCCTGCGGTCGAGGGCCATGAGCTCAAAACGGAACTGTGCTTGTCCCAGCTGCCAGATGATCTCCCGCATGCGATACTTGGAACAGGGAGGGACTTCCGCCAATGGAACCGGGAGTGAGCGACCGTCAATGCCACAGGCTGCCAACGCTGGCGCCAAGACCTTTTCTATGGCGGCTGTTCTCTGACGAGATTTGGTTTCACGACGGCCAGTCTCGACTACTTTTCCGGCCAACACCTCTCTCCACTCTTGTGACGAGAGCAGAAGATCCTTGGCGTCTTCCACATGGTGGAATCGATGCTCAAGTGCGTCTCGTAGTAACATGAAGTGAAAGATGCGCTGCAGTCGACTCTCCTCCCTGTCCGGAGACAGAAGCAGAGCCGGCTCAGGCAAGAGGTAGTACGAGTCTCTCGGGCCAGGATTGTATCGAGGGTGGTTGGAGCGATCCACGGACTTGAGCGCATTGACCCAAGTGTATATCTCGTCCGGCATTCCTGGGCGGTCTCGAAGGGGCTCGAACTTGTTCCGCCCTGCTGATTCTTTCGGCGATGGACGGGCAGCAGGCTGTTTGTCTGATACTGGTCAGCGTACGTGCGCACTGTGATGTGAGACAACACACATGGATTCCAGCGTCGATCAGCTCGTGAAGGTGCATTGACGACATCCGGTCTACTACCTGACACAGTGCTAGCCGAGGTAGAGCTGTCGCCTCTGGCACTGTCCCCGTCATCAAATGGATCTCGATAGCACGACTTGATCATTGTTGACTGGTGGATAAAACTGATCTTCCTCTCCGTGTTGTTCGAGGTCTCGAATCGTTCAGTGAACCGAGGATGTGGTTGGAGCACAAGATGCTGAGAAGGATCGACTTGCTCCACCAGTTCCCAGATGTTCTCTCGTACAAAAGCTCCGCTCGGACGGATGTACCAACAGGGAAGGCCGGCAGCATGAAACTGTTGAGCCACCGAGGGATCCGACGTATACGCGCCAATGCACGGTGCCAGGCAAGTCGGCTGCGCTGCCGGTTTGAGCATACGAGGGTGATAGACGTTCATGTACTGTATGATCGCATCCGTTTCCAGGACAGCGAACTGAAGCCGTGCGATCGATAGTGTAAGCTGAGCCAGATTGGTAGGGATAGACCGCAGTCGCTCAAGGCCCGATTGAATTGCAGCGAGAAGTGCAGCGAGGATGCGAGGAGCAGCACCTCCTTGTCGGGCTTGCATGGTTGAGCCTCGGTGGGAAAGCGATCCCACTAGCAACTTGAGGGCCTCCCATTTGTCGCTGCGCAAGAGACCCAGGCCAGGTGTAAGAGTCGAATCCCCTGACTTGGTGACAAAAGCGTCAGGGGTCATCTTCCACCACGCGATGCCAAATTCGTCAGAGGCAGGGTCGGGGCTGCGTATAGCAGCCAAATGACAGTACTGAGCACTGTACTGCTGAGGCCAACGCGTGAAGTCGTCCTCGCCGTAACCGTAGTCTTCTCGGAGGTACAACTGGTGACGGAGTGCGGACGGGAATGCAGGCACATAGTGTGCCAGGGTAGTGACAAGAAATTCATCCCCTTGGAAGCGGAAGACAGCCGCGTTCCGTCCGTCGAAAGGTCCTAGTGCGGCTGGAGCGGGTATATCAGCAAATTGTCTCGCTAAGCACAGCGCCGGCCGCACCTTTTGTATTGCGGTTGACCAGGAAGCGCTCGTTCACAGAAGGTCCCGACATGAAGTACAGCGGCTGCGACGCTGAGTCTGCAGCCGAATCACACAACGCTGAGTCTGTGCGTGGTCGGTCGGTCGATGAATCTAAGAGATCGCTCAGCGCTGTTTAGGGCATTCTTGGAAGGTAACCCACAGGGTTGCCTGGTTGCTAGCCTCCAATCGTGTTTTTCGCCGTCGTTCGGAAAGAGAAAGCGACAGCTGCGACGCTTAGTCTGCAGCCCAATTGCACGACGCTGAGTCTGTGCGAGTGGAAGGAAAGCAAAGTCGGAGCGTGATAGGCACAGCCCCACATCAGATCATGTGCTATCATGATCTCTCGACTAAAAGTTTACTAAAAGCGCGAGAATTAGATAGCGAACACATCGCTGGTCAACTGGCGCTGAATGCATATGTATTTGTGTTGAAGGATGCAAGAGTAGATACTACCAATTTAAATTGATCGGTCAAGATACAAAGTCCAGTTCGTGTATGTCATTAGTCCGAAATCTCAATGATCTCAATGTCCGAGTCGTCACTGATAATGATGATGTCCCAAGAGGCCTCTTCTCCTGCAGAATCGCGTCCTGCCTCCTCGTAGTTGGTGACTTCGGGATCGCGCCGCTGCCTCGCGCCAACCGGCCGCTTCGACTGGCGACTCGAATAAACTGGGTCAGGGGAACTGGAGCGCAGGGAGTTGCTATGCCCGATGCGACTTGAGGGTCCGGCGACGGGGGAAGATGCTCGCGTTCGTGCTTGGATAGTACTAGTTCCCTCGCCAGCGGTTGCTGTGGACTCTAGAACTACAACAAGACCGATCAGAAACAGACGCAATAGCAGCCACGGACACACCTTTAGCTAGAGACAGGACCGATGAGTAAACTTGATCCATCCAGGACGACAGATCTTTGCATTCGGCTTCGGTAAGGCTCGCTTTGCGGCAAATGAGAACATTTCCACGAGTTTGCATGTTGATCTGCGTAGTGAATGCATCCGGCAAAAACTGTTTGTGCAGCGGGCAGAACCACTCGAAGTCAGAAAACGGACGCCCGTCGATTCTTGTCTTCTCAAAATCGCCAATGAAGTTGAGCTTCGACAGATCAAGTCGCGTTGGATAGTTCAATTTTGCATGCAATACGGCCGGCAAGCCATTACAGACATAGAGAACCAATGTGACGTGCATAGCTAGATTCGGTGTCTGAGCAAAAGATGAAAAAATTAAGCCGTATACACCTACTTTGAGCTAAACCAAGATGATATGTCTTCGCATCGTACTGATCTGTGAGAGCTCGGCAGCTAAGCGGAGCGAAATGGCGACATAGCGACAGTGTCAGCTCACTTGGGTCATCCGACTCTGGGCTCGATATGCCCTCATCTTTGGCCGTGTCCGTAAGTCTCCGTTCTATGCAGGAGCGTCAACACTAAGTAGTATGTGATCATACGGCTTACTAGCGGCCGATGAACTGAAACTTGATGGGGCCTTACGCTTCCCGTATGTCGGCGCAACTGTGTCTTCTGCGAGACGAGGTTCAGTTTTGTGGAAGTATCTGGAGAGATAGAACGTTACCATCATGCACGAGAAGCTCCTTCAGTCTCAATATATCGGACTTGAGTTCAGCTTGGGCTCTGATCTCGCCCTCTGCTTTCATGATCACTTTGAACTGAGCGAGCAGAGAATGAAGGTCCGCCTGGATCTCTGGCGAGGGTGCAGCCGATCTCATCGAGCGCAGACACCCCGCCTTGCCCGACCAGCACTGAATTCCTGGTCAGCCTTTGAATCCATGCCGGAAAGAGACACCACTCACCCCGTACGTCCAGATGCCAATTCGGTGACGCGTGTTTTGTGTAGCACCGAGGCACAGGCTCCATTTTCGATTGCAGGAGTGTCGACACTCCTCTCTTTCAAACTGGAGAGGTTTGGGCACGACACGCTCCAAAAGACGCAAGCAGGCAGAACCAGAGCTCCCTGGCATCGCGAGTAAGGATGAATGGGGTGCATGGAGGCGAGGACCCACGGTTTCAAATAGCATCTCCGAGACAATAGCACGTACTGCCCAGTTGGATGTTTATTGACTCGCTTTTGTTCTTGACCCTTCGTCCTGCGATTCGTGGTCGAAGCGCGTAGACAGCAGCATGGAAATTCGTGATCCGTATGAGATAGTAGCATCATACGCGTCCCAAATTCACCCGACAGGACTCACGAGGCAGAGCAGGCAAAGGCGAGGCGGCAAGGCAAAGTCGCAGTGATCAGTGCGTCGGGGACGGGGCGACGAAGCACGAGTGAGCTATACAGGTGAGACTTCGTATTGACCTGATAAGGCCCCAAGAGCTCGTTCGGCGACGCAAAGTCATCCGTAATACCACAGGGACGCGAAGTCACCAGCGGTGTGTGGAGGCATGGATCAGGCATGAGTGATGCGTCAGTAGATCACAGACCTAAGTGATGCGTCAGTTAGATCAACACTGCCACATGCTACTCAATCACTCCCGGCGCTTTCTCCTCAACCCACAACGATGCTTGACTATGCGTCAGCTCGCAATGGTTGCGCTGACTCAGAGTCGCGCAACGCCCCGAACAATAAATCAGACAATAAACGCGGGCATGTGGGGCTTCACCGGAGAGGAACAAAAACAACAACAAAAGGATCGATTCTGTCTCACCTCGATGGCATCTACAACATACTCTGGGGGAGATATATACATACTGGAACAGGTGAGATCTCGAAAAAACAACTCTTTTCTTTCCAGTGCATTCACGGGATGATTACATTTCGTACACCTGTGGACGATACCGAAGCAATGTGCCTCGAGATCTACGGCCCGCCCAATCCTGCCGAATTCACAACTGTCTGCCTGGACGCAGACGGCCGGCACACCGGAAACACGCACTTCTTTGCTCTGTGCAGTGGTGATCTCGACGATGCGCTAGTCATGCCCTGGGCTTGTTTCTGCGACGGAATCAATGGGAAGAAATGCGCGACCCAATACTACCCCCTCAAACGTACGGACTCGAAAGAGGCAGTACTTCGCTCACTAGCTCGCGAATTCAGACCTCGTGCCGAGGCACTGGCGTGTCTTGCCTCTGCGCTAGAGGTTGCGGCAGATGCCATCAGTGTGTTGAGCGAGGGAATCTTTCCTGCTCTTCCTCCGCAGGCGGCAGGACACATCGGTGAGAGTTTGCAAACTTCCAGCGATCCATGCGCTGAGCATATTCCAGGGACGCAGCTGAAATCATGCAGATACCTGCTGGATTTGATGTCGTCGGACCAGCTTCCTCCTAATCCGGAAACGATGGACAGTTGTAACGGCGGTAGGATGATTCAGTTATTACGATACAGTCTAAACTGAACAAGCACTCAGGCTTCTATAATGTGCTGGACGTTGGCCAACGATCCGAAACAGTACATTTCCTGGACGAGGACCACAAAGGTCATTGACCTGCTCTTGCTCTCGTTGACGTACTGACGGCTCCCAGCTGTTTTTGCGCCAGACGAGGAAGTGTGTATCCTCATGCCTCCCCACTCAGCGTTTCCACAGGGTTGGAGTCAAGTTCGCGTGATAGCATACCCCTCTGTGGGAAACGGTGAGGATTCCTTCTGGCAAGGGAATATCTGGGCTCCGGATAGAGCAGCAATCAAGCTTGGAGACTATCGCTTCCCTTTTGATTTCGTCGTGGAAGATTTCGACATGTTCAGCGTGCATGAGCATGTTTTCGACACATGCCTATCGGTCTTCGACATGCGTGGCTTTGGCAACGTGCTCGTGCTGATGTCGAAGCAGCGTAATGAGGCGGAATGTCCGTCCCTTGCATTCTGGCAGGAGTTTGCGGAGCGCTCCGCGATGTCTGAAGCCGCGCATCAATTGGATAGCAGTGGGTCTAGCTCTCTTGTTACCGCCATCCAAGTTGACCCTCAATTGATTACAGACATTGGCCGATGACACGGAGCTGCCTCTCCACAGCATTGATCGAGACAAACTGTCGGACTAATCGTACTTTACTCTCGCATGCCTTTTGCTATTATACATTCCAATTCTTGCAGATGGTTGCGTGTATTTCACCCCACAGCCACGCCATTGAGACGCAAGACTAGACTACCTGGGACATCGAGGTTACAGAAGGACACGTGGAACGTATTCTTGTGGCTGTCTCGAAAAGTCCGTTCTCCTGCCGAACACAGCAGCCCCACTACCGGGAAGATTTGGCATCACCCGCACGCCAGTTCAAGAGTTGACTCAGCGTCGCTGGCCATCTTGTCGTTCATGACACAAAAATGTGCATACTTTGGCCCCCGTATCGGGTAGGTCCAAGCGAGTCCAAGCATGGTCCTTTTTTCGGCCGCTCTGGTACTTGACCTTTGTGTCGCAATCCAAAGTGCGCTTGGACTGGTGGGCTGATTCAAAAGGTGCGGTTCCAACACCTTGCGCCGATAGAGACCATGATACCGAACACGACTCCCAGATACTCAAAGCTTGCGGCCGCCTTGGATCAACATCGGCTGTCGCACGATAGTGTCAAGAATACGAGCACCGCCGTTCGTGAGCCACACAACTACTCAGTCAGTCAGTCACTTGCTACATATCATAAGCTTGCTGATGGTGTTTCCGTTTTAGCAGCTTCAGATTTCGGAAGCTGCGGAGGAGGCGTTGTCTCGCCTGTCTGCGTCCGAGCGGAGCATCATTGAAAGCTATCTCGTTCTCGCGGAAAGAATCCCGGGGCCCATTCCAAAACGGCGTGCATACCCAGCGTCGTCCACGGTGCAGCACCAACAAACGAGCTCACCTGCACGATCTGCTACGCGTAAAGCCAAGAGGTCTCCACGAGTCACAGGGAAGGCTGTCCCTGTGAATGCTGTTTTCTGGTACAAGGTGTGTTTCTTGAGCGTCAAGTGGTCGATTTATTAATCAGAAGCTTCAAAGGACGGTGCTACCCCAAGAATCTATCCCTGCACTCCAATTGACGGCCGAATCTCACTCGATCAAGGAGTGGTCGAGACCGACTTGGGATTTCGCATTCGTATCTTCGAGGTTTACAACAAGAAGCGTCGGGAATGGATGCAGTTGACCTGGGGAATCCCCATTGACCACATCCAATCTCACAGGTCAATCTTCGTGCGATTGAAGGGCGTACATCCTCATATGTGGGAGGCATACACCGTACAAGTTCTCGGAAAGTAAACTACGACAATGTATATGAAATGATACTGTTTGACAATGCCTTTTTCAAGAACTTTCTAGCTTTAAAGCCAGGGCCCAGAGGATTCATTGAGCGAAGAATAAGCAAATGCGGATGTGATCCCATCACGAGATCATCTCATCAGCGTCGCTGTCTTCTTTACTCCTGCCAGAATCTTCTCTGAGGCTCACCCTTCCACGAAGCCTGACGCAACGTCGGCAATGCTCTCGATATCTGACTTAGCGTCGGCGCATATCCTCACGAGGACCTGCCGAATGATCTGGATAGCGTGACCATTCTAGAGCATTTTGTTGTTTGACCACCCAGAGATCATTGCTTGACGCGACGTCGGCGACTTTTCGTCGTGGTATGCGTTTCGGACTCAGTGTCAGAATAGAATCCCCCGACGACTGGATCCCTGGCCTGGGTGAACCGACGATGGTGCTAACCAATGCATAGCGTAAGGTGCGTATCTGGCAGCGCAAACATTGTAGTCAACTGAATACTGCTGTGTGAAAAGCGCAGCGGCTCGGCGTTTTTTGACACAATAGAAGATGGGACCATCTCCGGCTGGCGCCAGTGGTGGTGTCGTTCAGATGATCCAAGCGCAAATGTGGCCATCAAGCATGGCCAAGCGCGGAGAGTCAGGCCTTTTACCGCTTTGTCCTTTATGGTGCGTATATACTGCAATACATGCGCTGTTTCCGACTTTCTGACCACTTCACCCCCTCTTGCAGAACGAACCTCTCCATCCATGTCCAGTCCGCCTCTTGATTCCACGCCGGCCCACGACACCTTGCAGGCTGCCACCGCGCCAATCACGGCCAGTGATCATGAGACTACTGCCATTGTCGACTCAGCGTCGGAACCAACGAGACTGTGGTCAAAGCTGCGCAGTAGAACGGAGGGGCCAGCTTTGTTGGCTGCGCGTCCACAGCTCAAAGCCAGAGTCGACGGAATTTGGAATCATGTGATTACGACGAGCATTCCTCAAATCCGGGCATGGGAAGCATCGGACCGTGCAAACGACAAGCGCACACGGCATGAGTTCATTGCTGAGGAAGTCTTCGCTGACCTCAACGACCGATTCGGCATCAGCAGACCTGATGGCTTCGTTGTGGGCGACTTCACACTGGTATGTCGTGCGCTCAAGCCATCATGTAAGTGTTGCGAGCTCACACACTCAGGCAATAAGCAAGGCAATCAATAACAAGATACGCGAGCTGCTTAAGGTAGAAGGTACGACGGCTACAACACACGGAACACCGACGGCTGGACCTGTTCCGCGGATCCGCAAAGTCACGGCCAAGGATGCCTTTCTCAGATCTGACGCTGCTCGGGCTGGGATCGCCAAACTGAAACGGCAGAGAATGGACGAGATGGAGGCTGAGGTACAACATGGAGATGGGCAGCATCTGAAACACTGGCAGGCTGCTGGGACGGAGCTTTACGAGAAGCTGACTGAGGAGGAACAAGCACATTTCGCCAGAGAAGCTGAAGTGCTGACGTCGCAGAAGAAGCAGGAGCCAAGTACTGATAGTCTGATTGAGTGCGTTACAACAGTGGGAGTTTATCGAAACTGACGGTCTCTGCAGTAATCAGAATTCCCTGATGGGCAAGATACTACACTATGCACGGAAACAACGTGGCTTTGCTGCCGGCCAGGCCGGAAACATCGTCATGGACATCCGTATTGCGGTGGAACGACCAGACGGCAAGGTGACTCACATCAGGTATGCTGCGCTGAGGCTGGTTTCCGACTGTGACATTGACTCTTGCGCAGAAGCTCTTCGGTCCGCTACCCAACTGAGGCGAAGATGTTTGTTGGGACAGAAGCCGATGCACTATTGTTCAAAGTGTGGTCTAGAGAGCAACTCGGTCGTAAGTGGATACTGCTAGGGCTCAGGCTGATTGACTCATAAACTTTACAGAGCAGAAACTACAACGGCCCAACACAAAGAGGGAAGAAGCGATGTTCATCACCAAAGAGGATGTGTTCGTGGACGACCCTGTCTCTGAGCAGGCCGGGGTCACTCCCTTCCTGTTTCCCAACAAGGGTGCGGATACAGGCTTTGCCGAGACTCCCGTGGTGCTCGAGAGTAATGATACTGCAAGACAAGACGCAGGGACATCATCTCTTTCCTCGAGCACAGCTGTTTCGCCTCTACCTGGGCAGCATTCCACTACAACTCTCTTTGCAGATCGTGCGCTAGCATCGACTCCCGGCAACTACACACCTTGGCAGTACACATTCCCTTCGCTGGAACAGGGGCAGGTTTCGGACCGTATGAGGGACAACAGCGATGTGTTCCACGGTCTTGGAATGGACTTCGGAGCGGTGCAAGATGATATACCGATGGGCTTCCCTGAGGATTGGGATCCGTTGACGTTGGAAAGCACCGAGGGTCTGGGGGCCGGTGGAGAGTCGTCTGGTTGTCTCGCAGGACCCTTGCCATCGAACTCGTTGCTCGACGTTCAGCGCGGCGCTGTGTCAGCTGTGTCATCCGTCCCACCTACGCCGACGTCCGGGCTACTTTTGCCTCCAAACGAGCCTCCTTCTGGACCCCATGCTGTTTCAGCAACATCGATGGACTGCAACCTCACTCTTGCGGCTGCGACTGACCTCACTGGGAGCAACGCACATCGCACACCGGGTTACGTCGCGGGCGTTACGTCTCCGTCTTTCAATCCGCATGGTGAGCATGTAGTCGCGACACCAGCTGCGCCCACTATTGCGTCTGGTCCGGCTGTCTCACCTCCGTCGCCTGCAAAGGAGAGCCAGGCAGGGTTTGGACCTATCCTGCCGGATCATGTGCATGGCGGGTCAGCATCACCAAGCACGAGCCAGGGCCCCGAGGAGGAACTAGAGACCAACGACAACTCTGAGGTCGGTCAGAAACGCAAGGGGAAGGCGAAGAAGTCTAGTGCAAACGGGCGCTCGAAGAAGACCAAATTGGATACAGCTATCCCCAGGACACCCACGAAACGCCGACGTGCTGCGGCCCCCAAAGCGGCAGTTGTTTCCGACAAGTCACCGCGTCACTCACGCTCAACGCATCCGAAGGTCGTGGACGAAATGGTTCAGGGACGGATGGTCGAGTTGCGAGGAGGGGTGCGGTACTTCTACCCGATAGGGAGCCCTCTTCCGGATGGCCTGAGCTGGGAAGACCAAGATTATGAGTTGGTGCTGGACAGAGCGGCTACGACGAACACAGCCAATCACGCCAGGTACATTGGCACGTAGGCAATCATGGGGCATCCTCGACGGTGGTCATCCGTAATCCTATTCGTCGACGAATACCTGATTTTGTACATTCAGTAATACCATCTGTTTATAATCCTGTCATTATCCTGCGTTCTGCATAATCCGGCTGCACTCATAATCCTGTTCGTTGATGTATACATGTTCATAATCCTGCCTGCATTCTGCATAATCCGGCTGCACTCATAATCCTGTTTGTCGACGTGTACATGTTCTCAATCCTGCCTGCATTCTGCATAATCCGGCTGCACTCATAATCCTGTTTGTCGACGTAGACATGTTCATAATCCTGCATTCTGCATAATACGGCTGCACCCATAATCCTGTTCATCGACGTAGACATGTTCATAATCCTGCATTCTGCATAATCCGGCTGCACCCTTGATCCTGATCGTTGACGATTACCTAATCTTATACATTCATATCTTCGATAATCCGAGGACCTTCAAAATCTTGCACAATAATCCTGCCAGGCTGTTAATCTGAGCTTAAGGTGATTCTATTAGGCTGCAGGATTATGTGTCTATTTGGCTACAGGATTAATCCAAGCTACTGCAAGTGTTGTGCCTGGAGATGTCGGTTGGCAACTCGAATCCAATCAATCTTGTTGCACGTTTTGCGTTTGCCTCCCAAGGCGCAACCACGGAAATGTACAAGTAGGACGTGTCAAGAAGTTCTGGTGGAATCTGGTTCCGTCCATTTGACCGCCACACGATAGCGTCTAAGAAAAAGAAATGACGGGATCAGGCTTCAATAAATGTCACACAGCCACGGGATCGCGATAATGATGGGGTTTCAATTTCGGCCAGGTCCGCTCAATGATCAGGATTCAGCGGTCGAGCCGTGGTGGTCAAAAAGGCCGCCACACTGCGGGGAGACTTCATTTTTTTGCGTGGAAAATACGTGACAAGCTAGAAGTCTGATTTTCACTGTTCTGTTTTCAGAAAAAATATATATATATTGAAAATACACGTTGATTTACAGCTCGACTTTTACCACGAGTAGACATCTATTCCTCCCAAAAACAGAACTGTTACAAGATCATCTTTTTTTAATTGATTCTCACTGGGAATAGACGTCGATTTTCACTGAAAATAGAAACAAAAAAGGCGATCTTTTTTCACTGAAAACAGATGAAAACCACTAGAAGGATCTGTTCATTCCAGCCCCAATTCACATCACAAGTCCTGCAGCATGATTCCAACATGTTGTGAGAAGCATTCAGTAGCATTTTGCAGGGCCAGGAATGCAAATTGGGGCCAGAACCAACAGATTCTTCTAGTGGTTTTCATCTGTTTTCAGTGAAAAGATCATCTTTTTTGTTTCTATTTTTAGTGAAAATCGATGTCTATTCCCAGTGAGAATCGATTAAAAAAAAGATGATCTATTTACAGTTCTGTTTTCAGGAGGAATAGATGTTTATTCATGGTAAGAATTGAGCTGTAAACTGACGTCTAATTTCAATATATATTTTTTATCTGAAAACAGAACAGTGAAAATTGGACTTCTAGATTGTCACACATTTTCCACGGAATAAAAATAAGTCCCCCCACAGTGCCAGTTAATTGTTATAGTTTGACCACTTTTTCATCTTATCATCAATGATCTTATCTTATCTCAACATGGGTTATCTTATCACAGATCATGGCATCACATGGTCCAGATTAGGGGCTCATGGGGGTTATCTCTATTGATTCAAGGCTGCACAACATATGCTCCAGAAGGTTCCACTACAACCCATGACCAGTGCTCCATGCGGTACATAGTCTTATGACTCATTAGTTGTAGATATGACTCAGACTGGATTTGGGTATAAATACTGTAGCTACTTTGTTGTATTCTCCAGTCTTCAAATTCACTTCTCTTTTTGACTTTGTTTTTGGGTTGATTGTCACATAATTTGAAGACTCCCCTCATACCCTCCTACCTTGTACCTCTTACTGCTGCATTCCCCCACCGCTATGCCCGCTATATCCTCTTCACCCTTCTACCAAATCATCTAGTTGTTCGCTGCAATTGCAGTGAAGGGTTCATATCGAGCAAACAGCACCAGGCCACAGGTAATGTTGAGCCCAACCCAAGCCTTATGGTAGCTACAAGGAGTGCTGCGAAAACCTTTGGGAAAACACACCTCGGGATCATTGGGCACGTGAAGAGCTAGGCCCAGGATCTTTTTGATAGCAAAAGAACCTCTCCTCGAGTGCTTGTACAGCACACAAATCCACCGTTTTGTACCAATTCCCATCGTCATTTGGGAGTCTGTCTTCTCCCCCCATCATACCATCGTTGCCCGATCTGGCGCATCAAAACCAACCTGGGCCCTCCAATCCCTACCTCACCCTCCCGCCGCCTGAAGACGAGTTCCCTGGCATCAAAGAACTGCCCTCCAAACAACCACCCACACCTCCAACTACCATACCTGCTTGTACCATGTCAGGACACTGCGTCACCCTTGCTGCCAACTCTCCCTACTTTGATGGTGACAAATCAAAATACCTGGGCTTTGTGGACTCGTGCACCACTTACATTGGGGCTTATTGTTTAGAATTCTTGGAGAACACAACCAAGATCTTCTTTGTCCTCTTCTACCTCTGTAATGAGGGCAGCACAAGTTGCGCCGCCTCAAGATGGGCAATGAACTGGAAAAATCACAACTTTGAGGGCTTCCAGGGGCTGAAGAAAGGAGTCATGGCAAAAAGTTTCTTGGAAGAACTTCAGAGGCTCGTTGGGGAATCCAATGCGGACCAAGCAGCTGCTGCTTGGCTCATAGCCCAGCAACAAAACAAGTGGTCCTTTGCGGACTATATCTCTGACTTTGAAATGTTGGCTGTGAATGCAGGATACAACGTGGTCACAACCACTGATAGCAAGGGTAAGTACAAGAAGGGGGACCTGGACAACATCCTCATCAAGTTTCTTGAGTGCGGACTCAGCAGCAAGATTGCCAGCCACCTCTACAACACTGGTGTCCCTTTGCCCAAGGTGTATGGTGCCTTCAAGGACTGGTGTGTCAATTTCAAGGCTAACACCTTGCACAACTGGCTATGCAAAGCATCTTGCAGACATCCCATGCAACAACCACCCTACAATTCCGTCCTCAGGCTGCACCAGCAATGCCTGCACCTGCCCTAGCCTGACTGGCTGCCAATAAACTGGTTCTGATGGAGATCAATTGTACCCATAGCTGCAATTGCAACATCATCTGCTACAACTGTCAGCAGCCTGGGCACATCGCGCGGAACTGTCCAGAGCCAAGAAAGAAGTGCATGTTCTTCAATCGGGCCATGATGCTTGAAGAGATCGAGAATGGGGACAAGGACAACAAGTTCCTCAAAGAGATCACCAAGAAGCTGCACAAGAAGGGTTTTTGAAGCGCTCCACTCCTCTAGCCAAGGAGGTGGAGCGTCCAGACTGTGGACGTTTTTCTGTACTTGTTTTGATTAAAGATATGAACAAGATATGAACAATATCCCTCATACATACATGATCTCAGACTCACTACGTACCAATATTCACGATTTTCTCATTGCTGAGATGGAAAAAGAACGCAAGGAAAAAATAGCTCTAAATAGAAAACATTTACAAGATAAAAAGGATCAGAAGACAGCGGCTGCAGAAAAATTATTTCTGGACTCCTACGTATTTATGGCTCGTGGAGAAGAAACCACATCAACAAAGACCGAAAAGGGGAGCATCGCTCCAAGGCTCGATCCTTGAAAAAGGAGGAAGCGCCTAAGGAATCTGCCGAAATCAAGGTTCCAGAAGCACCCAAATGTACCAGGGTGCCAGATGCTGTCCAGAGGAAATTGGCAGCTGAGGAACAGAAGAGCCCCCAGCCCAGCAGATTGGCGCAGGAATCTCACAGTTACCAGGCCGAAAGAAAGAGGCATTCAATGGATGTATTTGTCCAGATCACAGGTCTGGACTCAGGAAAGACGCGCGGAGTCAAGGCGCTACTCAATAGTGGTTGCAGTACCTGTTGCATTGATACCAACTATGCACGGGCAGAGAAACTGGATATCCAAGAACTCCCGCAACCCATTGTGGCTCGTAATGCAGACAACATCAAAAACATCAGCAGTTGGATCACGCATTACGTTGACTTAAGGATGAGAATCGGCCCTCATGTGGAGACACGCACGTTCCTTCTGACGTGTCTAGGGAAAGCTCGGATCTTCATCGGTCTTGACTGGCTGATGGAACACAACCCCGAGGTGGACTGGCAGGAGCAGACAATGAGATTTAGCCAATGCCCAGGGCGGTGTCACATGATGGGTCACGAGGAACACCAAGCAATGATCAACATGGATGCAATCAACCTGGACATGGGTGCACTGGATCTGGAAGAGGGAGAATCGATCCTGTTGATCAACTTTGGGAAGGAAGTGGATCTACGGCTGAAGGAAACGCCGGCACAGAAATTTGCAGAAGAAGCAGAAAAGGAGAAGGAGAGAATGACAGAGGGGAAGATTCCGGATCAATACCGGGAATTTGTCAAAGTATTTGCCAAGGAATTGTTCAACTCACTGCCGGATCAACGAACATGGGACCACGCGATTGAGCTCAAACCTGGTTCCAAAGCAGTGGACTGCAAGGTGTACCCGTTATCGCAAAACAAGCAGGTCAAACTCAACGAGTTCTTACAGGAAAACCTGGCCAGTGGACAGATCAGGCCATCAAAATCACCCATGGCATCAGCATTCTTCTTTGTCAAGAAGAAAGATGGCTCGCTACGTCCTGTCCAAGATTATTGGAAGCTGAACAAGATGACAATCCGAAATTGATACCCGCTACCGCTGATCTCCGAACTAGTCCATAACCTTTGCAGCGCCAAGTTCTTCACGAAGCTAGACATCCGATGGGGATACAACAATGTACGGATCAAAGAGGGCGACGAGTGGAAGGCTGTGTTCCACACAAACCGTGGGCTGTATGAGCCCTTAGTTATGTTCTTTGGTCTCACAAATTCCCCGGCAACCTTCCAAAACATGATGAACAACATACTCCAAGAACTGATCAACGAGGGTCACGTGGTAGTTTATCTTGACGATATATTGATCTTCACAGAAACCTTGGACGAACATCGGCAGATCACAAAACAAGTACTCGAATTGCTCCAAAAACACAAGTTGTACCTGAAACCCGAGAAGTGCGAGTTTGAACGCACAGAAATCGAATATTTGGGTGTGATTATTGGACACAATTCAATGCGGATGGACCCAGTCAAGATCAAGGGCGTGATGGAATGGCCGGAACCAAAGAGCGTCAAACAAGTGCAAGCTTTCCTAGGGTTCACAAACTTCTATCAACACTTTGTCCGGGGATATGCGGAGGTTGCCAAGCCATTGACACAGCTGACAGGGAAGGCAGGATGGTCATGGGGTATGGATGAGCATGCAACTTTTGATGGATTGAAGATGAGAATGGTGGAAGATGCGGTCTTAGCACTACCAAATGACATCAGCCAATATCGTCTGGAAGCCGATGCTTCGGAAGGGGCAACAGGATCTGTTTTGAGCCAAGACCAAGACGGCATTTGGTGCCCAATCGCATTTATTTTGCACGCATTGACCAAAACCGAGTGAAATTACGAGATCTACGACAAAGAAATGCTTGCAATCATGCTATCATTGGACGAATGGAGGCAGTTACTACTGGGAGCCACAGAAACATTCGAGATCTTCACCAATCATCAGAATCTTGAGTACTTCCGGAAGCTGCAGAAACTCAACCGACGGCAAGCACAATAGATTACGGAGTTGGCAGAGTTTGATTTCACCTTACGACACCAGCCTGGCGCACTCAACCGCAAGGCGGATCTCTTATCTCAATGAGCGGATCACAATCAGGGCAAGAATGACAACAAGGATGTCACTTTGCTGAAGCCCGAATTCTTCCGATCACAAGAAGTCACATTCCAAGGGCAAGATCAGCAGCTGATCAATGAGATCAAGGCCCTTCGATCAATTGATGGAAGTGTCAAGGCGGCCTTGGAGAAGTCACTTGTCGGATGGAAAAAGGAAGATGGGCTTATCATGTATCATGGGAAGCTCTATGTACCGAGGGACGAGGAGCGACGGGACAAGATCATTGGGCTACACCACAACACACCTTTGGTTGGGCACGCTGGGATCAACCAAACGCAGGAGATGGTGGAAAGGAATTACTGGTGGCCAAGGATGGGGAACCAAATTCGGAAATACATCCAGACGTGCGAGGCGTGCCAATGGACCAAGACCAGAAGAGCAAGGACAGGAACTCTGCACCCACATGCAGTTCCAAATGCACCATGGGAAATCATCTCCATGGAGCAAATCAGACCCTTTCTGGTCAGTAACAGGTATGACGCAATTCATGTGTGGTGTCATAATCCGACTCTTTTTCATCTTATCATCGACGATCTTATCTTATCTTGGCACGACTTATCTTATCACGGATCACGGCATCAGACGGTCCGGGCTAGGGGTTCCAGGGGTTAACTCTATCGATTCGAGGCTGCGCGACATATGCTCCGGAAGGTTCTACTACAACCCATGACCAGTGCTCCATGCGGTACATAGCCCTATGACTCATTAGTTGTAGATATGACTCAGACTGGATTTGGGTATAAATACTGTAGCTACTTTGTTGTATTCTCCAGTCTTCGAATTCATTTCTCTTTTCGACTTTGTTTTTGGGTTGATTGTCACATAATTCGAAGACTCCCCTCATACCCTCGTACCTCTTACCTCCTACCCTGCTCCGTGCACCGCTACGCCCGCTATATCCTCTTCACCCTTATCACCCCACTCACCCTTTTACCGAATCATCTAGTCGCTTGCTGCGATCGCAGTGAAAGGTTCATATCGAGCAAACAGCACCAGGCCACGGGTAACGTTGAGCCCGACCCAAGCCTTACGGTAGCTACAAGGAGTGCTGCGGAGACCTTCGGGAAAACGCACCTCGGGATCATCGGGCACGTGAAGAGCTAGGCCCGGGATCTTTTTGCTAGCAAAAGAACCTTTCCTCGAGTGCTTGTACAGCACACGAATCCACCATTTTGTACCGATTCCCATCGTCATCTGGGAGCCCATCCCCTCCCCCCATCATACCATCGTCGCCCGATCTGGCGCATCAAAACGAACCCCGACCCTCCAACCCCTACCTCGCCCTCCCGCCGCCTGAAGACGAGTTCCCCGACCTCGGCAAGTTACCCTCCGAACAACCACCCTCGCCCCCACCTACCGTACCTGCTCCTACCATGTCAGGACATCACCGCATCACCCTTGCTGCCAACCCCCCCTACTTCGATGGCGACAAGTCCAAATACCTGGGCTTTGTGGACGCGTGCACCACTTACATCGGTGCCTATCGATCGGAGTTCTCGCTGGATGAGACAAAAATCCTCTTTGTTCTGTCCTACCTCCGTAATGAGACCGGCACAAGCTGCGCCGCCTCGAGATGGGCGATGAACTGGAAGCAGCACAATTTCGAGGGTTTCCAAGGAATGAAGGCGGGAGTCACCGCGACAACCTTCTTGGAGGAGTTCCAAAAGGCCTTTGGGGATTCTAACGCAGAACAAGTCGCCGCTGCCCGACTCATGGCCCTTTGCCAGGGGAGACGGTCCTTCGCGGACTACATCTCTGACTTCGAAATGCTAGCTGCGGACGCGGGGTACAACGTGGTCGCCTCAACCGATGACAAGGGCGAGTACAAGAAGGGGGATCAGGACAACATCCTCATCGAGTTCCTCGAGCGCGGACTCAGCAGCGAAATTGCAAGCCGCCTCTACAACACCGGCGTTCCCCTGCCCAAGGCATATGGTGCCTTCAAGAACTGGTGCGTCAACATCGAGGCCAATGCCTTGCGCGATCAGCTGCGTAAGGCATCCTATGCACACTCAACTCCGCGGCCCCCACCCCAATTCCGTCCTCAGGCTGCACCATCAGCACCTGCACCCGCTCCGGCCCGACCAGCGGCCAATGAGCCGGTTCCGATGGAGATCGATCGCACCCACGCCCGTGGCCGCAACATCATCTGCTACAACTGTCAGCAGCCTGGGCACATTGCGCGGAACTGCCCTGAGCCCAAGAAGAAGCGCACGTTCTTCAATCGGGCCACAATGCTAGAAGAAATCGAGAATGGGGACAAGGACAACGAGTTCCTGAAGGAGATCGCCGAGAAGCTGCGCGAGAAGGGTTTTTGAAGCGCTCCACTCCTCTAGCCAAGGAGGTGGAGCGTCCGGACTATGGACGTTTTTCTGTACTTGTTTCGATTAAAGACATGAACGATTCTACACATACATATACAATCTCGGACTCATTACGTACCAATATTCATGATTTTCTCATTGCTGATATGGAAAAGGAACGACAAAGAAAAATAGTTTTAAATAGAGAGTATTTACAAAGTAAAAAGGATCAGAAAGCTGCGGATAAATTAATTTTGGACTCCTACGTATTTATGGCTCGTGGAGAAGGAACCACGTCAACAAAGACCAAAAAGGGGAGCATCGCTCCAGAGGCTCAATCCTTGAAAAAGGAGGAAGCGCCCAAGGAATCTACCGAAATCAAGGTTCCAGAAGTACCCAAACGCACAAGGGTGCCAGATGCCGTTCAAAGGAAATTGGCGGCCGAGAAACAGAAGGGCCCCCAGCCCAGCAGACTGGCGCAGGAATTGCGCAACTACCAGGCCGAAAGGAAGAGACATTCGATGGACGTATATGTCCAGATCACAGGCCTGGACTCAGGAAAGACGCGCGGAGTTAAGGCGCTACTCGACAGTGGCTGTAGCACCTGCTGTATCGATACCGATTACGCGCGGGCAGAAAAGCTGGACATCCAAGAACTTCCCCAACCCATTGTGGCTCGTAACGCCGACAACACCGAAAACATCAGCGGCCGGATCACGCATTACGTTGACCTAAGGATGAGAATCGGTCCTCACGTGGAGACACGCACGTTCCTTCTGACGTGCTTGGGGAAGGCCCGGATCTTCATTGGTCTTGACTGGCTGATGGAACACAACCCCGAGGTGGACTGGCAGGAGCAGACAATGAGATTCAGCCGATGCCCAGAACGGTGTCACATGAGGGGTCACGAGGAACACCAAGCGATGATTGACATGGATGCAATCGACCTGGACACGAGCGCACCGGATCTGGAAGAGGGAGAATCGATCCTGCTGATCGACTTTGGAAAAGAGGTGGATCTACGGCTGAAGGAAACACCGGCGCAGAAATTCGCAGAAGAAGTGGAAAAAGAGAAGGAGAGGATGACCGAAGGGAAAATTCCGGATCAATACCGGGAATTCGTCAAAGTGTTTGCCAAGGAATCATTCGACTCACTACCGGACCGACGAACCTGGGATCATGCGATTGAGCTCAAACCCGGTTCCAAAGCAGTGGACTGCAAGGTGTACCCGCTATCACGAAACGAGCAGGTCAAACTCGACGAGTTCTTACAAGAGAACCTGGCCAGCGGACGAATCAGGCCATCAAAATCACCCATGGCCTCAGCATTCTTCTTCGTCAAAAAGAAAGATGGTTCGCTACGTCCCGTCCAGGATTATCGGAAGCTGAACGAGATGACGATCCGAAATCGATACCCGCTGCCACTGATCTCCGAGCTGGTCCATAATCTATGCGGCGCCAAGTTCTTCACCAAGCTCGACATCCGATGGGGATACAATAACGTACGGATCAAAGAGGGTGACGAGTGGAAGGCTGCGTTCCGCACGAACCGTGGACTGTACGAGCCCTTGGTCATGTGCTTTGGTCTCACGAACTCCCCGGCCACCTTCCAAAACATGATGAACGACATACTCCGAGAACTGATCAACGAGGGTCACGTGGTAGTCTATCTGGACGATATACTGATCTTTACAGAGAACTTGGACGAACATCGGCGGATCACGAAACGAGTGCTCGAATTGCTTCAGAAACACAAGCTATACCTGAAGCCCGAAAAGTGCGAGTTCGAACGCACGGAAATCGAATATTTGGGTGTAATTATTGGACACAATTCGATGCGGATGGACCCAGTCAAGATCAAGGGCGTGATGGAATGGCCGGAGCCAAAGAGCGTCAAACAAGTCCAAGCGTTTCTAGGGTTCACAAACTTCTATCGGCGCTTTGTCCGGGGATACGCGGAGGTTGCCAAGCCATTGACACGGCTGACAGGAAAGGCAGGATGGTCATGGGGTGCAGATGAGCATGCAGCATTTGATGGATTGAAGAAGAGAATCGCGGAGGATGCGGTCCTAGCACTGCCAAATGACACTGGCCAATATCGTCTGGAAGCCGATGCTTCGGAAGGGGCAACAGGCTCCGTCTTGAGCCAAAACCAAGACGGCATTTGGCGCCCAATCGCATTTATTTCGCACGCATTGACCAAAACCGAGCGAAATTACGAGATCTACGACAAAGAAATGCTTGCAATCATGCTATCATTGGACGAATGGAGGCAGTTACTACTGGGAGCCACAGAAACATTCGAGATCTTCACCAATCATCAGAATCTTGAGTACTTCCGGAAGCTGCAGAAACTCAACCGACGGCAAGCACAATAGATTACGGAGTTGGCAGAGTTTGATTTCACCTTACGACACCAGCCTGGCGCACTCAACCGCAAGGCGGATCTCTTATCTCAATGAGCGGATCACGATCAGGGCAAGAACGACAACAAGGACATCACGCTACTGAAGCCTGAGTTCTTCCGATCACAAGAAGTCACGTTCGAGGGACAGGATCAGCAGCTAATCGATGAAATCAAGGCCATTCGATCAATTGATGGAAGCGTCAAGGCGGCCTTAGAGAAGTCACTCATCGGATGGAAGAAGGAAGAGGGGCTTATCACGTACCATGGAAAGCTCTACGTACCAAGGGATGAGGAGTTGCGGGACAAAATCATCGGACTACACCACGACACCCCTTTGGTCGGACACGCCGGGATCAACCGAACGCAGGAGATGGTGGAAAGGAACTACTGGTGGCCAAGGATGGGAAACCAAATTCGGAAATACATCCAGACGTGCGAAGCGTGCCAGCGGACCAAGACCAGAAGAGCCAGGACAGGGAGTTTGCACCCGCATGCAGTTCCAAACGCGCCGTGGGAAATCATCTCCATGGATCAAATCGGACCCTTGCCGGTCAGTAACGGGTATGACGCAATTCATGTGTGGTGTGACACCTTCACCAAAATGATCCATGTCGAACCAATTAGTACTGACATCAGCAGCGAAGGAGTGGCACGACTAGCCAGGGACCGAGTCTTCCGCTACCACGGGATCCCCCGCAAGATCATCACTGACAGGGATTCGCGCTACATCAAAGGCTTCATGAGGGAGACAAATCGGATGTTGGGCGTGGAAATGAATCCGGGGACCGCATATCACCCGATCACAGATGGACAAACGGAACGCATGAATCAGGAGATCGAACACTATCCCCGCATCTACGTCAATTACCATCAGACAGACTGGTCGGAGTGGCTGGGAATGGCGGAGTTTGCATACAACGACAAGATGAACACGTCTACCAAAATATCACCGTTCTATGCGAATCACGGATATCACCCATGGAAGGGAGTGGAGCAACGGATGGAGTCGAGAAACGAGTCGGCGGAGGAATTTGTAAAAAGAATGAAAGAAATACAAGACGAAGCAAAAACAGCACTAGAAAAAGCAAAAGAAAAAATGAAAAAATACTACGATAAACAAAGAAAAGAAGTTCCGGAGTTGAAGGTTGGGATGAAGGTGTACATAGAAGGGGAAAATATCAAGACGGATCGACCATCAAAAAAGATGAGCGACAAGAGACTAGGGCCATACGAGATATTGGAGAAGGTTGGAGCGGCCGCATGGAAGCTGGATTTACCGGACACGGACCGAAGACATCCGGTGTTCAACGAGTCACTGTTGACACCCTATCACGAACCACCCCCCCATCGCCGAGAGAAGAGGCCTGTAGCCAAGATGATCGGAGGAGCAGAGGAGTGGGAAGTCGAAGAGATCGTGAAAGAGCGAAACGTCGGCCGAGGAAAACAATACTTGGTCAAATGGAAGGGCTGGCCGCATAGCGAAAACACCTGGGAACCATCACGTCACCTTACCCACGCGAAAAAGGTCCTGAGAGATTGGCAGAGGAAACAATCCAACCCAGACACACGCGTTCGCCTCCTGCCAACTCTCGAAGCCGGACATTGGGATTACCTCATCCATCGCTACAAACCCAAAGACAAGCGCCTTCCATATCCCCAGCGACAACTCTTCGATCCGTACGAAAACGTCTTCACGCCCATTGGCCTAGTCAATGAGGACATCGACCCTAGAGAGGGGGTAATGTCATAATCCGACTCTTTTTCATCTTATCATCGACGATCTTATCTTATCTTGGCACGACTTATCTTATCACGGATCACGGCATCAGACGGTCCGGGCTAGGGGTTCCAGGGGTTAACTCTATCGATTCGAGGCTGCGCGACATATGCTCCGGAAGGTTCTACTACAACCCATGACCAGTGCTCCATGCGGTACATAGCCCTATGACTCATTAGTTGTAGATATGACTCAGACTGGATTTGGGTATAAATACTGTAGCTACTTTGTTGTATTCTCCAGTCTTCGAATTCATTTCTCTTTTCGACTTTGTTTTTGGGTTGATTGTCACATGTGGTGTGACACCTTCACCAAAATGATCCATGTCGAACCCATTAGTACTGACATCAGCAGCAAAAGAGTCACACAATTAACCAGGGACCAAGTCTTCTGCTACCACGGGATCCCTTGCAAGATCATCACCGACAGGGACTCACAATACATCAAAGGCTTCATGAAGGAGACGAATCGGATGTTGGGCATAGAAATGAATCCAGGGACCGCATATCACCCAATCACGGATGGGCAGACAGAACACATGAATCAGGAGATCGAACATTATCTCTGCATCTACATCAATTACCATCAGACGGACTGGTTGGAGTGGCTGGGAATGGCGGAGTGTGCATATAATGATAAAATGAACACATCTACCAAAATATCACCGTTCTACGCCAATCACGGATATCACCCATGGAAGGGAGTGGAGCAGTGGATGGAATCGAGAAACAAGTCGGCGGAGGAGTTTGTAAAAAGAATCAAAGAAATACAAGACAAAGCAAAAGCAGCATTGGAAAAAGCAAATGAAAAAATGAAAAAATACTACAATAAACAAAGAAAAGAAGTTCCGGAGTTGAAGGTTGGGATGAAGGTGTACATAGAAGGGGACAATATCGAGACGGACTGGCCTTCGAAGAAGATGAGCAACAAGAGATTGGGGCCATACAAGATACTGGGGAAGGTTGGAGCGGCTGCATGGAAGCTGGATATGCCGGACACGGACCGAAGACACCCAGTGTTCAACAAGTCACTGTTGACACCCTATCACGAACCACCCCCGCATTGCCGAGAGAAGAGAACTGTAGCCAAGATGATCGGAGGAGCAGAAGAGTGGGAAGTCAAAGAAATCGTGAAGGAACAAAAAGTCGGCCGAGGAAAGCAATACTTGGTCAAATGGAAGGGATGGCCGCATAGCGAAAATACCTGGGAACCATCATGTCATCTTACCCACGCAAAGAAAGTCCTAAGAGATTGGCAGAGGAAACAATCCAACCCAGACACACGCATTTGCCTCCTGCCAACGCTCGAAGCCGGACACTGGGACTTTCTCATCCATTGCTACAAACCCAAAGACAAGCACCTTCTATATCCCCAACAACAACTCTTTGACCCTGACAAAAACGTCTTCACACCCATTGGCCCAGTCGATGAGGACATCGACCCTAGAGAGGGGGTAATGTCATAATTCAGCCCTTTTTCATCTTATCATTGATGATCTTATCTTATCTCAGCATGACTTTTCTTATCACGGATCACGACATCTGACGGTCCAGGCTAGGGGTTCCAGGGATTATCTTTATCGATTCGAGGCTGCGCAACATATGCTCTGGAAGGTTCTACTACAACCCATGACCAGTGCTCCATGCGGTACATAGCCTTATGACTCATTAGTTGTAGATATGACTCAGACTGGATTTGGGTATAAATACTGTAGCTACTTGGTTGTATTCTCCAGTCTTCGAATTCACTTCTCTTTTTGACATTATTTCTTGTTGATTGTCACACCAAGCCCGGTAGCAGTGACAAAGACACAATGTACCCTCCAGGGATTACAGAAGACAGCATATTGCTATTGCAGGCTTGCTGATTCTCTTGGTGTCAACATACAGCTACTTGCCACCATCCTTTGTGTGCAATGCACAAGCGGCACCCAGGAAAAGATCACCCCAATATGACAAGACAGGCAGAGATGAGAAGTACACAAGAAATGAGAGAGACAAAACACATTTATTGTAGAGTGTTGTCTCCACATTCTAAGCAACGCACATCTAGGAAAAATACGGAACAGCATCACCGGATCAACAAAGCCAACAAGATGGGCAAGTTATGAGTGTGGAGAGTGCCTTGACAAGCAAGGCAATACTCTGTGATGACTAACCTAAGTATATCCCTTTTATTTTCAAGTTCTTGAGATAGCAGCTGTGATATACAGCCATTATCTAGTTTTGGGGACAAAAAATGGACTAGAGTCGTGCAGGAACAGGCACTAAAAAGATTTAACAAAGTATTGGAAACAATGATCATGTCAAGCAATATAAATTCTCATTATCCATTCCCATTTTATTCTGCTAAATGTCAAAGGAAAACTCAACGAGGAAAGCCTGAGTTACCCAAGGACAACGGCATGGTGCATCAAGTGATTGAAAAAAATGACACTTGTAACCGGTGCGTTTCTTCCACGGAATGGATCACGCCATTATTCGCACCATATTCTGAGTGGCCCAGATGAAATAAAATCAAACTGCGCGTCTCTAAGTTTACGAGAGCTATCCTGACTACAATCTCCGTGTCAATCACCTCAACGTGAACGTTTTCCTCAAATGTCTCGTCCGCGGCTTGATTTTATCCCGCCTCAACTCGGTTGGTCGCGTACGCCCCTTCAGCCTCTCATAAACACCACACGCGTTGCACACGACCTGCCCGTCGATGTTCTTTCGCCAAAGGCTCGTCTTGCGTGTCCGACAGTTGGTGCACATGGTCCCGGAATACTCTGAGTCAGGAATGTGGGCGTCAGCGGAGGGGGTGTCTATGTCCGCTTCAATGAGAGCACGTGGTCGGGCCGTTCCCCGCTGCAGCAGATATAGCCCACATGCGTTGCACAGGGATTGGCCCGTGCCGGGTTGTCGCCGCCAGAGCGGAGTAGACGTCACTTTGCAGTGTGCGCACGTCTTGGGCATTTCTGGTCGAGGGGGGTCGGAGTATTCGGGGTATGAATGGGATTGGACGAGGGTTGGGGAGGTGGATGGAGAGGCCGAAGCGGAGGTCGAGGCGCTTGGTGGGAGGCTACTATGCGACGGCCACTGGTCGTGCTGCGGATACACTGGCCAGAATGCAGAGTCCTTCGACCAATTGCTGTTTGTGGATGTACTCCCGGACTGTGGATACGACGACATCTGTATGGGTTCTTGCATTGTAATGAGGCCAGAGAAATCAAGATCCTCGCAGGTGAAATGGCCGGCAGCCAGGGCGTTAAGAGCCCGAGACGGACTGCTGCTGTAAGCGTTGGCAGACAAATAGGGATTAGACGCCAGGGCGAAGGAATCTGTCCAAAGCGATGGGTTATCGGGCACAGAGTAGAACAGGCTTCCTACCGATTTGATGTCCCGGGCGTATCCAATCCAGAGATCGAGAAGAGATAGAGTTTGAGTGGCTATAGGGGTCCATGGGCTGACAGTGGCGGTGAGAGGCAGGGCCAAGTCAACTATTTATGTATAACATCAGCCCATCGCAACCCTACAGGATGTGAGCTCACCAATATCTTTGTCACGGCACGTGGATTGCTTATCCCGGACGTTTCATACCAATAGGCGCATTGTCAGGTCTTCTTGGACCTGGGAATCTCAAGTCCGAGTTCCTGTTCCCGTGTTACTTCTTCGTCGGAACTAATGGTTTTGGCGACTTACCACATGTCCCGAACCGTAAATTTCGAGAAAATCAGCTTCCATAAATTCCAGAATATGACACTAGCAAAGCTGTAGAGCATGCAGATTGGCGCTAACTACGCCACGTGAGTTTCCGGAGCACGGGTCGATCCATGCATGGTACCTAGCACAAAGAAGCTGGATAGCAGGCTGAAAATTTGTTCCGAGCCCCACATAGCGCCAAACTCCCCACGACGTCCGTCACTACGTAGGGGCCGACGTCTTAACATGAGCCGGAAGTTTGAAACCCAGCAGAAATGGCGTGATGGATGATGGCGCCGAAATGATGGTCGCGAAAAACCTTAACTTTGGGGGATAAAAGGCCGAGACAGCGCATTGTGCGAAAGCGGAGGATCGTTGACAGGCGGGATAGAGACTCGGGAGAAGGACTTCTGAGGGCCATCTAGGCCTTCTAACATTTCTTGAACATGCAGCAGCTCGGTTCTTTCACCGTCGTGAAGGGCGGGGTACCGGTGCGCAGCACCCACCCGCCATCTATGAAATCCGCTAGTGAAATTAGGAAGCTGTTGGAGGAAGACGAGGGCAGGACTTTGATAGTGAGCTCCTTAGCAGCCGAGGGAATGATTTTCGGGGTCTGGTGGGTGCCAAGGAAGCGTATACACTGACTTCTCCGACTTCGCATGGAACTGCGGAGAGCCATTCCGATGGACTCGAGACAATATCGAATCCCGGATGTGGTGTCAGTCACCTGTAAGTCGTTCCGAGAACCGCCGCCCGCGCTGTGTACGCTCGAACTCGTCCAGATGCGGCGTAGAATACCGTCCTTGAAGGATTTGATCACCCGTCACTGGATTGCGGCCCACCGGTAGTTATGGAAGGGTTCTGTGAGTATTGTCTAGTTCACGAGACGTGCTTGAAAGTAAGGAGATCAGCAAGTAGCCCACATGGATACGGAAGATCGGAGTATTGTCGTATTGGTGACAACTGTCTTTCTGCACGCTTGATAACAACCTCACCCAGGTAAATATACTCTATTCTCGCGAACATGGTTCAATTTCTGATAACTCAATCAAGTACGGAATCTTGAACAAGTCCAAGCAATAAGAGATAAAATTTTCCGCAACGGTCAAGCGGCTATAGCGATTTTTCACTTCGTATGCTGGCTGTTAACCCGGCCTCGGTCATCATGGCGGCGTCCCCGATGAATCGCAACAATAGGCGAAAATCCATGCGATCCGCAGTTCAGCGTGACAGCTGGGACAAAACCCCCGAGATCTGCGGATCTCCCTCGCCTAATTAGGCTTGTAGATGCTTATCTGGCCATCATGTACAATGCCGACATGACGTATACCTCTCATCGGAGTGGCCGGATAGGCCAAAGCTATTTCCAGACTCCAGAGCCGTGAGCAGTGGCTTTCGAGAACATTCTCCTTCGCAGTCCAGGAAAGTCTAGAGAACGCCTCAGTCTTCATCGCAAGCGTGAAGGCAGACTCACCGTCCCAATAAAAGGTGGAGGGAAGATATATCGACGACCTCGATGCGTCTATCAGCCTCTAGGCACCCATCCACCCCGCCCCTATCTCGTCGAGAGATGGACCTAGATTCAGAAGATCCGTTTTGAGGCGAAACGTGCTCCTCCATTCCATCACTATGCTCCGACGCAACGAACTCGACCGGCCCATATCCTATTCACCACAGTATGCGGAAAGTGACACAGGCTACCATCGCACGCCCTCGCTGTAGCTTGGCTGATGTGACCTGTCCACCGTCGCGCTGTCGACAAGGCTCCACGATAGGACCTGCCCGGCCGACCGGACTAGCTCTGGAGGACAGACCACTTGTACAATTCTGTCGGAAATCCCGTCACCACGATGTAGCAGGAAAGTATCAGGGCGTCGTCCGAATCAATAGCATGCTGAGACTAGGCTTTCAGTTCATTCCCAAGTGCAGGAAGTGCAGAAATCCGCTCACCTGTGCAAGGACGAATATCTCAAACCTAAACGACGATACGACGCACATGTGGCCTCGCACTCATCGATTCTCCCTTGATCCTCATTCCCGCTCAATGTGTGGTGGACAGGCCAGGATATCGATGGCACGGGAGTTTTCATCATCGACCCGTACACTCGGATGCACGCTCCTACCGACGGCACAAGCATCTCGTTCGTCTGCGCTATAACGTCTTCGCCGGTCGACAACCGCGATACGGGAGACGGTACAGCTGAAGAGCGTCCCGGTCGGAGCTAGACAGGCCCGAAGGTCCAGTCGCGCATATATTGGGCTTTGTGCTGGTGGAGTGTCAAATGGAGACCGTCGAAAGGGTTGTAAGAGCGACTTGCATGTGATGGGGGAAACGGTGTTGACTCTCAGCAGTCCGGTGTCCACAGCCGCTTACGAATGGTGCACTATTCATGCCACTAGCTGCTCTCTCTTCGGCGTTCTCCAAATCCCCTGGTGAGTGCGTTGCAGATGCATATATGCGCCGTGGCTGGTACGATTGGGCGGCCCGATGAACATGGCACCCGGTGCCCAAGACCCTTCTCCATGGGTACGTCTGACAGCACGTTGCCCACGACTAGTTTCCTGACGGCCCCTTGCAGCACAGAGACCTCCGATCGTGTCACTGCCGCATGTGGAAGTAATGCGAAGCTGCCGCTTGGCGAAGAGGGATGAGAGCCTGAGATCGTGTGCCATGAGGCACGAGTCAACTGTGAAGGATCCCGTGCGAGACTGAGTGCGTACATTTGGTGCTCGTGGACTGGAAGAGGAGGAATCTCACGAGCGCGATGCTGGCGGATTGAAGTGGTGTATTTGTAACAGTGCAAAGGCTGCAAAGGTGTGGCAAAGTCAGAGTCAGACAGACCCCCCAGTAGTGTCACTCGTGACAGCGGAGTCTATTTGCAACTAGATATCTGTTTCCACAGGTGAAAGGATATAAATCATTGCGGTGCCTGTTTTTCCATTGGAAAATTGTCATGATCCCGGTAGGAAGCTTACAGATCCTCTGCATGCCATATCCTTTCATTTATCTCTCTCACTGAGGGAGTGAAAATTCATGCGGGCGCGCCATGACGTCTCGCACCATGCTAGTACACAAATGCGAAATTCCGCTGATTGCGATTTTAGAAACCAAGAAAACTGGACGAATCAAAGCAAATAGCTCGAAGACACTTGAAGCACGAGATACTGGAGAAGCCCGTATATGCAAAATATTAAACTCATATATTATATTTGTTTGCTCATTTAATTATATTTCTCATTTTGAGGTGACTGGGAAATATGCACCGAAATATCAACCCATATGTATATTTAATGATAATTTTCCTTTTGAGGTAGCTCGGATATCAGCAGGATCTGTAGCGTTCAAAAAGACCTGTTTCACTAGGGAGCATGCTGCTCGTATTTGACCACGTCCAAGCCAGTGCACATGCTGAAAACTTAGTCAGATTGCCGTGCACTGTCGGCGAAAAAAAATTTGCTAGTGATGAGCAAGCATAGAGGTGAGTAATGATAGAAGTCAACCTATTTCCTCACTGGGGAACCGGCTCATCGCTGACGAATTTATCTCTTCTGCGGATCCCGAGCTCCGCCGGTGGCCCATATGGCCATTAAATTCAGCCCGCCAGTTTCCGGTCTCTGCACATATACTCGACCCACTATTCGGAAGATTAGAGACTTCACAGATTAGCCCGTAGTCCCACTCGATCCGAGCATGTAGGGTTTAGCGGCAGAGTTTGCAGCCAACATGCGCCTTCGAAACCATGTATTGAAAGCACAAACATTGGATATCCGGCTCACGGATCTCTTTCCGTCGGCTATTCAAAGAAGTTTGTTCGCTAGAGAACTCAACGCAAACATCCCCGAAGAGTATTTTAAGGGAATCGATGCGATACACTCCCGTACTTGAAATGTGGAGAAGTAGTACCGATTAAAAAAATACGAATAGTAATATTCTGCACACTTCACAACTGGAGCTCCCCAGTCGAGCGGGCGTTGTTCGAACCCGTTTTCCACTGAAATACCACTCATTGGACCTTTGATTTAGTCGGAAGCGGTCCACTCAGAGTTCGCATGGAAATTCCTGGGGGCTTCGTGGAGCAACCAATGATGATCTTGAAGTTACCGGCGCAGCATGCTCATTTCACCAGGGTTACACTGAAGTTCTATCCTGTACATAGCCCGAATAGACACCGCAACGAGTTCCTCCGAATCAATAATAGCAGCCGAGTCATACCGTTCCACCGGGCAAGTCTCTCCCGATCTCTCGTGTGGCATGAAGTCGTCATTGCGCAGGGGATCATTCTCCATAAGGCTTGGCGACATGTCAATTTCTTTCGGTACCGAAACAGCGCGTTCTTTCGGTGCCGAAATCACGGGCTCTCGAACGTCTTCCGAAACGAACGAGAAAGCCGGGGGCGGAGGTGATTCCGTATCATGATATCATGAGCCAACCGGTGTCACGTGGGTGTTACCTCCACATCACAGGCGTTCCTCAGGCGCTCTTTCTCCACTCTGTCTACCCCCGCATATCTTCCCCGATTTTTTGTCGTGCACTGGCTCCCTTCCACCCGGAAAACATGAGCTGGCTCTGCTGCCTTCCAAAACACGCCAATTCTTGTTCCGGAGGACACATTCTTCCCTAATTTCCACCTGTGTCTCCCGTTCTCGGTGTCTATACTTGTCATAAACAAGGCCAGATTGGAGTGGCGACATACGTCGTGCGCGCTGGAACTCACTGAACCCTTTAGCCTCTTTGCATAATTACCAATCAGTCAGGACAAGCCACACAAGACTACATACTGCGGCGGACACATCGTGAGTCTTCCTGCGATACACCGCGCAAGCGCTTACTCCCCGCGAGGAACCCCTCTCGTTCCTCACTCGACCGCTCACGTTCCTGCATTGGTCCCGTCTCTCTGACCGCATCGACCACAAACCCGTTCTCCTCGTCGGTCTCTTGAGCCTAACGTTCTCGATGATCTCGTTCAGCATGTCCCCTTCGTATCGGGTGATCGGGTTCTTCCCTTCCTCGCAGGCATCATGAAAAGCAACGTCGGGGTAATCCACAGAATGATGGGTGCTAGGAGAGGGCAACGTCGTACAGGCGATGGCGTTGATGCTTGTGATTCGGGCTACAGGTGCTACCATCGGGTGCGTCTGGCTGCCTTGGCTTGACGAACGCTCTAACGGAGAATACATAGTCCCATGAACGGAGGACTCGTTGCCAACCCATACGAAACCCGCCCCAACACGTTCGGGAAATTTGAGTACCGGATAACGTACCCCTACGCTTTGCCGTGCTTGGTCATTGCCTTCTTTTGCATCTTCTCATGGGCCTAGGCTTTCTTCTCCCTCCAAGAGGCAAGTAGCAGAGCCGCTGACATACTACCTGCTTGCTGACACATTCGATGTAGACTGAAACCGCGCCGTGTCGCTACCTCCGACGGGACAGTCCCAGAGCACAACGACCTCCCATTCCGCGGACTGCTCATTCGCCGTTTCATCACCGCGGCGTCCAACCGATGACTTGCTACTTGCACCGTTCGATATGTCACTGCGAGTGCTACAGCCATTCTTCCTAACTATCCTCGTTATCGGCGGCTTGGGATTCACTATCACTATCCTCCTTTTGTGCTTCGGCACGTTTGAGTTGTTCAGAGGATCTATCAAGCGACAGTGTTTTCTCTGTGCGACCGTATTTGGGACCAAAAATGTTTTCGTCGCCGCCGCGGACACTTTCTTCCTCATGTTCCTGCTCTTTCCGCTTATGGATCTGTCGGTGCTGCAGGAGGGTTGTGTCAACGGCTTGACGTGAAGGAAGTCAGTTCTTCAGGCGGTGTTGCATACTATCACGGACATGAAATCCAGTGCGTTCCCTCCTTACGCAACGACGAATTCATGCGATTGACCTTGCATTCAGGCTGTGCGTTCATCTGCGTCCGGGCTGCCGCGCCGAACCAGCATTCACTCGGCGTCTCGAACGGGATCGCCAAGACGTGCGTCGTGCGCGATCGTTGTTCTCCCCGTCACCGGGGAGAACATGGTTGGCGGATCGTTCGTTCATTTGGCCATGGCCATGCTCTCGGCGTTACCTCCTCCTAGTCCTACGGCGTTCCTTCCGAAGACGCTCCGGCGATTTGCACACGACCAGCAAACTAGTAACGAGCCTTCGAGACGTGAACAGCTCTAGGAGTACATGTGCCAGCCAGCAGTTCAGATATCTTACTTTCACATCTGTCCTCATCTGGCATCGTTTCACGACTGGACACCACTTACGTATCGCTCATTTTCGGGCTTACTTCGCACCATCTCTTCTGCTCTGTTTGCCCCTCCTCTGAATGTCTCTTACGAGGAAGTCCATCTGATACTTTCATTTCAATCATCGCATGCCTTGACTGCAAAAACTAGAATACTGTTATCCTCCCACACGATCAGAGATAGCGCAAAATTTGTTGTGTACACGAATTGAAAGGCAGATGGTAACAGGACCCCAAAACACTTTTGCGCGCTTTCCAGTCTGTTCAAGACAATACCGCACGACGGAGGAGATTCGGCACACCTTCCCCATATGGCAGTTTCAAAACAAGGAATAAAATTCAGACGGTGTTATCTCAGAGTACTTAGCATGGCGCGTGCATATCAAAGTCTTGAGAACCATCCACATATGCCGCAAGAGTTTCAGAAACTAGTGAGGCGACATGAACCGCCTCAAGACTTCTCCCATTGAAGGAGCGGAGGAACTTACGACAGAATCAGCGCACGGCAAGTACTAACGCGCGGCACGTACCAACGCGTGGCTTCGTCGCACTCAGGCGGCGCGTGATACTAACCCCGGCGCAGTTGAGGAAGACGATCCTGATCATGAGCCCGACAGCGGACAGCCAGATGTCCCGGTTCCCCGTTGTCTGTTTCGAGCAGGCGGAGAGGTCGAAGTACGGCGAGGAAAACGCGTGGATATAGCGCGGCACGAGGAGCCAGCCCAGGACGCTGATCCACCCGCAAACACCCTCGCTGGCGACGACGAGGGAGCAGCTGGGAGCAGTCAACATCCACGCAGATTGATGCGAGCTATTCCTCGATGGTGAATCGTGGTGAAGATCTGACCCATGCGGCAGAACTAGGTCCCTATGTAATAAAATGAGATCGGATCTTGATATGGCACGAATAGACGATCAGTGCGGCATACTTCGCGTTACCGTGACTTTCGCTGAGGGAAGACGCACTGAATCTACTGAGGAAGCGGATAATCGCACAGAGAGGAGTGCGCTCCACCCGTGTTTCCGCGATTACAAAAAAAACGGCTCACAGTGAAAACGCTCTGATCCGCGATCAACCGGCGCCCGAAAGACGACTAGTGTCCGTGATCAATGATCCTCCGGTCATCTGGAGATCGATACCGGCATGAGGACGAACCTAATATTCCAGATTTATGTACCGTCGCACGAGCGATCAACTTTGCGCAACCTCACACGACACTCGGAAGTGCAGCCGGGACGGACATACCTCACTGCGCCGGGAGGCATAACCGACAAAGCGTCTCGTAGGGCATCGCAGGCTTTTGGGTCATCTCGGAACCTCCGTTGTCCTCGAAGAGCAGATCCCTTCCTGCTTAAGGAACTGTTGGAGGAATGATTCGGCGCAAATTCGGCCAACAACGAGCTAGAACACGTCAGCATGACATCTGCCGGAATATCGGTATAAATCCACCCTCAGGCGACCCCGTGTCGTGAAGCCCGCGTCCGTCAGAGTCGACTCTGTCACCGGGTTTTCAGGCGCGAATACCTTGATTCGGGGAGATTTCCTTGAATCCTCTGCAACGGTAAAACAAGAACAGAATGTAAGAATCGTTCGCGCCGATCTGGGCCGGTATCACCAGACGAAGTTTCGAGAGGCGTTCCTACGTAAATGATTCCGACGCAACGCAAGTCCTGACTGTCACAATTAGAGTAGGCTCGGCAACTTGCATCCATACTAAGGTCGACGACAAAGGACATGGTCTGTTTTAGGAAAGGATGATCGTGATGCAGAGTCGGGGTCTCAGTGTCACATTGTTACGGTGTCATAGTCATGTCATCACGTCTGCATAACATGACCGTGCCGTCACGTGTTCCAGTAGACACGACGCGTTCCCTGATTCGGGATGCGCACGGACGCGTTCTAACTGATAATATTGGCTCGATACTGGTGGAGGTGCGTGGAAAATATCAAAATAAAAGAGTAAATCGAAAGAGGAAGAAGTGGAAGAGGGGATGAAATCGGAACAGTTTGCCCCGATCACAGTCGATGTCGGAAGCGTCGGCGTTTGGATGCCGGCGGCACAGCAACCACGTGTTAGCAAAAAAAAAAGTGCTGTGATCTGTTCCTCGAGCTCAGAGGCCACTAACACTTGTTCCATTTTTCACAATAACTCCTTAGAATGGCACTAGAAAAATTACATGATTTTCCCTCTGGCAGGAGGCTCATCACAAGTGCCTTATGTTATCTAGCGGAGTTTGAAGCTACCTCGCGGATCAGAAGCACCAAATTAGAGGACATAGTCTGCAATATAATTGCCCTGCCGAATCTCTGATTTCAGCCGTTTTTTCGCATATCGGTCCGTCAGAACTGACCATAAATGAAATATTTTTGAGACATCGCCAGCAGATTGGCCTGGTCGTACCTCCACTTGCACCTCCTCCGAGGCCAGGAGCTATATACTGAGTTCATATTTCAAGAGAAGGGCAGGGGATTTCCCCTGAAAGCGGCGCAAGCCGAAGGGCTCGAGCGCGCCGCCATCAACGACGAGCACGCTTATGACGTCGGGAACGGTCATCAGAGGCTTCCAATAAGCATATACATGTCCTCGAGTCACGGAGTGCCAGGACCCCAGCACACCCGATCGATCTATCAGTCGAAACAGACCATGTCCTTTGTCGTCGACCTTAATCCATACGGTCCAATCACCACCGAATGCCCACATTCCACCGAGAGGGACGTCACCGGACAACGGCCGGACACACTCGAATCCGTTCGGATTCGGAGTCGGAGTCGGTGGAATTCTAGCGCCGAGAGGGATATCCCAAGACATCTCTCTCATTGATTGTGTTCGAGCAGATCGACATCAGATCTTGGTTCGTAGCGATGAACGAGTAATCATGTCTCGTCACCCGGGCCGTGCGAGACATGTAAGGAAAGAGGGTTTGAGAGGAGAAACGACGCACCGTAAGCCGCATCGTGGGAGATATCACCAGTATCGGGTCCTTCACTTCAGCCAGTATGCAGTCTTGCACAAGACATACGAGTCACGGGCTCTGGCATTCGACGCCGATGAAATCTGCTTCGACTCCGAACAGGGCAACTGCGTCTCGAACGTTGTCCGCGGGGAGGCTGTCGCGAGCAAAGGCAACAGATACCCTGCCGTAGTCGAAGAGGCTGGGATCGTGAATTGTGAGTACGGATGGTCTGCGTACCTGGACCGTGTGCTCACCGCCGCCGCTTTCCTAGTGACGCTCCACACACAACTCACGAACACCCTGACCGAAAATCTCGCACGCAACATCATCGACAGGACCCACGGTGCCTTTGCGCGCATCGACTCTGCGCCTGGAGGCAACGAAACCGCCAAAGGCGCCCTCAGAACAGCTCACCAGGTGACCGCCGTTGTCTGCATCCGAGTCATTAACCCGTTCTGAAACACCACACACAGTACTTCCGGGAGCTGGGCCAGGCTCACTGCGTGAACTAAATTATGCCCAAGTGCCCTTACCACGGGCTGTCCCTCACTGAACGTCGCGTGGAACGCCCCGCGCGCAGCCCGTCATGCGCCGTACAACGGCGCCCTCGACAGCAAGCACTTCCAGACGTGTCCCCTACCTGTGGCTGTCGCTACAAGCTCGAGGGAGAGTCGGATAGTGCGTCAAACACCTGCGGGCTGAGCTCGAGTTCACGTTCATCGTGCGTGGTCGAGACACCGTGATTGCATGTAAGCAGCCCGTCCTGAAACATCAGAACCGTGGCCTGACGGACCCTCAACCGTCCCCAGAAACCGTCAGTTGATCCAGCTCTTACCGCGATCAGCTTCAGCGGCCGTCCTGGATGGGCTCGTGGTTGCCAGAGCCAGCTTTGGAGTCTTCATCCCTCCGAAAGGGTACTTGGCTGTCTGAGAAAAGTACGGGGCACACCAGCTCCTCGTCGACCAGGTCATTTACGGAATGGGCCCGTGCGTATCAGCTTTCATTCGTCCATTTCCGCTTACTCACAGCATTCAGGTGAGGATACCCTTCAAGCTCCCAACCTCACGATCGGCGGTGCGGTGATCTCGCCGCTCGTCGTTCAGGTGCTGAGTTAATATTACAGCCACTGGTAGCGCGTTTCACACACCGAGCATACCCGCCTGTCACGCAATATCGGCCGCTATCCAGCGCGTCATAATCGGCAAGAAGTTGGCGGAGGACTGCACGATGCCGGCCGATTTGCTCGATCGGTACCAGAGAGCGGACTGGGGGCCGACGAAGCACTGGCGAAGAACTACGTGGCCACACTTCATGGTGCTGGCCTCTTCTGGCCTGCTGGGCTCCAAACTCGACTAGTACTCCCGATAGTACGGGGTTGTCGATTCGTGTTTGTGGCCGGGAAGCGGTGCTTTCAAGCTGGACTGGCGATGGCGCGCATGATCCATAGTGCACATATGGAGGAGAACCTAGGAGGACCACACCGTGTTTGCACGGATGTTGGGCCGACACAGACCTACCTTTTTTTGGACGCTGCGGCGTCTTGCCGATGATGATTAAACGATGATTTGTGATAGCGCGGAGAGCTACCGTGCGTCACGTGAGCGCCATGAGGATCGACACGCAAGTCCGCGAGGGCTATCAACAAGTTGGAGGGCCAACAGAAATGAATTGTACATATCAATGCATGAAATTCAGTGGATGTGGACTTCTGAGATTTGTGTGGACTACTCATATATACTGTAGGCAAGGATTATCTTGAAGACAGTAGAGCAAACAAGCTGACAGTAGTACTCGCTCAGTAAGCCTCGTAATGGTAAGCAATTGATAAATAAGATGCTGTGATATTCTACAGCAATGCATACATTGTAAACTAAGACAGCTTCAACTATGGTCTATTGAGTGCTATATGTTGACAATGACTCATTGCGATTGCATGTTGATGACGTCCATCGGTGCACGTGGCATATTGATCTTGTTGAATCGTCTGACAACGTCACAACACCCGGCCCGGACATCATTGATATTGCACCGTCACTACTCCCAATCTGTCCTTTGTGTCTCAGAACAATCTTATCTCCGCCTCATCCCGTCTAACCTCTTATCAGTGACTTTGCACTATTCACAGGTATCTTCTGACCTGCTACGCACTCTGCCCTACAATAAGAGCGCAGCCAGGGCAGTACATCCTTTGTAGCCCCTGAAGTCTCACATGTGACTTGTGTTAGCGGAGAGGTTCCGGTCCGGGTCTGGGACTTGGATCAACTCCTATGTACGGTCACTTTATCTCCCATTTTTAGTCACATTCGCACCTCAGTTGTTTTCTCCATTGACTGACTGAGGTGCGAACATTTCCTTACCAAGTTCTCACATATCTTACTTACATACCTTAGACTAAATACCTTGTCTCATCTACAGGTACTAATAAGAGTGTCAGGGGAACCCCTGCTTTTGTCCGATCATCATGGGATCTTGCATGTGACCGCGCATGTGCCATCTGTCAGGCGTCACATGTTTCGGTCCGGACTCCCCTGCCAAGCGCGTCCACATGACACTGTGGCCCGGACCCCCATTGTTCCGACAGTCCGGCTCCCATTGTTCTCCCCAATCCGGCCCCTCATTGTCCCCTGGCCCCATTGTCTGGCGCTTCCATTGTGCTTGGTCATCCATTGTTCTGTAGGATATATATAGTGGGCCCTGACAAGGAGAGTCCCCAACTCGGTTTCTCTTTGGACTCTCCCTTGTCAGGTTTGCCAAGTCCCCTGTATTAGTTGATCCCTTTATCTGATGCTTTGGACTCTGCCTTGTCAGGACTCTGAGATCGGGTCTCGAGGTTGCCCTTACAACAACAGTACAATCACCAATATTTGGTTGTCTGGCCGCTTCTTTGAGCGCCTTTGCACATGAACCAGAGCCCGATGGAGGCCTTTGCTTGCCTTTTCTTCTTCTTACATGACTTGTCCCCTTCCAATGTCAACGCACTTATTGATTCTTACATGCCAACATCGCCCAATGACTCTGACAAAGAATCAGCACGACCTACAAGCTCCGATGATGAGGTTCCCTCTCTCATCTCTATCGGATTGTGGCCTTTGTTGCACAATGAAGATTCTCCCCCTCTGTATAGCAACGAGAATTACACAGGATCCAACAAAGACTTGGATATGCTGCACGTCTAGAGCAATGAGTAAATTTTTCTTTGAGACTCAGTCTCATCAAACTTACTATCTTTTAGTATGATTTCTGATGACATTCTCATGACATTTCATGTAATTGATAATCTCCCGGGAGTCTCCCATTCCATTCACATACTCTGTACCATCACGTTAGTTACGATTGATCTATATGTGATCACATCGAGGCTGGGAGGGCTATGTCATGGATATGTTGAAATCTTATCCTCAATATGATCATCAGAATGATCGAAGATATTGATGAGATCAATCATGAGGATTACTGCACCGCAGTCTCCTCTGCAGTATCAATCCGCAGTACTAGTTAGTTTAGAAGGAAGCCTCTCTCCTGTTGTGGGGGGCACCTATCTTTGAATATATCTTTTACCTCCCAATTTAACATGTGTGCGTGAACACTTATTGAGCTCGGCCTCAATCACACCTCAGTTACCACCGCCATCACGCGGTTCTCCCCCCGCGGGGTACCTACTGGGTACCCTCAGACGTCTTGCTGAGGGTACCCAGTAGGTACCCCCTGGCGGGGGGTGGGGGGGCCATTTAGTCGATTTAGTAGCGGGGGCATATGCGGGGGTCAGGAGGAGGGGGGGTGTATGTAGCATGTGACTTGTCCATAAGAGCGGGTAGCTGGGCGGGAAAAAAAAATCCAATCACATGACACGCTGCATGGGCGGGATGGCGGGATAAAAAAATCACGTGATGCGCTGCACAAAATATTACCAAAATGCTGGCAGGGGTTGGCGGCGTCATTGGCGGGGTCACTACCACCCCCCCGCACACCATGGCGGGCAGTGGGCACATTATCACGTGACTTTTTGGGCACCTTTTTTGCAGCATTTGGCATGATTTGGGAGATGCTGCTTGATACATTGCATGCTGTGGCAGACAATGGGCGCAAAATCACGTGCTTTTCCGCCAAAAAAATGGAAGACTCCCCAAATCATCCCAGTATAATTTCCATAGGTAAATAGGCTAGTTAAACATGAACTTGAGCTTAGAAAAACCAAAATGCACCCTGCACAATGGGATTGGTGACACACTTGATCCCATTATTTGGCAGGGCCTGCCGCAGGGGCTGCCGTGGGGGGTGCCACGGGGGGTGCCACGGGGGGTGCCGCAGGGGGTGCCGCGGGGGGTGATGCGGGGGCTGCCCCAGGGTTGGTCTGTTATGATCCATTTTTGTTCATTGAAGATCTTGTAGAGGTGAGCAGGGCAACAGGCCAACTGGGAATTTATAGGAAGACATTGAAATTGATGCAGGGGTCAGATGCAGGGCCCACTGCAAGGTCTACTGCAGGGGCAGGGGTGCATTATATCAAATTTCGATGTATCTATTCTGGCCATGGACATAGAATGTCACATAATTATCCTTCAATTTGGCAGGGGTTTCTTGGTATGGTCTGCGGCTAAAGGCATTTGATTCCCTTGTGCTTTAGCAGAGGCTGGGATATTGAAAACATGCAATAGCACCTGTATAATCTCTCTATGTAGGGTCAAATACAAGTTATGACTTGGTACATTTGGGCATGGTCTGCTAAAGCTATTAGGTCAAATTTAATGTTTGAAAAATGTGCAACTTGATTTGTTTGGCAAATCCCCCAAGGGAGTTTTCCATGTGCAGCCAAATTGATCACCAGGAATAGCTACTGCTCCTTGTCCCTGTCTGTTTGCTTCAGATAGTCTGTCTGCTCCCAAATATTCCTCTCCATTTTCAGGATATCTGATACAGGTGTTAGGATTGTTGATTGATGGATTTCATATTCCTTGTCTACACACCATGTAGACACTTTAATGGATGTGATAATACTGTGAACACTAACAATGGATTAAGCAGCACTTTTGTCCATCCAATCCTTGCAGGGGCTGGGGCAGGGTTGATGGTGGGGGCTGCCGCGGGGGGTGCCCAAGCCTCTGCCAGCCTACCCAATGTGGATCAACTACAGGATCACTTTCTGCAACCCAAGTGACTCCCAGGTTACCTTTACCCAATTCCAGTGACACAACTTGCCTGCTCTTGTTTCTGGCCGACAATTGATTTTATAAGCTTGAGTGTGTATGTGCACTTTTTGGTGGGAAAGGAGGCCATTTGGTGAGGGGTAGGGCACCGAAACATTGTCAAATACCACATTGAACATGACCAGTGGCTTACATCTCTTCAAACTGGCCCCTATCTCATGTTTATCAAGACCCTATTTTTCGGACCCATTTCAAGTTTTTGAATGGTTCCAGGGTCCAGGGCTCTCAGAATTTGTTTCAGACACTGCCAAGGGGTATATCATTCAGCTGTGTTGAGTTTCTGAAGCAAACAGACAGGGACAAGGAGCAGTAGCTATTCCTGGTGATCAATTTGGCTGCACATGGAAAACTCCCTTGGGGGATTTGCCAAACAAATCAAGTTGCACATTTTTCAAACATTAAATTTGACCTAATAGCTTTAGCAGACCATGCCCAAATGTACCAAGTCATAACTTGTATTTGACCCTACATAGAGAGATTATACAGGTGCTATTGCATGTTTTCAATATCCCAGCCTCTGCTAAAGCACAAGGGAATCAAATGCCTTTAGCCGCAGACCATACCAAGAAACCCCTGCCAAATTGAAGGATAATTATGTGACATTCTATGTCCATGGCCAGAATAGATACATCGAAATTTGATATAATGCACCCCTGCCCCTGCAGTAGACCTTGCAGTGGGCCCTGCATCTGACCCCTGCATCAATTTCAATGTCTTCCTATAAATTCCCAGTTGGCCTGTTGCCCTGCTCACCTCTACAAGATCTTCAATGAACAAAAATGGATCATAACAGACCAACCCTGGGGCAGCCCCCGCATCACCCCCCGCGGCACCCCCTGCGGCACCCCCCGTGGCACCCCCCGTGGCACCCCCCACGGCAGCCCCTGCGGCAGGCCCTGCCAAATAATGGGATCAAGTGTGTCACCAATCCCATTGTGCAGGGTGCATTTTGGTTTTTCTAAGCTCAAGTTCATGTTTAACTAGCCTATTTACCTATGGAAATTATACTGGGATGATTTGGGGAGTCTTCCATTTTTTGGCGGAAAAGCACGTGATTTTGCGCCCATTGTCTGCCACAGCATGCAATGTATCAAGCAGCATCTCCCAAATCATGCCAAATGCTGCAAAAAAGGTGCCCAAAAAGTCACGTGATAATGTGCCCACTGCCCGCCATGGTGTGCGGGGGGGTGGTAGTGACCCCGCCAATGACGCCGCCAACCCCTGCCAGCATTTTGGTAATATTTTGTGCAGCGCATCACGTGATTTTTTTATCCCGCCATCCCGCCCATGCAGCGTGTCATGTGATTGGATTTTTTTTTCCCGCCCAGCTACCCGCTCTTATGGACAAGTCACATGCTACATACACCCCCCCTCCTCCTGACCCCCGCATATGCCCCCGCTACTAAATCGACTAAATGGCCCCCCCACCCCCCGCCAGGGGGTACCTACTGGGTACCCTCAGCAAGACGTCTGAGGGTACCCAGTAGGTACCACGCGGGGGGAGAACCGCGTGATGGTGGTGGTAACTGAGGTGCTCAATCAATACTACATAAAACCATTTGTTGCGTTACTAAACCAACGATCTCGACTCTATCTTCTTGCTTAGACCATACAGATTTTGCTAGACTTCCCTATTCTAAGTACATGTTATCTATCAGGTAACCCTGTCACGGAAGGAAGAACTGACTGTATCAAGGTCTTTGTACGCATTGTGTTATCTGACTACAACACTAGATCAGAATAAAACTGAGAACTACCAGTTTTGCTAACAAGATGCTGAGAGACAAGGGTGTCAGTATCTGGCATTGGCTGATGCTGGTAGTCCACAGTGGTTCATAGACAGACTACACAGGTAACCCGGATATTGGTCCTCAGCGCCCATGATGTGGACCAAAACAGGTAGTCCACGTGCGTCGAACCGTCTAGCCCATCATCACCCATGCTCGGCTACTGATCGGTCCCACGCGCCCACGTGATGACTACCTGCCCTGGCAATGCAGTTTATGCTCTGATATGTGACATATCAGGTCAAGTAAGTTTTTCAGTGACAAAAGATGGAATAGAATTCAATCTCTATGGGCCATGTTACGTGTGATCCCCGGTGTGAATAGTACGGTATTAAAAGCAAATCTTATCGAAGCGATCCTCGTCACATGATCTATGTCGCAGACATGACACCTTCAGCCCACTACCACCTGAGGCTTCCAGCCGGTCACCAGCTATCTTTTCGGCTGGAGTTGACAGCTGGCTGCCAGCTTGTCGCCAACTGTCCACGAGATTTTAAGACCTGCGTACAGCTGGGGCCTCCAGCCAGCCAGCCACCAGGTGAGGGGAGTTTGTCAGTGAACTTGATACATATATGCCATGTGTTTGAGCCACGCGGAGCATTGGGATATTCCAGTCGCCAGGTCTCGTGAACTACTCCGGGGAGAAGTATGAAGCCCGATCCTGACGTGTGCGAACTGCCGACCACCAACACCGTGCGCTTCGTCATCGCGACTCAGGAGCGCCCGACTCGGGTAGCGTCGCATCATCGAGCGGTGTTCCTTCGTGTTGCATCGGTCGACGTGGTGAGCGTCCAAGCGAACGGCGACGTCGGCGGTGGACGCAACAGAAACAGACCGCGTTCGCAAGATGAGAGAAGAACAGTTGATATACATTGTGTCACGAGAACATTCTATGCTGGAGATAACCCTAGAAGAAATAATACATTTTATGAGGCCGACTGAGCGGCGAGCAACCCTCCGATCCACCCAGCGAGCTTGGAGGCGTTGTCTCCAATCCACGCACCGGCATGCTCCCCCTCGACTCGCTCGACGGACATCCCTGAATATGCCGCCTTCCAGCGCTCGTCGACCTCGTCAGTTGCCGCAGCGACATATAGCGCAGAGGTGGTATGGGGTCCAGACGGTAGCCAGTCGGCCATCGCCTTCACGTTCTTCTCGTACGTCCCGGCCAGCGCACGGATATCGCTGCCATGCCGAGCGGCGAACGCCGCAAGATCGAGGGTCGCCTCCTCGGCAGACAGCGCAGGCCTCGACTCCGCAGAGTACACGTTGCGAACGAACGCATCCGCAGTCAGCAAGACGTCTGCGGAGGTGGATCCTGGGAACGGACTGTCGATGAGGGCCACCGCCCGCACTTGGATTCCGGCTTCTTGCATCGGGCCCAGCATCGCCGTCGCGACCAGACCACCGAACGAGGCACCCACGAGCACGACATCGCGACAAGTGGGCGGCATGTCCTTCACGTATCTCCTGGCGAGGTCGTCGATCCCACAGTCAGCTTCGATCCCGTGGAGCGCAGGGTGATCGAGCGCCATGATCGTTGAATCTGCCGGCAAATGACGCGCCAGCGCAGCATACGACAGGCAGCTGCCGCCTCCTGGCGCGATGAGAACGTACGTCGTTCCCGTCGGAGCTTGTTGCAGGAACGAGATGTAGGAGGCAAGCGATGCACTGATCGACGCCACAATGGACTCGACCGTGCACGATGGGTCGATGAACGCCGAGAGACTGCAGGGATTCGGTCAATGCCCGAGAGACGAGTTCTAAATGAAGGAAGGCACGCACGGGATATGGCACCCTGCTTGCTGCAGCTGATGCAGGAGCGCCATCTGGCCTCGACTGTCCAGCCCGGCATCCCTCAATACTGTCGTGGAGCTGATCTCGTTCGTGCCGAGGATAGATCGAACGTGACGGAGCACGAGATGACCAGCCGACGTGGCATCTGGCACACTCGCTTTCGGACTGGGCACCTCGATCGACACGTCGACTGGACCTTTGATGGACGTCGCCTCGACCGACGCCTTTCTTTTGTGCTGGGCGGGGGGGAATGCCAGCACGCAATGGGCGTTGACGCCGCCGAGACCCGTGCTCGATGCACTGAGCAGGGCGTCGGGAGACAACCGCACGGGATTCTTGGCAAACGAGATCTTCAGCGTCGGGTCGATGACCGGGTTCGGCTGCTCGAAGGACTGCAGCGGGGGAACCACGCCATGTTGGATGGACTTGACGAGCTTGATCACAGAGACCAATCCAGATGCAGCCTGAGAAGGGGTTTGGATCTGTCAATACGAGACGGAGATCAGGTCCCGCACCTCGCAGTTGCCCAGATTCCCCTTGTTCGATCCCACAATGTACGGCGTCTTCTCGACCCCGAGTTCTCGTCGGGCCATCTTCAAGCCCTCGAGCTCCAGTGCGTCGCCGATCGGTGTTCCACTGCCGTGCAGTCTGTGCAAAACATTAGCGGAGTTGACATGCGCAACCTGGATATCCAACACCCACTCCGCATAGACCAGCTTCCCTGCGCTGACACCCGCATCCATCCACGCGCCCTTCACGCTCTGCGCCTGTCCTCTCGGGCTGGGAACAGTCGGTCCTGCTTTCCCAGGCTTCCCGTCTGAGCCGACGGCCATCCCCTTGACCACAGCGTAGATATCGTCCCCGTCGCGGACAGCGTCGCTCATCCGCTTGAGCACCAGCGCACAGACTGCGTCTCCCGGAAGCGTGCCGTCGGATCGCGAGTCGAATGGTCGGCAGTGCCCAGAAGGCGAGAACAGGCGTGTCGGCGCAGTGAGATATCCCGCTCTGCAAACGGTGAGTGCTTTTGCCGGCGGCGATAAGTGTTTTCGGTACGCACTGCGGGAATGCAACCGACACTCCACCCGCCAGTGCGACATCGCACGTCTTCGAGCGGAGATTGTCGACTGCCAACGACATGGCGACCATTCCGCTCGAACAGGCGGTGTGGAGCGTCACGTTCGGGCCCTGCAGGTTCAGATGGTAGGCCGTCAACGCCGACAGACAGGGCGTCAGCGCCTCTCGGTGCGCATGGTGGAACGCATCCTCGTCTGGCTTGCCTAAGAACAAGGTCAGTTCGCTGATCTGAAATGCGATGCAGCACGCAACTGGGAACCCAGGTCGAGGGAGCGGCTCCCACGAACAAGCCGATCTTGTTCGGTCCGGAAGCAGGCGGAACCGCACTCGCATCCTCCAGAGCCTCTTGGGCGACGGTCATGAGCAGCTTCTGTTGCGGATCCATCTCCCTGTGGCGCTCATCAGCCGCCGCGGACCACACATGTCACGAACACTCACTCGGCCTCCTCAGCTTTGATGCCCCACCGAGCACCATCAAACTCCCAGACGTCCTTCAATGCGCCTCGATGCGGAACATACACCCCGCCGGGAAACACCTCGACTGGCGAATCCGGGCACAGATGCGTCAATGCCTCGGTCTGGTCGAGCAAGAGCTGATACAGCTCCTGGGGCGAGGACGAGCCAGGGAACCGACCGGCAATGCCGACGATGGCGATGTCTCTGCTTTCGTCTGGGCCGGCGGACTCCCTGCTAGCGACTCGCTCCTTCTTTCCAGTGGCACTCGCCCTCTTCTTGCGCGCGTTCAAAGACGGTGCGGTGCTGTGCACGGGCGACGGCACTGCGATCAACTCGGCTTGGCTCTGGATTGTCGCGTTCTGGAACAAGTCGATGAGCTGCACCCCGCAACCGGGCCAGGACCGGACGATGGACTTGTGCAGCGTCGTCATCAAGAGACTGCACGCAATGAGTCGCAAGTTCTCGGCAAGATCCCGTAGCTCGCGCACCTGTTTCCGCCCGCATCGAAGAAGCTCGCGTCCTTGGCCACCCGATCCAGTTGCAAGACCGACTTCCAGATGTTCGTCAGGCTTGAAATGGTGTCCACCTGGCTGGCTGGTGCAAGTGACTTGGTCGAGGACTGCCTCGACATCCGAGGGCCCTTCACTCTGGGAGCTGTGACCTTGGCAGGAGCACGACTTTGGACGAACGGGATAAAGTCGTCCAAGCACGGGTAGGTGAAAAGGTCGAGAACAGACACCGACAACGACCCCGACGGGAGTTGCCCCCTCACCTTCTCGATGAGCGTCTGCGCGAGCAAGCTGAGAGACGTCAGCCATCAGGGGGCAAGCACAGACTGATGACTGTTACCTGTTCCCACCGAGATCGAAGAAGCTGCTCTTCCCGGAAGGCGCTGACTTCAGCTCGAGTAGTTCGATCCAGACATTGGTCAGGTCCTGATGCGACACCGACTCGTCGGCCTGGAGCATGGTCGAATCAGCCAAGGTCGAGCTGCGGCTGGAATCCTCGAGTGAGCTCAGGTCGTCTTCGTCAGAGCTCGTGCTGATGGGTGTCGTCGCTCCGGATGGGAACTTGGCGTCCCTGATCAGCTCCTCCATGCGCAGCTTGATCACCTTGTGGTCCGTCTTGTCGCTCGTGTTCAAGGGCAGCCGCGGCAAACAATACACATTCCGCGGCACCATGTAGCTCGGCACCCGGAGCCCAAGCAGCCGCTTCAGCTCGGTCCCATCGACAGTCTGGGGCGAAACAAAGACACACAGGTCGGTGCCCGACGGAGAGGACTGGACCGAGACGCTGATGATGGACGGCATCACAGCCACAACGGTTCGTTCCAGGTCGTCCAGGTCGATCCTCGACGTCGGCGTCAGTGCAAGCATCGGTCCTTGAGCCAATCGACTCACCTGTACCCTCGGACTTTCAGCTCGCGATCCATTCTGCCCATCAGGACCACGGTCCCATCGGCCAACAGCTTCCCTCGGTCCCCGGTCTTGTACATCCGCTTGCCATTCTGGGGATGGACTGCGAATCTTTGGCTGGTAAGATCGGCCCGGTTGCGGTAGCTAGACAGGACGGATTGAGACTAGACGTTCACAGACAACACCAATGTATGCGCACCCTCGGGCCAGTTGCGGGCCGGCAAGACAGACCTCTCCGACCTCGTTGACAGCCAGCAGTCGGTCGAACGAAGGGTTGCACACAAACACCTCCGTGGGCGAATGCGGATGGCCGATGTTCGCCGCGGAGGGCGCAGCATCGCCTGGGGAACTGGGCTGAGGTCGGTGAGCCATGACGACCGTGCTGCAAAGACGTCGTCAGGATGCCGGTCAGCGGCTGATAACACAAGGACATACGCTTCAGTCGGCCCATATGCATTCTGCAGGGTGACCCTCGTCCTCCAACGTTCGATCAGGTTGTCGGGGACCATCTCTCCGCCCACACTGATGCACTCCAGGCTCTGCAATCTTCTCGACGCCGGCAGAGTCCCAAGCACACTGGGAGTGAGGTGCATATGGGTCACGAGATTCTTGTCGATGACGTCCGCGAGGTAGTCGCCGATCAGGGCCTGGGGGGTGTTACCAAAGCACAGGTTGGATCCCAGGGAAAGTGCCAGGGACCATTCGAGGACGGCCGCGTCGAAAGCAAACGTGGCGAACTGCAGCACGCGGGAAAACGGGCCGATGGGGAAATATCCGGCTGCGTGGGCGGCCGTGATCCAGTTCGAGAGGCTGCTGTGCGTGATCTCGACGCCCTTGGGCTGGCCTGCGTGAGACATTGAGCAAATCAATGCCAGACGGAGCAAGTTGCAAACATACCGGTGCTGCCGGAAGTGAAGACAATGTATGCCAGGTCATCGTCTTGCGACACATCCTCCAGATTGTCTTTCGGGAACGCGTCCAAGGTGCAAGTGTGCGTGCGCAAGATCTTGACGGTCCCTGAGAAGAGGCCCACTTCGATACCCATCCCGTCATCCACGATGAGGTCGGGCTCGGCGACCGCCATCGCACTGCGCGTCCGCTCAAGCGGGTGGCCTTGATCGGCTATAGCGTACGTCGCACCGGCCTTGAGCACGGCCAGGATCCAGCACAACGTAGAGAAGCCCCGCTTCAAGTGCAACAGCACGACATGGGTGCGGCCCATTCCCAATTGGCGCAGGGCTACAAAGACATGAGACGTCAGGGACGCGCACGAGGGACAGAAAACGGACCGTTCGCCATCTGATTCGCGCGCTCATTCATCTCTCCATACGTCATGGACTCGTCTCGCTCCGCACAACTCATGGCAAGCGCGGCGGGATTGCGATCGGCCTGGTGCTCGAACATGACATGGAAACGGCGCTTGCTGACCTGGCCCGCGTCGGTCGTGTCGATAGGCGGCAGCAGATATGGGATGCGGTTCCCCAGAAGCGGTTGGAGATCGAAGGGCGTCTCTGCCATGGCTTGGGCCACGATCCGTTCAAAGTCGACTTTGAGCGCCCCAATCGATTTCTGGTCGAACAGCGTCGGGTCGTAGATAACCTGGGACATGCTTGTGAGCTTCACGGTTGCATGACCAGCAGATGGGCTCACTCCGAGAGAGACGCTGTCAGCGGCCTCCAAAAAGCAGAAGAAGAGATCATATGGGCCCTCGACGGGGTACAGCTCACACTCCTCGCGCTCTAGCTTCGGAGACAGCGTCACCGCAACCTGCGCCCGCGGCGGCATGCAGCCCTCCTCGAGGCACGCCTGCGACAGATCCGTGAACGAGAACCGCTCATGTTTCTTCGCAGTCGACACGGTGGACGAGAGCAGGCGGAGCAGCGCGTCGAAGGTGATGGTGGACGATGATCGGATCAGCTGAGACACCGGGACCCGGATGGGGAGTGCGTTGGCGAAATGTCCCACGGTTCGATCAAGGCCCTTGGGACGGCCGCCGAACGCCACCGTCAGCGTCTGATCGCGGGACGAGCCTGCGATGGAGTGCGATTCGGTGAGGAGTGCGACCACGGCCAGCGCGACCCTGAACCACGACGTGCGATGCCGCGCGCTCCATTGCGCCAGTTGCTGCGTGACATCCGGTCAATCAACTGGAACACCGGGGAGGTAACACGCGCACGCACGTCTTTGCTGAACTCGGACCATCTCGCAATCTCACGGTAGTTCTGGGACTCGGGCACCTTGGGCACGCCTTTCCACTGGATCGACGAGGTATTCCGGCTTTGCGAGAGCCAGAACTCCTTGGCCAGCTGGAACGCACCGGATCCTCGGAACACAGACTGCACCGGATCAGAATTCATTAAGCAACGACGAATGATCAAAAAACACACCTCCATCATATGAGCCTTTTGGAAAACCTCGCCGATCGGCTTGCTCTCCTCCGCCTTCCCGTCGAGCAGACACAGGAGCTCACCACTGAGCTCGCTCATGCTCGTTCCGTCCAGGGCAATGTGATGCGCAATCACATATACCTCGATGGCGCCTTGGAGCTCGACGACGAGCCAGCGCACAGCAAACTCTTCCGACAGCGGCACAGCCTGGTGGAGCAGCTTTTGCAAATGCATTTTGGCGATGGCCGTCTTCGGCCCCGCGACGATTCGGACCGACGGCAGCGCGGACTGGGCGTCCCACTCCGCGACGAATGGGCGGGACAGCACCGACTTGTTGCCGTGGAAGGTGGACCGCAGTATTCCGTGACGCGCGGTGAGGGTCTGGATGCCTGTGATGTCCAGTGAGTGCACAGTCCGAGGCTGAGATCGCCGATGTCCTCACCCGCTAGAACTTTCTCCATCGAGTAGGTGTCCGAGGATGCCAATGTGAATTTCATTGTCAAATTGTACAGGGTGTGCTGTGGCTGAGCAGAGTAAGCCATCCAGATCCCCTCTTGAGCCCTGGTCATGGGGTAGACGGAAGTCACACTGGCATCGAGTTCGGTACGTGGAGAGTGGGTGGGAGGAACCACAGGGCCAGTGATGAGCTGCATTTCGTGCGGAAGCGCTTAGCCAGTAATGAGAGGAGGGGACTTTTTTGGTCTATCGAGCCAACCTACAGACCCATAGTTTTAAGCGATCATCACTAGCGCTGCATCCGTAAAGCACCGAACAAACATCAGATCTCGCTGCAAAGGCTTTCAGAGCGAAGAAGCGAGTCGATGAGGAACCTTTCTCTGCACCATATGCAATGCGCAATGCATCAAATCTCAGAAGACATTCGAAAGAACCAGCTGTGGACAAACGTCATGCGCTTACTTCAGATGTCACATCCATCTCCGAAAAGCGATCCACCATTTGAGCGTCGCCAAAGTTTTCGGATGCTCTGCGCAGTAGCAGACGGACACCGCCTTTTCGCTAATAAATCAGCGCGGAAGTTGTGATGATAAGCGCCGACCAGCACCTAAGAGCTGCCTCGTCGTTTACGAGGATTCGTATTTCTGTATAGCACGCAATTCCGCCGGCGATTCACGTGCGATTATGCACCGCCGACTTCAGCTCCGAATCCTTCTGCGTTCCGCATACCAGCTTCACCGAGAGTCCGCGCGATGTCATCAACGAGCGCAAGGAGGGCCGAAACCCATCTTGTTCTCACATGCAGCGTAGGCTCTTGCGGCATGGTGTCTTGCAGCTCTAGTGTTCTGTCACGGACGTGCGTATGGGATATGAAAATTATGATGTCAGGCTCCGGGTTTCTGTCCGTCGGCTATGGAAGGAAGCACGAGTTTGATAGGGATCAGCAACCAACATCCGTGAAAGGCATTTTGTATGTCCGATGGTGCGCGCATCCTGCCCTTCCCTGCGACTCGAGGACATTCCAGACCGCCGAAGACTCTGGACCCGCGGAGGAAGCAAGAACTTGTTGAGTATTCGCTGCTGTAGATACCTGGACTCGTAGCGGGCCCTATTCCGTTGCCATCCCGATCACATTGGAGATCGAGCCGAATTTCTGTGCTGATCGTGAGGCACACACATGGAGTGAGGACAGGTGACTTCGCTTTGCGCTTTTCGTCGTGTATCGAGATCTGGTGGTAGCTGGACCGGAACATAGAACTCAAATTCATCACTCCGATCTGATTGAGACAAGTGGGCGGAAACCGGATCACGGATGTGCTGCAAGGTACAGGGTAGACATCGATTGGAACCCCGAAGCGTGCAACCTCCCTAACCGGAATCCGCGCACCGCACGGTCTGGAAGAGCATAGCTGGACATTGGAATAGATCTGCCTCAATGGCGTCATGAAGAAGGCTAGCAGCAGAAAGGGCAATGTATTACAATCAGCACCTGAAACACAGCTCCATAACTGCAACCACCGTCTGAGCTCTCAATTTCGTAGCAGAATGGTCACAAAAAACCGCACGAGTCATGATAATCCAAAGAGCTAGAGCGGTGACTCCGCCCACTTGCAAGACCTTATGACTGTCATGACACGATCCGCGTGGCTGGACCTGCTGCGCGAGATCAGAATCTGCTTCGGCCGAAGACTGGATTCAGCAAGGAAAACGCCGATCGCTCCGACGGAGACTGCGCTCCGCCCATTCTCTCATTATAGTGAACGGATCAAAGAAACAACCTAGACTGGACTCCCCGAGTTGCAAGCAACCGGCGCACGAGAAACAACGCTCTGTCTTGACCAATGGATGGAATCGAGGAGCTTCTGGCCATTTGCCAGATCCTTATTCTGCATGGATATTGCATGAATATGCGCCCAAATTTGTGCATTTGTCACGAAAATGAGCACAACCGGGCCTGCAGTGGTCAAGAATAGCTCGAATGTCCCCGTGAGCTAGAACCACAGAAGGATCTATCGACAGCAAGGGTTCTGCGTTCGGCTCGGCACCTGTATCGTGCTCGATGGGCCGAAGCACGGCTTCTTGAGGAGTGTTGGGAGTGTTTATCTGGCGCACACCGGGCCAAAAGCAAGCTGCTATGCGTCAGCCTGGCTCAGCCTCATTTGAGATCGAATACATTTGTCCACAAGTATCTCGTTGCCTGAAGCTGTTTCGAGAGTTCAGATAATTGTCCGACCCGGAAGTGCATTAATTCCGAGCGATTGCCGGCAATGCTCGTAGAAGACGCAAGCATCAGGACTACCGCTGTTTCCTCTACCAAGTTTCCGAACAAAATAGATTCCTGAGGCCATTCGCACTTCCCTGTCGCAATATCAGCTGTCTGTCCTATCTTTAGAGGGGTGATAGTCTCCACGACACCCTCCCTTTGGAGCCTACCGCACACCGATCTCGGCCTCGAACGACCATTAGAAACATCCCTAAATCACGCTTGGAAAGAGGTGTCTGTCACCACGGAGCTTGGACCGAGCAACGATGCAAACGGTAGGAGCACTCGAGCCAGTTGCGCTACGGCATTGCTCTGCCATAGTGTATGTAACGCCGAGCTAGGTATGTCCCCCAAACGCTTGTCTTCAGTTCCTTCATTACTTCGCAAGTCGTTTCTGAAGTCGTACGCTGGTAGCGCATGTGAAACTTGACGTACCGATGAACCAAACAAGTTTCCGGCTGACCGGGAGTGGGAAATGTGAGTTCGGGGATTTTTCCAACTACCGGTCGCTCCACCTAGACATGCGGGACGCAATTGTTTTGGCACCAGGCGGCAACGTTGACCGGGAAGACGGGAAAGATCGAGGACCGCGGCACACGTGCCACGCGAAGCTGTCAAACCAGCTCAGCAGCTTCCAGAAAGGGGAATTTCACACGGAAACGCCTTGTCAGTTCCTCCCGTCTAAGCATTCAATGGAAACATGTAGGCAAGGCAAATGTACAATTATCAAGTCCAGTATCACATAGACGGGGTTACCGGTCGCGGTCAGAAATCCTCGGCGCACAAGGCGGAACTGCAAGCCGAGATGGGTCGGGTGCACATGTCAAGTCGTGGCAACTAGACTTCAGAGTCACGTAAGTATGGAGGCCGGGAATTATATGCTGATAAGCGGAGGACATATCACTGATACGCGAAAGTTTGCCGACATGGCATCAATGTCATGATGCGCTCTATGTCATGATGCGCTCTGTCTGGACCCCGAACGCTCGTTAACATGTATGAAAAAGGCCAAGTACATGCACTGTAGAGTAGCGATAGAGCGTAACTACTTACATGAGACTAGACAGTCCAAAAAACTTGCAGTAACCGGAGCATACATGCTGCTCAGGAAACTTCTCGAAGAACCTGCCTGAATTGCCACCACCAAACAGACCACGTTCGAGAGTCCTGATGATCCAGTCAGATATCAAGAGCACGCAGATTGACACAGCAGTGGACTGCGCACGGTGAAGTCATAACCTGCGGATCCGTCAAGAGATTTCCGGAGCCTTGGATAGAGTTAGTATGAAACAGTGAGCCAGATCGAATGAACCGGCCTTGAAGATCAGAAAGAAAGACCAAACGCCCGGTGTGTTCGTATTGGACATGTTGTGTAAAACAGAGGAACGATGCCAACAGCTTGAGATCTTCTGGAAGCGACGGAACGGGCACTGCACTATTGTTATTGATGTACTTCACAAACTTGCCTGAAATTCAGTGAGCAATATACTCGAGTCGTTGCAGAGAACAAACCCGTTCCAATTAATTCTTCAATGAGATATGATCGTCGGAGTGATGTCATCATTTTGCTCGACTTGCCATCTGCCGCCGCATTGTGAACCAGAGCAACGCCGGCCTCGACGAAGCGGACTTCAAAGATAGGGAGGTCGCCTGGTGGCGCGACATGCTTTGATATGTAGTTACGCACGAAAGAATAAACGAAACTGAGAAGGGTAGTGCCCCAGAATAGGAGATTTGCCTCCGATACATGGTGCGCATATTCATCGATGGGGTTGAAGCGGATCAAGACGGTATTCTTGTTGTTCTTGAACATGCGTTTCGCGGCAACGGCTTGATTTGGAAGCGCTCCGAGGGGTGTGGTCGGCAAAGTGGACAGCGTCAGAAACGCAGAATGAGCAGATTTGAACGAACCGATCCCCAGAGGCTTCTCCGAAGGCTGGAGCGACAGAGTACCGGCTTCCGCCTTCGCAATATCGCAGACAAATTTTTGTCCGCCATTTGCGAGGAGATTATTGAGATCGGAGGTCCCAGTGATACGGAAGAATTGGATTATCTCCGTTGTGTGCAAGGCTGCATAGAGATTAGATCTGAATACTTAAGTTTCATAGTAAGACGCACCTCTCGCAATGTTGGGAAAGGAGCCGCCTATACTGAGTGCCTTTCGAAGACGTTGCTGGTCAACCGGATGATAATCGTCGATTGGACTAGCAGCACGCTTTTTCGAAGTCGCTATCTTGCTACTGGATTCCTATTCCATGTATGTATCGAGTCAGCGACAAAACATGAGAAGGGTAAACGAACACACCTGAGACGAAATTTCTCTCGTGCCAGAGCTTGGAAGCGGCGACTCTGGCAGCGCTTGATCTGGCTGAGTAAAGTCCTGCAAGCTTGGCGCCGATCGAGAGGGTCGAACGGAGCTGAACGAACTGGCAGTGGCAGTCTGCTGGATAAATAATCAAACAGATACAAGAATCAAGATAGAAGCGCTCACCTTGCTCTTTGTTTTTGAGCGTGTCAAACACCCGTTACTCGGTTCCTTAGTAGTCTCCGCGGCCGACAGGACTGTCAATTTGAGGGCCGAAGGCTCAGGGGCACGCTGTACCATGTGCGAGCGTAGCGCAGATGAGACGGTATCGGCATTATCCTTTCAGAAAGTCAGTCGTGCCAAATACCGGAGAGTACTAGTATACGCACCTGAATAGAGAGTGTGTCCAGCTCCCGGGCATCACGGTAATTTTCATATCTGAGCCATTCTTTGGCGTCGATGACAAGTGCAAATTGAAAGGGCTTTCTCGGTCGCTGAAACACGAGTTGGCCCTTGTCGGCACGAGCCTTTGATGTCTTGAGGCAACGCTCATAGAGCACGCTGGATCCTGGGAGCTCCGCGTGGACATTGATCCACGTTTCAGTATCGCGTACTAAAAAATTAGACTCATCAAATACAAATTGAGAGTCAGTTTCCTGAGCGATGGCTTGACGAAGCTTGGGCGCCACGTTATCAAACACGGCTGTGATAATTTCGCTTGCGGTAATTGTTGCAGGGACATTCTTGCCCTCGTGAATCGTCTGGAAGCACAAATTCGTGACAAAAAATGATACACGTCACCGTAACATACCCCAAAGACTTGCCCAGTAGGTCGACCACGAGTCTCATAGCGGACACCAATGTTCAGGGTGATCCACTGCGGCGACATCCCAGTATACGCTGATTTGGTAAAAGCCCCGCGTGCCGCGGCATACTGAGAGTGAGCAGCAGAATAGCCTTGGCTTGAATATTGCCCCGGATTAATTGGTGCACTGGACGATCCGGAACTTGATATCGGTTGGTTTGGAAGCGAAACACGAGGACCTTAAGAATTCAGATATTAAATTTGAGCAGATCATGATGTACGTGCCTGTGGATCGCTGTGGGATCTCAAGGGGCGGTCCCATTAGACCCGATGGAATGGCCGCAATCCGGCCTCCACGAGATGCGTCTGCGAATGCTCAGTCAGAAGCAGGGTATAGAACAAAAATAACATACCTCCAACGCGTCCTTGGATGTTCCTCTGCCGGATAGATTCTTTCTCGCCTTCCAGATCGCCCCGGAACGTTGCTGCACAGATTGTGATTGATAAATTGCATCAGTTTTAGCATCTAAACGTACCTCGGACCGAGCTCGAGGCTTTCCTTGCGTAATGCGCATGGCAAGCTGCACACACAAGCCTGCCACCGGAGACAGCAGAAAGGTTCTCCACCCGGAAGCGAGGCTGACCGGGCAAGATCAGCAAGCCCTTTGTGAGATCAGAACGGTCGCGAGTGTAGCATCGGGCTCCAGTCTGGCACACAACGGGCTCCTGATCAGAACTATCATCGGTGAAGTTGGCAAAGAGGGTTGATCCAGACATGATCAGAGCACCAGTAGGCGACGATTAAGTCCCATTTTGTGAGACGCTTTTAAGGCCTTTGAGCGTCAGCAATTAGTAGTGGGTCGACAATCTCGGCTGTGTTGCCAGAGTGCTCCCCCAGGCTCGGTAAGACTGCCTCGGTCTCAGTAAATTTCACGGTGTGTCATGGATCCTCAGTTCTTAATCAACGTGTTTGGTGGAATGGATGTAGCGCCTTAAGCATGTGCCCGGCCGCACTAGGGCTCCGCCAATTACTGGGCTGTTAAACCCTTGAATTTTCCGCGGTGGTATGCAACGAGCACAGCAAGCGCTCAACATGTGCGATTTCAGTGTTGATGCTGATGTTGAATTTATTACTGCCGCCCTGCGTGTTCTCAAGCGAGGCCCTCGTTGAGAAACAACGACTCACCAAAGTACATGCCTGGGAAGTTGCACTACCGGACAAGGAGAATAATTATATCAATTGGGATCCGATCCGAAATGATATCTAGGTTTGTAAAAAGTCCTTCGGTTATCAACATTAACATTATCAACATGAGTTGAAAATAACTCCGATCAGCAACGTTTTTGTTTACCCTGACTTTCTAAGTACATGCATATGCCTTCCACTCCGTACTACCGCCGTACCCAGCTCGTTGATCGTGTTCTCAGATCGCCACTATAAAGTGAGTCCTGGCTTATTCGCACTCCAACAGAAGCTCCTCCTCGGTTCTTTTGTGCCACCAGCGGTCTCATAACTCTCTGAATGCCCAATCAGTACAAGCCCGTTCGTACGTGTTACACTTCCAACTGTTTCACCTTGCCCTTGCTCTGGAACGTTCACAGCTAATGCTGAAGACCTCCGTCCTTTCATCGAGAAGTACTGGAAGCAGAACAAGAAGGATGTCGAGATCGTCGAGCTGCTCAAGAAGTATCACATCGATCTCAACAAATACGGCCTCGAGTGCGTGTATATTTGTGTCTTCATTGTGCAGGCTACTAACCGCTCTCAATTAGAGTTCAAACATTTAGAAAAATTCGCGAGAAGCTTGGTTTCATACGCACGCGGCGTCAAGGCCACACCGTGGACACAATTGGGGTATTTATTGTCAAACTCCGTCCGATCTATCCCAAGGCTGGCGGACGGGAGATGGTTAGCTTGCTATTACACGAGGAGAATGTGCGCGTGTCCCGGTGTGTGATCCCTCCAATTGTGTTCTCATACGCTCACATAGGTATGTTTCTAGCGAGACTGTAATGCGCTATTTTCACACTCATGAGCCCGATCTTGTTCGTGAGCGCCGACGTGGACACTTCAAGCGCAAGCAGTTCTGGGCAGCGGGTGCCAACGATATATGGGCTGTAGATCAGCACGACAAATGGAAGTATAAATTCGGTTTAGCGCTACACACTGGGATTGACCCATTTCTCGGCATGATTCATTGGTTGAAGATTTGGTGGAACAACAGCAATCCCCGCCTTATATTCAGCTATTATCTGGAAACCGTGGAACGGCTTGGGGGTATGTGCAGTATTGATCTCTTCGGACTTATATTCACGACGTTTTTATCGCAGTCATCCCACTTGTGACCCAGAGCGATCCTGGGTCAGAGAACGTGGGGATTGCGAATGGACACACACAGCTGCGTCACTATCAGGACCCCTCACTTATCGGCACCTCTCAGCACCGTTGGATGCGAAAGAAGAAGAACATCATGCCGGAAATCACATGGAGTCAGATGCGGCGTCGATTCACTCCTGGCTTTGAAGACATCCTCGACGTTGGTGTAAACGAGGGCTGGTACAATCCGGGAGTTCTACTCGAAGCGTGTGTATCTTCCTTACTTTCAAAGCGATCTTCGACTTCTGAATCACAGCGCAGCTTAGTCTTCCGTTGGGTATTCATCCCGTGGCTTCAGGGCGAGCTCGAGCTGTATCGGCATCGCGTGAACAATACCGCAAAGCGCTGTGATCGTAACAAGATCCTTCCTCACGGTGTTCCGACTAGCATGTTTGAGTTCCCAGAGGATTACGCCATCCTCGATTTCAAGGTACGAGTCCAATTTCATCAAGTACAAGCCACTAACTACTAGTCCCTTACAGATCAAGGTCGATCCTATCGGTATTGAAAAAGTCCGACAGATGTACGCACCACCTGATCATGACGTCTTTCTCCTTGTTCCCCCTGACTTCGAGATCGCGATCTTGGATATCTATGCAAAGCTTAATAGCCCTATTGTGGACCGGGACTCATGTTGGGATGTATATCTCCAGCTCCTGAATTGCCTCAAGGAGTTGGATCAGCTCAACGATATCGATCAGAGTGCCGATGCAAGGTGGGGGCATGTGCTGACCCAGCCGGTCGATGAAAACATTCCCCTTCTCCCAAACTTGCAGGAACTGCGGGGCGGTGAGGGGGTCGTCGGAGAGGGTGCTTATTATATGGGTGGAGTCAACAATGGGGATGGTCTCGGTATGTTCCATTACTTGGGAACCTTACTGTTCACTGACTCGTCTCCTTTTGGAGGTCCTGAACATCACGCATGTCTGAACGCAATGATCAACGATATCGAGCCCGAAGTGGATCCCATGCCCAACTCCCAGTTACCGGATGACGCTCACGCATTGTACGCATGGTTCTCGGACGAAGAAGACTCTCAGGATTTCAATGATCATTGGTAGTACATACATGCTGACGAGCAGTGATGCGCCCTAGCCCTGAAATCAATCGATCACGTGCACGAAAAGATCCAATGGATTTGTCAGCGAGCTCGTCAAGGTTGTTGCACGTGATCATTTGATCAATCTATCACGTGCACTGAAAGATCTCAATGGATTTGTCAGCGAGCTCATCAAGGTTGTTGCACGTGATCATTCTGATCATCACTAACGAGCGTTCGGGGTCCAGACAGAGCGCATCATGACATAGAGCGCATCATGACATTGATGCCATGTCGGCAAACTTTCGCGTATCAGTGATATGTCCTCCGCTTATCAGCATATAATTCCCGGCCTCCATACGTAAGTCCTCTTTTGTCGCTAGGCCTCATTTTTCAGTTACTAGACCTTCTCCGAGGCCAGGGTCTCTCACGACATTTCTTTCTCCCCACATCTTTCGCAATGCCTGCCGATTCAGATACTCAAACAATGTCGTCGACCATCGGCCCCGATCTCCCAGTTCACTCGACGACTTCGAATGCCCCGGGACGCGACTTCGGGTTCCTGCCTGTGCCTCGGTGCGCCCATCTGGGTAGCTCTGGCGAGATTGGTTATGCTAGAGTCCTTGCGTTTGCAGTCGCGGCTACTTTCAGTGAGTGTCCCCGCGTTTCCGTTAGGACCAATGTACTGACCGGGTTCAAAGCTGGTGCGCAGATCGAACATTTCTCTCTCTCTTTGATAGTCATCTTTTCTCCCCTTAGCAATGAATTTGTACTACTGCCAACCCATTCTCGGTGCGTCATATTCCGAGGGCCTTGATTCAAAATGTCTGACCTACTTTGGCAGTACAACTTGCGGAAGCGTTTCAAGTCGACGACTTCCAAGTCTCTCGAATTCCGATTCTTCTCCAGGCTGGGCAATTATATTTTCTATATTACTTCCAATCTCATCTGATCCGACATTCCAGATACGCGACGGGTTTGCTATTCATCGCACCGCTAGGCGACATATTCCATCGGCGGCAGCTCGTTCTGATTCTGATTCTAATTTCGGGAGCCCTCACTGTCGGTCTCGCATTGACGAGCTCATTGATCGCCTTTGAAGTCCTTTCTTTCTTGACAGCAGTCGCCACCGTGACCCCTCAGGTACCGAGTTTTTTTTTATACCTCGCTCAGCGTCCGCCGCTCATATAGATCTTGCAGGTCCTGATCCCTCTCACTGCGGATCTGGCTCCAGCGAACCGGCGGGCAACCTTCATCGCCCTCGTCCTTGCAGGGCTTCTCACGGGTGTTCTCGTTGCCCGTGTTTTCGCCGGGATCATCGCGCAATATTCATCATACCACAATGTCTATTGGATGGGTGCCGGCGGTCAATTTTTCCTCGCCATCGTCCTCTATCTGATCACGCCACCTGTCCCGGTCAAAAACACCGGCCTATCATACTGGCAGATCATGAAGAGCATGGCGAAATTTGCAGTGACCGAGCCCATCCTGATTCAAGGATGCATCATCTTTTTCTGCGGCGCAGCGATATTCTCCGGATTCTGGGTTACCATGACTTTCCTTTTGGACGGCGAACCCTATAACTATTCACCGTGGGTCGTGTTTCGCTCTCACGTGTAATCCTCTCGCTCAGATCTTGAAGTTTGGTCATCGGAATATTCGGTGTCGTCGGACTAGCGGGAATATGCATGTCACCGCTCATCGGACGGGCGGTAGACAGCCTTGTGCCCTGGGCTGCGAGCTTTGTTGCCATATGTTTCGTTCTGTCGTCTCAGATCATCGAGACGTTTGGTGCCGAGAAGAATATTGCCGCTGTTATTATTGCGACGCTGAGTACGGGGACATTTTCGATCATTTTCATTATTCTTGATCCTTTCACAGTTCTCGATGTCGGTGCTCAAGCTACTCAAGTCTCAATGACGACAGTCATTTTCGGGTGCAGACATATTTCCATTCGAAACGCCATGCTATGACTCACTGTTTTTTCTTTGCATCTAGAATTGACCCACATGCTCGGGCGCGTTTGAATACCCTGCTCGTTGGATCCGTCTTTCTCGGGCAGGTCACTGGAACTGCTGTTGGAACTAAACTATATGTTTCTGGCGGATACAAGCTCTCCTCGGGCATCCGCGTCGTCTTTGCTGGAGTTGAGCTTCTCGCGCTTCTGGCAAGAGGCCCCCATGTCCCGAGGTACACTTGGGTCGGATGGGCGGGCGGCATGAAACTTCGGAAATCGTCGCCAGCGCCACCGATAGAGGCAGAAATCACGGAGGCGGAGCTTAACTCCGGCGGAAAGAACCAGTAATTCATGAAATAGAGTGTATTTTCAGCCCCTCAGCGAAGCAGTGCAGGACTTTGATCTCTTGGAAAAGCTGGAGGAACATGAGCCGCCGCGCATCGCACATAGTTCCATCGGGCGGGGGGAGACCGAGAGTCGGCAACGCCATGAATCAGACTTTTTCAAAGGATGTATACCATCATTGCTCTGCGCATGTACTGCGGCTCAGCGAGTAATACCCGAAAGAGAGACATAGCGGGCGATGCTATCCAACCATTTATCCAACCGCTTGATTTTGATCTCTAATAGCGTCATTTTGGGGGTCTGCCAAAAATACAGCATCTTCGGGCACATCTTCTCGGGCGAACAAGGCTCAATTTGCCGTAGTTTGAGCGCAGAGAGAAGATTGCGTACCGTATTCGCAATGTGGAGCTTTCTGACTCAGTCTCGAATCCGGATCCTCGGTCCTCGGTAATCACGGTGTCTCCGAAAAGCAGGGAGGGACAATCGGAGAGGTGATCGATCAGTCTCACGATCGGACACGGAGATCCAGATCAGAGTTTTTCGAGCTCCCGAAATCTTTATCATGCCTATGATTTCCCTCGCCTTGTGGTCGATCTTCATCGGAGCAAGAACGATCGATGCCGTTCACTCATGTGCAGGCTGCTGCACTGGGACCAGTGGAAACTAATCACGCAGAGATTTCGCTCATTGCGGCCCCCCTGTTGTACATCACTTCCCTGAACGGGCCGAAGCGAATGAGCAGAAGATACGTTACGAACTATGCCCTCATTGGGTTACATGAATCACGGCCGTGGTTGCGGTCGAATGTACTACTGACTTACTCGCGCGTGTTTGGGCCGAGACTTGGCCATTTGATTGGTCGAATGCTAACTAAAAATGGCATCCACCTATTTCTGGATCGAGCTAGGGAGCCAGAGGGAGAAGTAAGCGAAACGGCTCCCCGGCGGATTTGGCATTCCATCCGAATCAGCGGTCTTCAATTTCGTTTCGAAATAGCCGGAAAGCTTCATGATAGTCCAAGAACCATTGCGCGTTCAAAAGCGCTTCTGCACACTCTGCTTTGAAGACAAAAGGAGATTGGAATACAACACCCTTCATCCGAGGGTTAGTTGCATGCAGACTTCTGTGACTCATTCACATGTGATACAACAATGATATGACGTTGTGAATCCATCAGAAAGCATCTCATTTCTCATTCACCTCGTCGCCATGTCTTTGAGAGATGATCGAGATCCGTACGCCAGTTCCGAACCCACATAAACACTCCCATGGATTGAACTCGACATCCAAAAACTCAACATCCCTGTACTTCCCCTCAACATGTGGAAAGCACTGGCTGTTCTCGCTGTCCTTGGTGTAGCCCGGCTCACATGGCTCATCTACCGTCGCGCCGTCGTCAAGTCACCACTGCGCAATCTCCCAGGTCCCCCGTCCAAGTCGTGGCGGACAGGCCACTTGTCGTTTCTGTACAATCCCGCCGGGATGTCCTGGCACCACGATCTCACCCAGAACTACGGGAGCGTCGTCAAAATCAACGGCATCATGGGGGTCGGGCTCGCGTAGATTTCCGTGCACATAATCAAGGCTGACATTTGCGCAGGACGAGCACTTGTATGTTGCCGATCCACTGGCGCTCCATCAGATCACGGTCAAGGAGCAGGACGTCTTTGAACAGACAAAGATGTTCGTTCAGTGCGTACTTTCAGAGGCGCTGTGCCTGCCCATTTGCTCACAATCCACGTCGCAGGGGAAATGGAGTCATCTTCGGCGACGGTCTGCTCTCGACCGTGACTGACCACCATCGGAACCAGCGTCGCATCCTCAACCCGATCTTCTCCAGCAAGAACATGCGCGAGCTCTGTCCGGCTGTGTTTGAGGTCGCCAACAAAGTCAGTCGGTCGCGTCACACTGACTTTTGGCTCCCTGTCTGACTCCCGTGCTACCCCCAAGATGGTCCATCTCATCAACGTCAAGACCAAATCCGGCCCCGCCGAAATGGACATGCTCGATCTCATCATGAGGACTGCGCTCGAGGTCATCGGACAGGGTGGACTCGGCCACTCTTTCGAGGCGCTCGAGGAAGACCGCGATCCCAACACCGCCTTCAGGACAGCACTACGAGGCCTGATTCCGACCATCTTCTCGCTGCAGATCGAGCGCCAGATCCTGCCGTTCATCCTCAAGATCGGCACACCTGGCTTCCGGCGCTGGCTCGTCGACGTCACACCCAGCCGCCGGCTGCACAAGCTGCGCGACATCGTCGACGAGATGCACAGCACGACGCTGGCGATCTTCGAGTCCAAGAAGAAGGCGATGCTGATGGGCGACGAGAAGGTTCTGGAACAGGTCGGACACGGGCGCGACATCGTCAGCATTCTGAGTAAGTGACGAGCTGTGATCTCTAGCCGCTGGGCGCGTCCCTGACGAATGCATCCAGTGCGAGCCATGCACGGCGCTTCGACGCAAGACGTGATGCCCGACGCAGAAGTCCTGGCCCAGTTGACGACGCTCGTTTTCACATCACACGACACAACTTCCTCGACGATCGCCCACATTCTCCACCTCCTCTGCATCTATCCCGACGTGCAAGACCGTCTCCGCGCCGAAATCAAGGACGCACTGGACACCTGGGAGAGGGAGCACGGGAACCGCGAACTCGGATACGACTTGCTGATGGAGCTACCGTTCCTCGAGAACGTCTGCCGGGAGACGCTCCGACTGCATGCCGCAGTGACCTTCATGACCCGCACGTAAGCCACGAGCAGCTTTCGTCCACACAAGAGTCTCATCTCCCCTCAGAGCCCGCTCCGCTTCTGTTCTCCCTCTGCTCTATCCGCTGACCGGCACCGACGGCAGGACGATCACCGAGATTCCCGTCGCTGAGAACCAAAACGTGCACATTGGGATCGCAGCGGCGAATCGCGACCCGAAGATCTGGGGTCCCGACGCGAACGAGTGGAAACCTGATCGGTGGGCAAACGGTGTGCCCAAGAGCGCGGCCACCGCCCATCTGCCGAGCATCTACGCTGGTACGATGAGTTTCCTCGGCGGCGGGCGCGCCTGCATCGGCATCAAGTTCGCACAGTTGGAAATGAGTAGGTGATAACGCGCAGATGTGAGCGCACTCACTGATCCATCCATTGCAGAAGTGATGATCTGTGTTCTGCTCGACAACTTCCGGATCAGTCTCCCGAAAGAAGAGATCATATGGAAGCTGGCGAACATCCAGATGCCATGGACTGAGGGTGCCGCGGGCCCAGCCATGCCTTTGACGCTGCAACGTCTGTGACGTTTGGGAATGATTGCATGATTGTAGTAGATTGTAGTGACCATCACCTATGTAGTTTTCCGTCCGAAATCGAAAAACGAGGGATCACATGACACTGACAGCTGAGGAGAAAGCAAGGCCGAATCCAGGGTAACAATCGAGTGACATCAGTAACAATCATGTGTAGTGACTCCGCCGTCAGCGCCCTCCGCTCATGCCCTCTTCCTCCGAGTCACTAAGTTCGGCTTCTCGGAGTCGGAGGAGTCGGAGGAGCGAGTCGGATTCAGCTCAGAAGTTGTCCTCATTGTCCCCGATGATGGCTAACACAGGATGTAGGTAGAAAGCGTACTGTACCAATTCAATCACTTCGACACGGGGCCCGAATCTTTGCCCCGAAAAAATCCCAAAGAAATCTGAAAAATCGAGAAAGAATTAAATCCGGGGTTCACTGTATGTGAGGGTCTAGTTGACCACCCTGGCTAGTTGGCTGATCCGATTACTGGATGGGAACCGCTTGACTTGGGGTTCTGCAGTGTATGTAGGATGAAAGAGGGATACCGGATGCCCCTCGAACACAATTTTGGGCCCAATGGCATCAAATCATTGTGTGGCAGGTGTGATTTGACATCAACATCGAGGACATACGGACCAATTTCTTATTTTGGAAGGGTGATTTGCTGACCAATCACGCTCCCACACCACCACCTCTGCCTTATCAATGGCAGTCAAGTGCTCGTCTCACTGTCAAGACCCAATGACACCCTCCGCCATACTTTTCTTCCTTTCATCTGCCTTCATACGCTCTCAACATTGCTGTCATCGGGCACATATGGGGAATGTCTTGGGTAAAAGGGTGTTATATTGAGCTGTGTGTGTCATAGTTCAACCCTTTTTCATCTTATCATCAACGATCTTATCTTATCTCAGCATGGATTATCTTATCACAGATCACGGCATCAGACGGTCCAGGCTAGGGGTCTAGGGTTTATCTTTATCGATTCAAGGCTGCGCAACATATGCTCCAGAAGATTCTACTACAACCCATGACCAGTGCTCCATGCGGTATGTAGCCTTATGACTCATTAGTTGTAGATATGACTCACACTGGATTTGGGTATAAATACTGTAGCTACTTGGTTGTATTCTCCAGTCTTCGAATTCACTTCTCTTTTTGGACATTATTTCTTGTTGATTGTCACAGTGTGCTGTACATAATTAGGTGCAGGGTAGCTCTCAAAACTTTCCCTGTGCCATTATGGTGGTAAAAACCTTGCTTTTCTGCCCTCACATCATTTTTAACAAATTTATCGAGCCCTCGCCATTGCCGAAGACAACAGACACCTCATCTGTAGCGGAAATGTTGCATGACAGGAATCCCATGATAATTTGATTGGCATTTGACAGTGTTTGGCTGGCACAGCGTCCGATTGTAGTATATAGTAGTCTACCCCTGTGTGTTCGCTTTCCTTTAGTCCATCCTATCCTTATCCCTCTCAGCTCTGCCCTTCCATGTGGCGGAACCTCTCTGTACGGCAGCTTCCGTCACATATTTTTGAGAGTCTAGGCTTGACCTGTTGATGCTCCGTTTTCCGCACTCGACACTTAACTCACCACAAACCCCTTAACCTTCTCGAGGACGAAGCCTTGACAACAATACACCCCGAACTCAAAACCTTTGACTATGAGCAATCCTGGCAAACAACCCCACCGCTTTCACCCGAACACTCGAGCTGGGAATCCCCTACCTCCCTCTTGTGTCACCCCAGCTTCTGCTGCGCCCGATTTGGGGCCGACCACCAACGTTGCCAGGCCCCTGAGTGTCCAGGGTGACACTCCGGCTCCTCATCACCCTGACGACCACGTGGCAATGGCCCCGTCAGCCTCCCGCGGTCGGCTGGCTTCCCCCAACTTGCTGTACAGTCGCGCGGGAATGCTGGTCGCTCCTCCTCCTTCCCCAGCCGTGGCAATGACTGTGGGGTCACCCCGGTTGCCACGAGACATCCCGGACTCCGGTCCGGCAAACCCAGCCCCTGTCTCTGACAGGGAGAACCTTATTGAATTTGACAATGAGGCTAGTGACGCTTCGACAGCGCCGTTACGCAGTGCCGGCTGGTCGCCGGTAACCCAGGACCGCACAAGTGAACGGCATACCGTTGCCTTGCTCACACCCACAACCATTGCTCGCGCGATGGCAAGCATGAGCATTCAAGAGCTGGTGGAATTTGCCCGCCGCTATCAAGCTATTGCTTAGGAAGCTTTAGCTGCAGCGGCTGAACAGAGTGCTTTGCGCGACAATGCCACAGAAAGTGCAAACAAAGACTTGATTAGAATGAATACTGCAGATAAGCGAATAGATGATTTTACTGAACACGAACGGGAGCCGTCTCTTGTGAGCTCTTTCTATCCAGTCTTTGAGTCCACCCCCGCCGTTGATCATCCTGTTGTTGAGCATGTCGATGGTGACCCGTCCCAACCCAAGGGCAAGGGTGTTGATCCTCAAAATTGGGGAGTGTGTGACAATCAACCCAAAAACAAAGTCGAAAAGAGAAGTGAATTCGAAGACTGGAGAATACAACCAAGTAGCTACAGTATTTATACCAAAATCCAGTCTGAGTCATATCTACAACTAATGAGTCATAGGGCTATGTACCGCATGGAACACTGGTCATGGGTTGTAGTAGAACCTTCTGGAGCATATGTTGCGCAGCCTTGAATCGATAAAGATGACCCCTATCCCCCTAGCCCGGACCGTCAGATGCCGTGATCCACGATAAGATAATCTGTGTCGAGATAAGATAAGATCGTCGAGGATAAGATGAAAAAGAGTCGAATTATGACATTACCCCCTCTCTAGGGTCAATGTCCTCATCGACTAGGCCAATGGGCGTGAAGACGTTCTCGTAAGGGTCGAAGAGTTGTCGTTGGGGATATGGAAGGCGCTCGTCCCTGGGTTTGTAGCGATGAATGAGATAGTCCCAGTGTCCCGCTTCGAGCGTTGGCAGGAGGCGAATGCGTGTGTCTGGATTTGATTGTTTCCTCTGCCAATCTCTTAGGACCTGCTTTGCGTGGATAAGGTGACGTGATGGTTCCCAGGTGTTCTCGCTATGCAGCCATCCCTTCCATTTGACCAAGTACTGTTTTCCTCGGCCGACGTTTCGCTCTTTCACAATCTCTTCGACCTCCCACTCCTCTGCTCCTCCGATCATCTTGGCTACGGGTCTCTTCTCTCGGCGATGGGGGGGTGGTTCGTGATATGGTGTCAATAGTGACTCGTTGAACACCGGGTGTCTTCGGTCCGTGTCCGGCAAATCCAGCTTCCATGCGGCCGCTCCAACCTTCTCCAGTATCTCGTATGGTCCTAATCTCTTGTCGCTCATCTTCTTTGATGGTCTATCCGTCTCGATATTTTCCCCTTCTATGTACACCTTCATCCCAACCTTCAACTCTGGAACTTCTTTTCTTTGTTTATCGTAGTATTTTTTCATTTTTTCATTTGCTTTTTCTAATGCTGCTTTTGCTTCGTCTTGTATTTCTTTGATTCTTTTTACAAACTCCTCTGCCGACTCGTTCCTCGATTCCATCCGTTGTTCCACTCCCTTCCATGGGTGATATCCGTGATTGGCGTAGAACGGTGATATTTTGGTAGACGTGTTCATCTTGTCGTTGTATGCAAACTCCGCCATTCCCAGCCACTCCGACCAGTCTGTCTGATGGTAATTGACGTAGATGCGGAGATAGTGTTTGATCTCCTGATTCATGCGTTCCGTTTGTCCATCTGTGATCGGGTGATATGCGGTCCCCGGATTCATTTCCACGCCCAACATCCGATTTGTCTCCCTCATGAAGCCTTTGATGTAGCGCGAATCCCTGTCAGTGATGATCTTGCGGGGGATCCCGTGGTAGCGGAAGACTTGGTCCCTGGTTAATCGTGCAACTCCTTCACTGCTGATGTCAGTACTAATTGGTTTGACATGGATCATTTTGGTGAAGGTGTCACACCACACATGAATTGCGTCATACCCGTTACTGACCGGTAGGGGTCCAATTTGATCCATGGAGATGATTTCCCACGGCGCATTTGGGACTGCGTGCGGATGCAGAGTCCCTGTCCTTGCTCTCCTGGTCTTGGTTCGCTGGCACGCCTCGCACGTCTGGATGTATTTCCGGATCTGGTTCCCCATCCTTGGCCACCAGTAGTTCCTTTCCACCATTTCCTGCGTTCGGTTGATCCCAGCGTGTCCGACCAAGGGTGTGTTGTGGTGTAGCCCGATGATCTTGTCTCGCAGTTCCTCGTCCCTCAGTACGTAGAGCTTCCCGTGGTATGTGATGAGCCCATCTTCTTTTCTCCATCCAGCGAGTGACTTCTCCAAGGCCACCTTGACGCTTCCATCAATCGATCGAGTGGTCTTGATCTCATCAACTAGCAGCTGATCCTGTCCCTCGAATGTGACTTCTTGTGATCGGAAGAACTCGGGCTTCAGTAGCGTGACGTCCTTGTTGTCGTTCTTGCCCTGATCGTGATCTGCTCGTCGGGACAGGAGGTCCGCCTTGCGCCGGGTCAGTGTCGTAAAGTGAAATCAAACTCCGCCAACTCCGTGATCCATCGTGCTTGTCGTCGATTGAGCTTCTGCGGCTTCCGAAAGTACTCGAGATTCTGATGATCGGTAAAGATCTCGAACGTTTCCGTGGCTCCCAGGAGCAGCTGCCTCCATTCGTCGAGCGATAACATGATTGCAAGCATTTCTTTGTCATAGATCTCGTAATTTCGCTCGGTTTCGGTCAATGCGTGCGAAATAAATGCAATTGGGCGCCAAATGCCGTCTTGGTTCTGGCTCAAAACTGATCCTGTTGCCCCTTCCGAAGCATCGGCTTCCAGACGATATTGGCCAGTGTCATTTGGCAGTGCTAGGACCGCATCCTCCGCGATTCTCTTCTTCAATCCATCAAATGCCGCATGCTCATCTGCACCCCATGACCATCCTGCCTTCCCTGTCAGCCGTGTCAATGGCTTGGCAACCTCCGTGTATCCCCGGACAAAGCGCCGATAGAAGTTTGTGAACCCTAGAAACGCTTGGACTTGTTTGACGCTCTTTGGTTCCGGCCATTCCATCACGCCCTTGATCTTGACTGGGTCCATCCGCATCGAATTGTGTCCAATAATTACACCCAAATATTCGATTTCCGTGCATTCGAACTCGCACTTTTCGGGCTTCAGGTATAGCTTATGTTTCTGGAGCAATTCGAGTACTCGCTTTGTGATCCGCCGATGTTCGTCCAAGTTCTCTGTGAAGATCAGTATATTGTCCAGATAGACTGCCACGTGGCCCTCGTTGATCAACTCTCGGAGTATGTCGTTCATCATGTTTTGGAACGTTGCCGGGGAATTCGTGAGACCAAAGAACATAACTAAGGGCTCGTACAGTCCTCGGTTCGTGCGGAATGCAGCCTTCCACTCGTCGCCCTCTTTGATCCGTACGTTGTTATATCCCCACCGGATGTCAAGCTTGGTGAAGAACTTTGCACCGCATAGGTTATGGACCAGTTCGGAGATCAGCGGCAGCGGGAATCGATTCCGGATCGTCATCTCATTCAGCTTCCAATAATCTTGCACGGGGCGTAGTGCGCCATCCTTCTTCTTGACAAAGAAGAATGCTGATGCCATGGGTGATTTTGATGGCCTGATCCGTCCACTGGCCAGGTTCTCTTGTAAGAATTCGTCGAGTTTGACCTGCTCGTTTCGTGATAACGGGTACACCTTGCAGTCCACTGCTTTGGAACCAGGTTTGAGCTCGATTGCATGATCCCATGCCCGTCGGTCTGGCAGCGAGTCGAACGATTCCTTGGCGAACACCTTGACAAATTCCCGATATTGATCCGGGATCCTTCCCTCGGTCATTCTCTCTTTCTCCTTTTCTGCTTCTTCTGCGAATTTCTGCACCGGCGTTTCCTTCAGCCGCAGGTCTACTTCCTTCCCAAAATCAACCAACAAGATCGATTCTCCCTCTTCCAGATCTGGTGTGCCCATGTCCAGGTCAATTGCGTCCATGTCAATCATTGCTTGATGTTCCTCGTGACCCCTCATGTGACACTGCTCTGGGCATCGGCTGAACCTCATGGTCTGCTCCTGCCAATCCATCTCGGGGTTGTGTTCCATCAGCCAATCAAGACCAATGAAGATCCGGGCTTTCCCCAAGCACGTCAGAAGGAACGTGCGTGTCTCCACATGAGGACCAATTCTCATCCTCAGATCGACGTAGTGCGTGATCCGCCCGTTGATGTTCTCGGTGTTGTTGGCATTACGAGCCACAATGGGTTGTGGAAGCTCCTGGATATCCAACTTCTCCGCCCGTGCGTAGTCGGTATCGATACAGCAGGTACTGCAGCCGCTATCGAGTAGCGCCTTGACTCCGCGCGTTTTCCCTGAGTCCAGACCCGTGATCTGGACATATACGTCCATTGAATGCCTCTTCCTTTCGGCCTGGTAACTGCGCAATTCCTGCGCCAACCTGCTGGGCTGGGGGCCCTTCTGTTTCTCGGCCGCCAATTTCCTCTGGATGGCATCTGGCACCCTGGTGTGTTTGGGTGCTTCTGGAACCTTGATTTCGGCAGATTCCTTAGGCGCTTCCTCATTTTCCAAGGATTGAGCCTTTGGAGCAATGCTCCCCTTTTCGGTCTTTGTTGACGTGGTTCCTTCTTCACGAGCCATAAATACGTATGAATCCAAAATTAATTTATCTGCAGCTTTCTGATCCTTTTTACTCTGTAAATATTCTCTATTTAAAGCTATTTTTCTTTGGCGTTCTTTTTCCATATCGGCAATGAGAAAATCGTGAATATTGGTACGTAGTGAGTCCGAGATTGTGTATGTATGTGCAGAATCGTTCATGTCTTTAATCGAAACAAGTATAGAAAATCGTCCATAGTCTGGACGCTCCACCTCCTTGGCTAGAGGAGTGGAGCGCTTCAAAAACCCTTCTCGCACAGCTTCTCGGCAATCTCCTTGAGGAACTCGTTGTCCTTATCCCCGTTCTCAATCTCTTCCAGCATTGTGGCCCGATTGAAGAACGTGCGCTTCTTCTTGGGCTCTGGACAATTCCGCGCGATGTGCCCAGGCTGCTGACAGTTGTAGCAGATGATATTGCGGCCGCGGGCATGGGTCCGATCGATTTCCATTGGGACTGGTTCATTGGCAGCTGGCCGGGTCGGGGCAGGCGTGGGCGCCGCTGGTGCTGCCTGAGGGCGGAATTGGGGAGGCGGTCGTGGTGCGGATTGCGCATGCGATGCTTTGCGCAGCTGATCGCATAGAGCATTTGCCTCGATGTTGACACACCAGTTCTTGAAGGCACCATATGCCTTGGGCAGGGGAACGCCGGTGTTGTAGAGGCGGCTTGCAATTTCGCTGCTGAGTCCGCGCTCCAGGAACTCGATGAGGATATTGTCCTGTTCCCCCTTCTTGTACTCGCCCTTGCTGTCGGTGGTGGTGACCACGTTGTACCCCGCGTCTGCAGCCAGCATTTCGAAGTCGGAGATGTAGTCCGCAAAGGACCGTCTGCCCTGGCGAAGGGCCATGAGTCGGGCGGCAGCGACTTGCTCTGCGTTAGAATCCCCAAAGGCCCTCTGAAGCTCCTCCAAGAAGCTTGTTGCGGTGACTCCTGCCTTTAGTCCTTGGAAGCCCTCGAAATTGTGCTGCTTCCAGTTCATCGCCCATCTTGAGGCGGCACAGCTTGTGCCGCTCTCATTGCGGAGGTAGGACAGGACGAAGAGGATTTTCGTCTCGTCCAGCGAGAACTCCGATCGATAGGCACCAATGTAAGTGGTGCACGCGTCCACAAAGCCCAGGTACTTGGACTTGTCGCCATCGAAGTAGGGGGGGTTGGCAGCGAGAGTGATGCGGTGATGTCCTGACATGGTAGGAGCAGGTGCGGTAGGTGGGGGCGAGGGTGGTTGTTCGGAGGGTAACTCGCCAAGGTCGGGGAACTCGTCTTCAGGCGGCGGAAGGGCAAGGTAGGGGTTGGAGGGTCCAGGTTGGTTTTGATGCGCCAGATCGGGCGACGATGGTAGGATGGGAGGAGGAGACGGACTCCCAGACGACGATGGGAATCGGAACGAAATGGTGGATTCGTGTGCTGTACAAGCACTCGAGGAAAGGTTCTTTTGCTAGCAAAAAGATCCCGGGCCTAGCTCTTCACGTGCCCGATGATCCCGAGGTGCGTTTTCCCGAAGGTCTCCGCAGCACTCCTTGTAGCTACCGTAAGGCTTGGGTCGGGCTCAACGTTACCCGTGGCCTGGTGCTGTTTGCTCGATATGAACCCTTCACTGCGATCGCAGAGAACGACTAGATGATTCGGTAAAAGGGTAAGTGGGGTGATAAGGGTGAAGAGGATATAGCGGGCGTAGCGGTGCGGGATGCAGGGTAAGAGGTATGAGGTAGGAGGGTATGAGGGGAGTCTTCGAATTATGTGACAATCAACCCAAAAACAAAGTCGAAAAGAGAAGTGAATTCGAAGACTGGAGAATACAACCAAGTAGCTACAGTATTTATACCAAAATCCAGTCTGAGTCATATCTACAACTAATGAGTCATAGGGCTATGTACCGCATGGAACACTGGTCATGGGTTGTAGTAGAACCTTCTGGAGCATATGTCGCGCAGCCTTGAATCGATAAAGATGACCCCTATCCCCCTAGCCCGGACCGTCTGATGCCGTGATCCGCGATAAGATAATCCGTGTCGAGATAAGATAAGATTGTTGAGGATAAGATGAAAAAGAGTCGAATTATGACAGAGCGCTCTCGGATCCTATAGGTGAATCTGAAATTGAAGACCAGCATATTGCACTGGAGAACTTCGCGGAGATTCAGCAAATGAAATCGGAATACTACTCACCTTCAAGTCTCCAGGCGCATTGCTTCTTACTGTGTCACCCTGGGCTGAAGGTATGATTCTAATCATCATGTAATGATTTGGTCTATGTTGTACTTATTTGCATGGTCCCTAGGTGAAGACTGCTGCTCCTTTTGAGGAATGCTGTGCCAAAGCTCTCAATCTGACAGTGACCCACCAGTACTTTGAAATGATCTCCTTTGTCATCTCTGAATACAATATTTAGCCAAGCAATATTTACAACATGGACAACAAGGGGATTCAGTCAGGAGTTGCTGGCTGGGTTGCTGTTGTTGTGGATTGCAACTGTCGCAGACAATATTGCGCAGTAGAGATATAACCAGTAGCAATCATCTCAAGACACAGAGTCTCAGCAAGTGTAAGACACAGGAGCTATGCATTAGCTGTACCTAAAGACACAGAGTCTATGGTACAAGTCATAATTAAGGGTCATTAGATTGTAAGGGAGAATGCATACCTCAGCAAGTGTAAGACACAGGAGCTAAGGATATGGAGCGTATAGCACTAGGTTTATATAGCATTCTGGAGCAGATATCATGATGTCATAGTGGAGTAATGATATCATAGATGAGTAATGGATGACACAACAATGAGGTCAGGCATGAGGTCATTGTGGAGCGAGCCAAAGTAATCTAAGAATACTACATATGATGTCATGTCTACATACTGTGATAGTTGCCAATACAAACAAGCTTCAACAGCAACCAGCGGAACATTCAAACTATTGCCAATGGCAACTGGGAACTTGTCACAATCATTGAGTGTATCTGTGCTGATAGTGAGGTGCTTGATCCTTCCGTTGTCTACCAGGGCCTCCAACATGATAACTGGTGGGCTGAAAACAATCTGTGTAATGTCAGGTCTGTGCATGTCCTCTTCATCAAGGCACAGTTAACGAATTCAACTCATAGTATCTCTATCTCACCTAATAGATGGATGGACCAAGAACTGGGTACTCTATGGCTCAAAAAGGATTTTGATCTCCAGAACACCACATGCTTGGAGAATCTGATAGACTATTGGCTCCTCATTCTTGATAGCCACAACAGCCATTGTACGTATGACTTTGTCTGATTTGCAAGAGACAAAAAGATCATTGTTGTTTGCCTCCTGTCACACACTACTCATGCCTTGCAGCTGTGTGATGTTAGTGTGTTCAGGCCACTTGCAAGGTACTGGAAGAAACAAGTCTTGAAAGTGCATTAGCTGTAGCTTGTTTACAACTATACTATCTCATATGTTTGAATAGCAAACTGTGGCAGGAGTTGTCATTGATAAGTACAATCTCATCTACAACTACAATCAAGCCTAACATTCTGCATTCAAGAAGCAAACCATTGTAAACACCTTTTGAAAGTGTGGTATCCGGCGGTTGCTTTTCCTAGTGGTCAACACGCGGTCTCTGAGTAAATCGGAGAACCCTGGGTCTGCGAGAGCAGAAGTTCGAATCCCAGTCAAAAATCCACTTTGCGGGAGGTTTGGTGGGTATTATCATGTGATCGAGTCCCACACTGTTTGATCTTCGTGATCATTCGCGCGTAAACAGCGTTCCTACCCTTGGGGGAAGTCCTCGGACTTTCCAACTTTGCGGATCAAAGGGGCTAATCAATTATTAGCTGCCGGAGGTCGAAACCAACGCACAACCAAAAAAAAAAAAAAAGTGTGGTATCCATCCACTAAATAAAGCAACCATACCCAAAGAGCTTTTTGCACCCTCAAAGAACTATCCTACTACACAGGAAGAGTCAATTCTTGAGGTCGTGCTCCCGTCATTGCTTATTCCCGTTAACAGACACAAGAAGAATCTGCTAACGTGCTTTTTGCTGCTCCAATGGAGGAATCTTTGACCACATCATTGATTGCATCTTCAGCCTCTTCATCAGCTGCTCTATCAACGTCAGATCTGGCTTCAGCCCAGTTATCAGTCGCTCTGTTCATGTTGTACCTGTCATTAGTCACTCTATATATAGTAGACAACACAGCATCAGTCACATTACTGACTTCTACATCAGAGACACTATCTACAACCTTAATAGCAATGTTAGAAGGCTCTGCATGTCTCCTGTCCCTTTACTGCATTGCACTGCCTGCTTGACTCCCTTTCAGTACGTCAAAAGCTCAGATTGCTGAGTTGAGAGGAATTGTGGAGACAGCTAGTCAAGGGCTCAAGAGGAACCATGCTCAAATGGTCTTAATGGAGACAGAGCATCAACATGTTTAGCAGCAGCGCTACAACAGGAAGAAGGAATGTCAAGCCTATAACACAGGTGCTCTGTGGTTGATGACAAGTGAGGAGATGGTAGATGCACTGTTGCATGATGACCAGAAGAAGAGGATGACTGTGCTGCACAAGAAAATGAGGAAGAAGGTGACAGAGATAAAGAAGAGGGTAACCAAGTATGAGAAGGAGACACAGGCAGCAGAAAAGGCCCTGGAGAAGGCAAAAAAGTCAGTAGTGAAAGCAGCTCAAAAGGCAGCAAAGGCGGCCGAGAAAGCAGCTGCAAAGGTGGCAAAGATAGCTGCAAAGGTGGCAAAGACGACTGAGTGTGGTTGGCGTTGTGGCCATGGCCATGGCCAAGGTCGGGGGTGTGAGAGCAGTAACAGCCTAGGTCAGTTGTTATGGAGAGGGGAAGAGAGGAACCAGTCACTCAAAGTTGAAGGGAATCAGTGGGAGGATGACAAAGACACCAGTAGGAGTGGTGATAGCAACAATGAAAGTGTGGACTCTCATGACTCCACACACAACTCCTCACATGACTTGGATATATCTGAAGGTAGTGGCATCATTTTGAGCGCTGCTGGACCCCCACTGACATCAGCAGAGGATGAAGGTGACAGTAACTTGTCTGAGGACAAATTCAACAACAAAAGCTTGGAAGAGATTGGAATTGTAGGTATAAATGGATACTGGTGGCGCCAGAGAAAACATCATCACTTCATGGTCCTGTAGACTGACAAAGCCACAACTTGGGAACTGCTAAGGGTGTATTTCTGTGCTTTTACAGAGTTTACTCTTGAACCACTCAGTGTATCATGTTGCGGGTGCCAGTGTTGCGCTCAGTAGGACTTAAGGGTCTGCTGCCCAGTCAATGACTGTGGATAGTGTCAACAATGGCAAGGCAGTCAGACTACTACTGTGGAATTGGTCTTATAAGTCTATACAGTAGAACTGTTCATACGGAATACTGTGATAAGGAATAAAGGTCATAAGGAATACAATTTGGTTACCCCGTTTTGCCCTTCACCACTGAATTTGACACCTCATATGGAATATCTGTGATAAGGAATACAAATCTGGGATGGCCTGGGCCTTCCCAAAATTATTCCCTATTAGCAGTTCTACTGTACCAGACTCAGGGCTAGTAGTGACGGACACTCGATAGGGGTAATAAACGTCTGCCAGTAGATTAATTCAATTGACTTACTTGCAGCTTGCAGACTTAAAGCAGCATGGTATGTACAGAGTTTCAGAGTGAAAGGATTAGCAGCATTATAGCAGCATGATTGATGTGACATATCACACCAGATTTGGTAGCAGCTTTATGTCAGCACGGTAGTGTCACACCCTCGATCTCATTGACTTAGTCATGCTTTGGGCGTGCTGTGTCTGTATTCAAATTGCTAATCCCGCCGCTCTAGTCTATCATTGAGGAAAATCAAACTACATGTTGAAGATTAGATTAGATCGAGCAGCTTCGGCCTTCGGGCAACTCACATATTGATTACTAACAGACTGGAAACCCATGGACAGTTACAGAACACTCTAGATAGCCTAACGTACAGTATATAAGCAACCTGTAATTATGCAGAAGGGCATTGGTTTGCCCTAAAGCAATTCCATTCACTGCTATTGCAAACCTCTTCTCTCTTTATTTTATTCCCGCGCTCCCTTAACTCCAACACTACACAAGTCCTTAAGGTATTAGGGGTCCTGACTTGACCTAGAACCCGGCAGGAATATTGGATGAGGGTTGAACAGTCCAGCAAGGGAAACTATTTCTCTGAGGGAGCAGCCTCTTGATCCCCTCTTACACTGGAGCTTTTACTCGGTGTGTCATCCATGGTTTGGGCAGCCTTGACTTTTTTCACGGCCCATCCTCCTTCGTAGCCGAACCACGTGAAGCGACCACAATGTGGCCCGCGCACAAGCAGGACAATCAGAATCCAGCCGTAGAAGCCCATATTGAGAGCCGCGGCTGCCCGCCAGCCGTATGCCGTGTACACCTTGGTCCCTGCGGCCGTGCCCATCAATTGGCCAATGAACAGCTTGATGAGAATTCAATCACAAGAACGGATCTCTGATGGCATTGAAAATCCACACACCGACAGCACGAATAGGGCGTTCAACCTTGCTCTCGCAGCTGTCGAAATTCTGATGCAATCACGTTGGATCATGGGTAAATGATTTCCAGTGAGAGATGACGCACTCGAATACGGCTGCCGCCAAGGACATCTGCAGCGACTGACGGAACATGTCGAGACCAATTATAGCAATGACGACCACCGCCACACTCATCGTCTCCGCAGCAGTCTGGATCGCCTGGAACGATAGCAGGAACAGAATCGAGCACATGGACGCGTACCAGGGCATCAGCCCGTCGATCAGCTTGCCAAACAGCGGCCCGCAGACGACACTAAGGATCCCGATCAAACCAAAGAGCCCGATCGTTAGCGTCGAATAGAAGTACGGCGCGCCGCCGAGAAGAAAGGTGAGTGTGACCCAGAAGTTGGTGAAGCATGCGCATGAGGCGAGGTTGACGAGGCAGGCCTGGACTAGGATCGGTTCGGTGACGGCGAATCGAGCCATCGAGGAGAGGATTTTGAAATACGTCAGGTCCGTATTTTTGGCTGGGTAGTCTGGGATGATGAGGTACCCTGCGAGGAGAACGAAGACTTGGACGCCGATGGCGAGGTAGTACCTGATGTAGGATCAGCACAGCCGTATAATCTTCTCAAGAGCAACCCACACCACCCGCCACGATGTGAATTGGCCGATGATCCCAGCAATGACTCGGGCCACGAGGACACCGAGAAGTAAGCCGGAATAAACGATGGACAGCGCCGATCCTCGGCGTTCTGGCGGGGCTAGATCGGCTGCGAGAGGCTTGACTGAATTAGCAACGTGAAACTCAGCTGAAAGAACGCAGCGTACGTACGATCATGATCTGCGGTGTGAGCGATACCATGCCGATGAGAAAGGACAACGCCTCGAACACGACAATGTTCTTAGTAACGGCCACCCCCACGGTCAGACTGGCAGAAACGAGAGTGAGAGTCAGGATGAGCTGACGTCGGCGAACGAGATCGCCCAGGGGGGAAATGAACAAGATGCCTGTTGCATATCTGGACAAATCCTTCAGCCGTAAAACTCGAGGGTGATGGCGGTGACTCGCCCTGCCTGCAGCAGCGTCGGTATCTGAGAAACGCGATCGTAATCCACCCCAAACGACTCGGAGAACTGGACTACGCGACGTTAGAGCATGTAAGCCGACTTTTTTTTTTTGACCCGAAAACTCACTCAGTAGCGGCTGAGGACAAACCAACTCAGCGCGGCGCGTCAGAGGAACGTAGGCAGACATACTTGACAGTAATACAAATTGGCCACTATGAAGGTCGCGGCGAATCCGAATAGGACATTCAGCACCATGGTAAACACGAATGGTCGCGCCGGGTCATAACGCAGGCGCCGTGGGATGGGGAGTATACCGCAGTCGAAACTGGGACCCACAGCAGAGGGAGACGACATGGAGAGGTAGGACGGAGAGGAAGCAGGACCGTGTCCTATTTTAATCGTCCAGTCCTGGGTTTGGCGAGTGACGCCAGTCAAAAAACCTGATATATGGTCACAGTCACCGGCGCGAATCTGCACCCATAGTGCTAGGATTTATCATATGGCTATGGTGCTAGCCATAGGAATTCCATCTTAACGTATGGTACTAGCCATGGCATGGCTAGCACCATGCGTTTCACTGCCATCTGCACGGGACACATGGTCATACACCGCCACCTCATTCCCGTCTAGGACAGCATCTGATTTACCATCAGCTGCCGTTGCTCTCAGCGTTGATGGCGGCTGATGGCGGGTTCATGCTATCAATTCGGATGGCGGGCACACAATCATATCTAATCTTGTGGGTTTCGCACAATCATATCTAATCTGGCGGGTTTCAAATGCCCGTTACTATTGAATGAACGCATATAATGATATCTAATCGATAGTAGATACATCTGTGGCAATCTTATCGAGCATGATGTCCTGGCGCTCCTCGTCATACCGAATGTGTCCGATGCGGCCGCCCCAGCTGATCCTCAGATGCTCCTGAAGGCCAGAATGCCACGCCGCCTGCTTCAGAGCATATGCTCTAGCTCCTGCTTCGATGTACAGATCCCAATCCTCCCTTTGCCCCTGCCGCTTCGACCACCAATCAGATTGCCACCCCAGGTACGCACACACTCGACGCATTTCCTCCTTGAGCATCACAACCTCCTCAGACCATCGATCGCGTCGAGCACGTGCTCGGGCCCATTCCACACGAATAGCTTGAAAAAAGTGAGTTCCACGGATCACCCCACAGCATGATCGCTCACAGTCATGTAGATGCTGTTCTTGCTTCTCGAGCGCGCCCTTTGCGGTCCATATCCATGACATTGTACGCTTCGACGCACCAGCCTCGTGTCGCGGAGCCCGCCCCGCACCCAACGCCGCCAACTTCTTGGCGGCTGATGCATCGCTGCCTGCGGCGTCATCTCCGGCAGCTACAGACACGCCGTCCATGTGCAGGTCTTCTTGGGCGAGCTCTCGCAGATGGGGGAAATCGGAAATCTTGCCCGCCGTGACCAGCGCTGCTCGACCGGTCCGATACCTCGCCGCCCAAGCATTCACCTTCTCCCCAACCTCGTCGATGATTGTCCGAGCCTTGATCGAATGCACCTGGCCCGTGACGTTGGCATTGCGAAAGCTGATGAGATGTCGCTTGGCATGCAGACGAGCGCGGACCTGACCCAGGCTGTTCTCGCATTGCCCGACTCTGAGGCGAACCTCCATCCCCAACAGCCCAAGCACACATCCGCGGTCATCACCCAAGCTTGCCGGCATAGCACTGGGCATCCAAATCTTGATATTCTCTGGCAACGGGGCAACTGCGGGCTCCGCATCACGAATCAAGGCAGCGGCCGCTGGCATGAACGTGGGCTGGAGCTCCCGGAAGCGGGCGATCTTGACGAGCACTGCACGCCGCCACTCCTCAATTCGGTTGGCACGATCCGGGTGAATGATAGTTGTTCCGGCAACCTCCAGACGTATACGCCTCCTGTGTTGCCATCAGTATGCAAAGCCTCAATTGACTAAAGAAGACGTACTGCGTGTCCTCGATTTGAATTCCAGCAGTGAGAAACGCCGTGCCAGTCTTCCCGCTCATTGGCATGCAACCCTCAGCAAGCAAGTGTTCCTCCTCCTTGCGCACGTCCAATCGTACCTGAGCTTCCGAAACGCACACTACATTCCGGGAGGGTCAGATAAATCCAGAGGAACAACAGCAGACATACCAGAGGAGTCCAGGACATATGGGTTTGGCTTCCTGTTGTCCGCAAGCCACGCGTCAATATTCATGGTCCACTCCTTCATCACCGAGGTTGGTACAGACGCGCTGACATCGGCAAATGCGTCCACCTGTATCTTGCGCTCGGCCTCCGCAATCTTCAGCCGTCTGGGGAGTGTGTGTGCTGGCATGTGGTCAATGACATGAGATCTGATATACAACGGTACTCACCGAGACCCAGATTCTTCATGAAGTTGTTGTGGTCGATTCTCTCTTCCAGAATGTCTGCCCTCATTCCCAGCCCAGCTGTTTTTGTTGCGTAGCCCGTCGGATTCAGCGTCGACCATACCCGCTCTATTCCCTCCCCATCCGTCTTCCCCACACCCCGTTTGAAGGAAAGGCTGTTTGCGTTTTGACATTCACTGTTGTGCGATGAGGCATGCCAGACAGGCAGTCCACACTGAAGAGTGATGTCGTCCAGAGAGAGGTGGAGGTCAGGCGGCAAACGTTGCATGCGTTCCTGCAGCTTGTTCTTCCATTGGCATCCAATGTCGTAGGATGGAGTGAGCGCCTGCAGGTCGAACCCACTTAGGGCAGAGAATGCAATAAAGTCCATATTTGCATATCTGGGGCCGACATGAGCCTGAAAACTGCACTGCATGGGATGACTCACCGCTCGCCCTTTTGTAAATCACCAATACCGTTCGGACGCATGCACTCATGTCGGGCGCATACACATCCACCAACTCCAGATATGCGTAGTCCCGTTGTCAGGCGAGTATCCTTCTGGAGGAGAGCGGCAAACGTGATACATGTGCTGATCTGGTCAAGAGTCAATCCACATTTGACAAGCGAGCAAATAGGTGTACACACATCTTCTTCGGTGACGTAGGCCTTCCAATGGTCATTGTACGGGTCCGGCGGAACCCAGTATCCCCATCCTGGTCCTAACGAACAGTCCTCTATCTCATTTGCGCGTAGACGATTCTTGAGCCGAAAGTTCGCATCCAGAGCCAACAACAGCATGAACACGAACCTGAAATTTGTCAGCACGTGTACGCCATCTGCATTCTTCTTGATTCTCACCAAAACGATGGATGCGCATTCCTCCAATCGTTGGGCAGATTACGGCCTTGGAACGGACACGCCCAGCATATAACTGCACACTCTCCCGCTCTTGTACTCTCCACACCACACGGATCGTGCCCACGCCCTGCACGCATCAGGCGCAAGAGGAATGCCCATTGGCGAGCCATTCTTTGGAGCTGCTTGTATCGGTCCTGTGTAGGTTTTAGCGGGAATAAATCTGTCTGAATGATTCTCTGCACACCACAGTCTTCCTAATTCCTGTCTTTGCGCTGACATCCGTCATCTGCTCCAGGCATGTCATGAAATCTCTCGCGTTCAAGTTGCCGATCTTCTGGTACAAACGGAACGATTCCAATGTCTCAAACGTCGCACATGTCCCAGGGTCAATGGTCGTGGCAGGATACCACCCGTTCCTCAGCAACTGCTGTACGTTGTTCGCGTAGTCTGACTTGCTGCATTGACAATAACACATCCGAACCTGGTGGATGTATGGCGCGTGAATCACAACAATTGGCTGCGGTTTCTCGGCAGGAAATGGACATCGATGTCCTCCATGCCCCAGCTGGTACACCAAGCCAAGCTCGGCCAACGACACCCTGTTCCACCAATTTCCGTTCCATTCCTGTGACTCTTGCGTCAGGGGATATTGTGCCAGAGAAATCAGCTACGCACCTTGACTATGTGGAGTGGGAACGTTTTGTGACCGTCCAACAGGCATTTGCGGCACTGCAGGAACACTCCACAATCCGAGCACTTGAAGATTCCACGCTTTGGCTGTGCTTCCTTCACAATCTCTTCAGCAGCATTGGGTACCACCGTTGGCAGCGACTCAGATGCGGCTTTGGTGTCCGCGCAATCAGGAGTACCGGGCTCAAGCATCGAGTGGCATACAGCACACTCAGTGTTGGTCAACATGTCAGCGAGCCCCTCGTGGCAAAGCAGCTCGTCAAGGAAGAACGACATGTGTGGTCGCCACAATGCCATAGGGTTTGACTACACATGGCAGTCAGTCACCTGTCTGGCATGCGCTAAGCTTGTTTTCACTCACAGTGCTTGTACAGGTCTGCCGCCTTGTCTTGACAGCCTCTTCCACGACCTCGTCATCCGTCTCTGCATCATCCACCATCCCCTCGCTGGCATCGGCACTATCCTGCCACATTCCCTCATCTGTCGAATCCAGTAGCTCGGCAACATCCGGAATTGGTCGGCGGATGCCCTCCCCCCGAGCCAAGTCCAAGTCCAAGGTATGAGGCTCGTCCGTGCGTTTGCGCTTTCGACTGACATTGATCACTTCCCTTCTCTGCTTGCCCGTCTGTGACGAGATGTACACTGCAGTGTCCGCGCTCCAGGGCATGATGGGTCTTTTTACTGCCCTTGGTGCAGCTGGATTGTCTCGCGCTCGACGGCCAGCTTGGCGACGAGGAAGTGCCATAGTGTCGGCGGAAATGTAGGACAAGCCGCGAGGGACAAAAACAAATCCATTTCTTTGATTACCGCATTTGGACTGTAAACAATTGCCACATGCTGAAATTGACACGCGCTGAAATTGCCACATTGTACTGATATCCATCACTACGCAATAAATACTCCCAGTACCAGTCTAAGTACTTATATAAACTGGCTTGTGTGCATGGTCTACGATGCAGTGGTTCAGCCACGAATGGCTGCACGTTTCCGAGCTGATCATGACAACGTCATGGAGATGGAAGATGGTCGTGGTTGTGCTTACCATATGATTACGCAGCACGGAAATCCAGATGTATATATAGTTGCCTAAGTCACATGACTGTCTTGACAATGCTTGGCTGGCCGGAGAACCTCATACTCCTGTGGGTCATCCTCTGGTAACTCGCCCTGGAGCCCCTGTGCTATCATTTCCAACAAAGTCCGTTCCCTCTCTCGCATACGACGCTGGCGTTTATTTGCTATGTATTGTGCAAAGGCCTCGGCACCAAATTTGACGTAGTAGCACCTGGATAAGCATGAGCACTGTTGTAACAGTCGGAAATCCACGCACCAATTCCGCCGTTGAACTTCTCGAATTCTGAGATGGTAGCGATGACGTTCTCGATATCGTGCGTGATTCTCCCGAGCTCGTGCGCTGAATGCCTCCCGCACTTCTGCAGGCCCCAAGTCAAGTTCTGTGCGGCGGCTTTTTGATCATCGGTGCCTGAAGATAGCCATCCGGATCACTCTTACCGCGCCATCCTTTCTCGATTCCTCTGCCTTTGTTCTTCAACCTGGGCCAAAGGGGGTATTTGCGGTATAGCATTGGTGAACATTCTGTGAATGCGGCGTGGTAAGAGTTGTACGAATGATTCCAAAGATCACGTCGTTATTGTGACACGTCACCCATCGAAGTCCTGATCACTATCACTGGTTGCTCAGCCTGCACATGAATGCGAGGAAAGATGTATGATGCATAGAATGCGAGAACTACAGACTGTCAAACTACAGACTGTGAACTATACAGCACTACTGCTCCATTCAGCCAACACTTAGTACTGGTGTCTTAAAAGAGATTTGGGGACCGGAACTCACTCGTTACTTGACAACAAGATCCGAGACATCGGTTCCGGATTCATGGTTTGAGCCGCATGCCTCGCGTCCTCCACCGGAGCACTCTGCTTGGCAGTATTGTTGAGGCGTATGTTTTCCTCTGTTGTGAGGACTAAATCGTTGCCAGTCGCCAAAGCAAAGGTCACCCTATGAGGAGCAGTCAAATCAGTTACATGGGGGAAGGTGGACCACATACTCGAGGTACTCAGATTGCAGGAGACAAGGAGGAGAATGACAGAAAGCGAAGATGCACTTATCGTGGTCAAATCACCCACTTAGCATCACCCCACTTGCTAGCACCACTGTGTCCAGTTGCATGATCAGATTGAAGTAGAGACGTTGGCTATACAGCAGTAGTACCCTCCTGCGCAGCACGGCGCCTTTCGCGGGCCTTGAGCTTGAGTTTCTGTCGGTTGCTGGTGACGTGTCAGAGATTAGACCCACTCCATCTGAGCGGCTCACAGTTCTCGATACTTTGCTGCAGCCTGCCTCCGGCGCTCCTGGCGCTCTTCGTGTAAGGCGGGGTCCACACCAATGCTGTAGTAGATCCGGGACATAGCTTCCCGAGTCTTGCGACGAAGATAGTCCTTATTCCTAGAGACTGTCTGAGCGGGCTGCAAATGATGAGCAAAAGCAACATTGACGCACTTTTGCCTGTAGCGCCAACAATATATCCCATGTACAAAGGGTTCCGGAGCGCGGCGACCATTTCGTTTGGCTGTGGTCGGCAATGGCATTGCGAGGATGGTGGTGGTGGGGTGACAAAAAGACGCGGTCACATGGTGACATAACATCGCAAACCGGTTGCCGCCCCAATCCAATTGACTCATTTGACTTCCCATACCGCAATTTTGAAGATGCAGACCAGGGATTTGGTAGAGTATCATAAATAACATATAGCAATAGCCCTGTGCAAATATTCCCGGTGAAAAATTTGCAACAATTTCGGAGGCACAAAACTTTCAGTTAAGAGGTATTGTTCTGATACAGGATTATAAATTAGATTGGCAAAACGCATAACATCCTATGAAGCTCTGAGATTTAAGACACAAGTTCAGCAGTATATGAGGCATCAGGACCCAGGGTTTATATAACGGAAAGAAACGATGTCTGGCCTACACGAGCGCCCCAAGTCAAACTTGCACAGTGATACACTCCGAAAATGCGAGACTTGCCTTGCGCTCCCCAAAGCTATCACAGCTAAGGGACTTTGCAAGAAGATGAAGGAGGTAAAGAAAAATCTAGAAAACGAGTCTCCTGATGATTGAGGACCAGGGGAGTCCGCACTTGCCTTAATGTCTCGTGAGGCATTTGCATAGTGTCTGAGAGAGACACGCATTGGCTCATAAGAACGATAGCTGCTGAGCGTTTGGGATTTGACAGATATGAGAGTTTTGGTACAATGCATGTATATACCAATGCTCGCAGGGTTACACACTTTGGTTGGGCAGATCCAGCTGTGCGCACTGTTGAAAGGGACGGTTCTTAATATGGAAATGCCGTCGGCAAACGTCATAGCCGACATCAAACCTCACTCCGATTGTCCGGTCTGGATGATGACATGCATTCCGCACCCATTTTTGAATGAGATATGGACTATATACTATAGCAATAAGTTACAAAGTCAGAGTTCTTACCACGCCCTTCCGTTTCGCATCAGCAAACTTTGCCCTAGCAGCATCCTCTCCCTGAATACTCTCAAAAACCTGTCCAGGCACACCCGTGACATTCAACTGACTCTCCAGCGAGGAGCGATATACCCCAGGACGCAGGCCACGGTACACCACATACCAAACCTCATCATTGTCCGATTCCCCCCCGCTGAGTGGATTGTAAACTTCGTAGTCGTCGTCAGTGACTGGGATGGGTGGAATGTAGCGGAAGTGGTGAGGATCGTGCGATGATGTCCATCCCCGTTGTTGAGCGTAGAGAAACGCGGCCTCGGCTTCGACGCGGGACTTGTATCCACGATGGAGTGCGCATGGAAATCCGGTGACGTTCTCCTTGCACTCATCCCTAGCGGGCAATGAACAAATGAACCAATGAAACGCAAGCAGAATGCACCATGTATTGTAAACTCCTGATTTCCGCCCCACAAAGACCACGTATACAGTGGCACGAGCTCGCCTGGCCTTCTTCCGGGGAGAGAGAGATTGTACATGAGCGCCAGGAACATCCTGAGTCAGGGCTCCAGCAACGGACCTCGGGATGATGAGATGGACCAAGAAGGTCTTGGCACAGCTCGCTTACCAGTCATTTGTGAGACCGCTGAGACCGGGGGCTTGATAGCGATAGACAGTGGGCTGATTGGCGATCCTGCATCGGGTGAGGGCGGGAGGAGTGGGAATCCTAGGTGCCGAGTCGGGAGTTGAGGTCACAGTCCGTTCAGTCAGGCGCAGCTGAGAAAGGAGGCTGAGCAGTCGTTCGTCGTCGTCCATGATAGTTGTAGACAAGAAAGGCTTGTCAGAAGTTCTGAAGATGCGCATGTGAACTGTTGATACCGCCGCATGACACAACCTTTATCTGTAAGCGTGAAGCGCGATTATTCCATCACCGGAGATATCACAGCGCTTACACAAAATGCGGCTGAGTAGGCGAAAGAGAAATAAACCATAACAGTCTTTCGCTCGAGCCCTACCCCTCCGCACGCTTGACACATTATCACAATCAGTTCTTGTTCTCCTGTGAGTGGGCTCTGTAGCCAAACAGAGCCTTGGACTCATTGCATGCAGACTCCAAGATGGTCGTTTTGAGCAACACATTCAGCAAGAAGCGTAAAAACATCAAGAAGGAGCGTAGGAGTCTGCGCCTGTGGGCTGAGGGTGCACGAGAATCCATCCTCCTGAGACACTTGCAACGTGTGTCGGATGCCAGACTGCGAGGCACATGGGCCGAAGAACGCGCTGCAGTACAAGCCGCCTGCAACGAATATCATGCAAGAATTTCATGGATGACGCCGGATCACATTGAGCCCGAAGTCATCCATGACTACGACCCGAAGGCACCAGCAGTGGAGGAGACATTGACAGAGGAGGAAGAGCAACAGAAGCGGCGCCTGATCCAGATGTACAACGCGGTTAGTTCCATGTGACCGTGACAATGACAACAAACTCATCCCTTGCCACAGCGCATCACTCGGTGGTACGCGTATCGCATTCGCCGAACTTTGAAGAAGAATCGCGAAGTTGGCCTTGATCCTCGCAAGAACCCGTATGCCGTGCTGCTGGGCAAATTGTCTGGCCTGACGCAGGCACCGAAGGCGCGTCAGGCGTTCCAACAGTTTCAGCGCGAGTCATGGTCTGAAATTGCCCCGGTGATTGCTGCCCGTCGCGCTGAGCTGCCGAAGGGTGCACCGTATCGTGTCGGCTTCCATTCAAGTGTGGTGCGAGAGCTGTTTTCCAAGCTAAGCCCCGAGGAGCAGGAGGGACTTAAGCAGCGCGCGTCGGCAGAGGCGGAGGAGAAAAAGAAGGCGTATTTGGACGCAATGAAGGCTTTACCCTCACGAGACCCTGTTAGTCGACACAAGTGCGTCATCATTCAATGGCAGTCTCGCAATCGTTCTGACTTGTTTGTAGCGCTATCGCAGCAATCAGGGCCTTCATCTTCCCAATTCTGGAGGGAATCTTCAAGCACACTGGCTTGCATGCAACGCTCATTGTCGGCGGACCAATGCCTGAGTTTGGCGGCGAGATACGGACCCAGGTGTACGTCTGCCACTTTGTACGTTCATGTGTAAGTAAGACTGATGGTCGAATAGTATCTCCTACGGTGACAACAAGGCCACCGCTCCAGTATCCTGGGCAGAATGGGACGAGGGACGCTTCTCCAGCGATGTCTTGAACTTTTTCATTGAGTACCTGAAAACAGCATACAGTATGTGCTACATTGTGCGTGTAGGATATCCGTGCTAATAGACCCATAGCAGACAGGGATATTGATGCTGCCGCACTCCCACAAGACGTTATGGACACCCTGATCCAGGAAGGAAAGCTGTACACACTCGATAAGAAGCCGAAAGCCAATGAGAGCCCATCATCTGATGAGGAAGACGATGACGAGAACGTCAACTCGAGCGACTCGGGCTCTGATGCCGAGACAGACGCGGACGACGCTGCGCTAGCAGATGCGGTGAAGAAGAAGAAGGAGCGATACGTGCGGGAGGGTGGTGGCAAGGCTTCAACTGGGGGTAAGACCAAGAAGAAGGACAAGGATGTGACGGCGTTGTCCAAAGCCTCATCAAAGGCAGTGTCAAAGCCATCCACGGCTGCACCACGACCAAAACCCAAGGCCAAGAAAGGAACACCCTCCAAAGCTGCCTCACTGGGTGCCTCGACATCATCTTCCACTCCTGCGCAGTCTGAGAGTGCTACGTCTGGACATGCACCTCCCGATTCCACATCTCCCAATCCAAGTCCAGTCTCTGATCCAGCGTCGCCTCCAGCATCTCCTTATCGTGGCCGACCTTCTGCACCTGCGTCTCCACGATCAGCATCTCCCAATCTTGCGTGTGCGTCCCCACCACCAACATCCCCCGAGCCTCCATCAGAACGATCACCCAGTCCCGAGCCCGCTCCTCATCCGACAACTATCACTATCGAGTGTTCGTTTGGCCCCGTCACATTTGCTGATCCGCATGCGCACCTCCGAGATGATCAATTAACATACAACCAACAACGTGCCCGGCTTGCAGCCCGAAATGGAGCCATGATGGAGGCACTCAACCTGAAGCATGCGGTGGCTAGAGCCATGACAGAGGATGGTCATGGGGAGCAGCCAAAGAAGTCAGGGAAGAGAAAGGCGTTGGTGAAGGAGCAACCAATTGCACCGGAGAAACGAAGGCGTTCGTCGCGTCTCCAGAACAGTAGGGGAGGGAAAGGCAGCTCTCAGACGCAGGAAGAAGAGGATGAGGCTGTGATGGATGTGGATCCTGCTGCCTCTGCCGGCGCTGGATCAGGAGCCATGGAGATGGATGTGGACCACGCTGTTGGGAATGGAGACAGCTCTGGAGACACGCCACTGCAAGGTGCCGACAGCAGCAACCATTCAGCGGGCTTTTCAAACAGGAGTGGCGACCCCGTTTCGGATGACATCACTGTTGTTCCCACGACATCCACTGAGCTAGAGGCTGCAAATCATGACCCGTGCACTTTGACCACCAACCGAGACGCTGCCACGCCGAGCGAGGTAGCACCAGAGCCCCTCAGTACACGTCCTGTTTGCCCCACAAAGGCTGCTGTCTGGTTCCAGGACGCGCATAGGAAACTTACAGCAATGGATCTTGGACCACAGTTTGACGCTACTGTAGCTGCGTGGTCGCGCGTAGAAGATGCATCCCGATACGCCTCATGCGACACCGGACTTCCTGCTGAATCTCGGCCTGCAGCTGTTACAGCGTGGATTCGGAGCAAGAGGACAAAGATCCCCACGGTACTTGACATCGACGCGTTCACGAGCCAGTGGGATACATGGTGGGCATCCCTGCAGCCAGAATGGCGGGTCAAGGATACTGTCAGTGGATCAGGCTGGTCGCGCGGGGAATATGGTGGTGATGGCCGAGAGTGGGGCCCGCTTTATACGTGGGGTCAAAACGGCGTGCAGACTGTCGTGGCGGCGCTTTACATGTGGGGTCTGCATGTTTCAGAGACAGGAAGTGCAGAGCAGAAGACCGCGTGGGTGGAGGCAGTGGAGGATGTTGGGTGGATGCTGGAAGGCCTGGCTGGTTTCTATGAGCTATGGAAGAAACATGGTTCCTGGTAGCACTTTTTCGTAGCATGTAATGATAACAACGTAATTGCAGGCAAAACCGGCCCGTGAATCCCACCGCTATGCATATGCTGTGAGTCTACATATCCGTCATGTGATCAGAAGGCTGTGCTAGAGACGCCGAGAAACACATTTCTGGGCGTCTCCAGCACAGCCACTCAATCTTGTATTTAGCTTGCTCATAGGTAGCCTGCTGGTCCTTCAATTCAACAAATAGTTTGGGGATAATTAGGGAACTAGCTTGGAGACTATGTGGGCCTCCATAGGTGGCAATGATCAACCTGCCGCCGTTGGGCGCATGTATTGGCGTGAGATCAACCCACTGCAATGTGTAAACCTGCTACGCAAGCACAAACAACTCAGCGCACCGTGGTATGTAATCACAGCAGACACGTGTATAAGCATAGTATAGTATCAACCCGCCGCGATGCGCAATCTCAGTGGGTACATGTATTTGCATGCAATTCCCTGGCGCAATGGGTAATCCTGCTGCGCACGCGGGAAATCAGTGCGCCGCGATGCGTGATCACAGGGGGCACGTGCATCAGCGGGTTAGCGCGCCGCGATGTGTAATCCCACCATGTCTCATCCTAAATCCCAGTGCTATGGCTCGAGGCATAATCCCGCCGGCACGTGCATCAGCGGAAAAGCAGCCTGCCCCGATGCGCAATAGTACGCCGCGATGCGTAATCCCGGTGTGCACGTGTATCAGCCGCAAATCAACCCGCCCCGATGCATAATCGCGCTGCGCACGTGCATCAGCCGCAAATCAACCCGCCCCGATGCATAATCGCGCTGCGCACGTGCATCAGCCGCAAATCAACCCGCCCCGATGCCTAATCCCGATGGGCACGTGAACACGCCGCTACCTGATGAACTGATCGTGGTGGCGGCAATGGATATAGTGATGCGCTAACTACGTCAAGATCATTATTAATCCCGCCGCTCATCATTGAGGGCCAAGCATCACCCATCATCATCATCATCATCATCATCAGCTCGCGTGCCTACATGGCCGCCCTTGCATCACATATATGGCGGCAGGAGCAGCACAGCCACGGCCCATGGCTAGCACCATACGTTAAGATGGAATTCCTATGGCTAGCACCATGTCTCATTATCATAAATCCTAGTGCTATGGCTCGAATCTGACAGTCCCGGTGGCTATGCGAATAGCCGCAATTTGAATATATAGTATATGAAGAAGTTCAGAACATGAAGAAGTTCCGTAGTCTTGTGGAAGGCTCGCCAATCCGATGGACTCTGTATCGATTCGCTTCCCGCGCAGAAAAATTGCGCCATTGAGTTGGTTAACAACACACGTTGGAGCCCCCAGGTCCGCGCAAAACGCCTGTCATGCATGCTTGGATGCATCCTACTGGTCCATCTCCAACTCTGGGCCTGATTGACGAGAAGGCCTCGGGCTGCTTCTTTCTTCTCCGCGCTCGAGGGTTTTGATCCGGTATGCCCTGCCGGTACATTTTCAAGTTTGTCTACGATTGTGGGAACATGGCGCAATATTTGGGGATCCAGATCTCGGTGTTGACGAAGAGATGTTTAGACGTCTGTTGTTTTTATTTCTTTTTGCGATGGAGGCCGATAATCTATTGAAGGCCTTGAAGACGATTGAGTAGGAATGAGTCTGTAGTTTTCCCACAGGTGATGGATGCGTGTCCCTCACTTTTGAATTTTCCTGTGCCATGCCATATAAATGGTGAAGTATTTTTCAAAAGCTGGGATACTGAAGCCGAATACCTAGCCGTCTCCAAGAGATGTCTTGGATGCATCCACGGCCTGGCTTGAACGACTGGTACTGACTTGACATATCCGGCCGATCCATGTCGGCTCGAACTCCTGACCGCGACCGGTAAACCAGTCTACAGTAGATGATACTGGACTCGAATCGTTTGTCACAGCGAACGCTTAGAAGACAGGGGCTTACAAAGTGCTTCCGTGTGAAATTGCCTTCCGAGGAGGTAGAGCTGATCTGACAGCTTCGCATGGTACGTGTGTCGATCCGCGGCCCTTGAGCTCTTGCTTCTTCCCGGTTCAATGTAAGAGCCTGGTGCGAGGACAATGTCGAAGTGGAGTCGCCAATGCCAATCGGGAGATTTCTAGGACTTGCATTTCGCATTCTTGGCCATCTGGAGACTCATCTGGCGCATCATCGGTACGCGATGTTTTCATGCGCTGTCAGCTTGAGACGTCGAAACCGGCTCCAGCGCTGATTCAGGAAGTGAAGAAACGTGTGTGAAGCCTGCGGAGCGTTTGTGGGACATGGCCACAGCCCGGCTCCGTTTCCAAGTTCCTCATCCAGCGCGATTACGACTCAGCCACCTCCGAATCTCGTCATCGCTGCGCCGCAGTCTATTAACGGGTGCTCGATCCCGCGAACTTTGTCGCATGAGACACTGCCCGCAATTCAAACCATCTGGTTCGGAGTCTTGTGACAGGAGAAAATTATGGGACAGCAACGGCGGAGGTAGAGTAGTTTGAGTGCTCCCGGACTTTGTGTCGGTGCTCTGTAGAAGCTCCGTGACTACTGTCACTTCCTTGAGGAGGTGATAGGTGGGAGCCTTCTAGCCGCGGTTCGAGCGAAGCCGAGACCAGTGTTTGGTAACTAACAAAGGGAGTGCGTCGTGTAAACTTTCATGCCTCTAAAAATAGAACTCGGGGCCGACATTGGGATAGCGCAGTGCCCAAGATTTTTTGCTTTGTTTGAAAATTTAAGCAGGATTTCAAGAGGGTTCTGAGAAATAGATGTGCACGCAAGCCGTTCAAACCCGTTCCAATATGGCGATGAGGCAATCCTGATGCTTCATCATGCTTGGATAATCTCAGAGCAGCCACCACCACGGATAGCGTTCGTATTGAAGACGTGCCCGCGTCGACCAGTCATCTGAAAACTCTGACATGGAGGTAGGTGGCGAGATGCGAGCTCAAATGAGGCCGACACACGCTGATGTGCTGTATCATAGCTTTCTTCTCGCCCGATCTGCGCCAGGTAAAGACTCCCAACACTCCTCAAGAAGACGTGGTTCGGCGCTTCGAGTATAACATGGGTACCGAGGCGATCCTAGAGCCTCTGCTGGCCCATGAATTCTTCTGGGGCTCCGGAATCTCGCACTCGTATCTATGCAGAATATGGATCTTTCGGCTGGCTTTCAGCCCATTTATTCCACTGATCGGTCTGACAGTCTTGATTTATTCTATGCGCGGGTTCGCGCGATTATGTCTCCAGTCTGAGTCGTTTCTTGGATGGGTTTCTATCATGAGTGAAGAGTCTTTGCCGTCACGATCGGCGTTCTCTTAGTGCAACAATGTCACCCACGCGGACTGCGCCATAACAGTCATGAGGAGCTGCTGTGCGTGACGCGGCTCCTTCAAGCAGTGGGCTTTTCGTTCGTCTTGTCAGTTGTTTTGCTTACTTCATGCTACGCGAGCACCGACATTGTTTGCGGATGTGGGACGGTATTTATGACTCCGGTGGCAGAATATTGCCATTTGCGGCTATCGGCTACCGGGCTTCTGTATGACGCAATTTAGCCGATGCCAGTCTTAGGCCTAGGGAGGCCCTCGGACACTTAGGGTGAACATCCTGCCAAATAGAGTAAATCTGAGCAAAATCTTTGACTTTTCCCCTCCGCATAATAGAGTAAAAATGAGCATTTGGGGTCCATAACCCTCTCTAAATAGGGTAAAAGTCGCGCGTAGTGCGACTGATTTTGGACATTTACCCCCCAGCTGCGGTCAAAAGTTGCTCAACTCTGGAGATTACGGGCAATGCCAAGGAGCTTTCAGAGACTCCTCGAGGGCAGGGGAAAGCACGTAAATAGACCCAGATCATAGCCGTAGTCGGTAATGGCCCAGGCGGAAAAATGGATTTACCCTCCGAAAATAGAGTAAAAGTTGGCCAAAACCCAGAAAAGTTTAGAGTAAAAGTATCCGAACCGGTGGAGGATGTTCATATCAAGTGTCCGAGGGCCTGCCTAGGGTCTTCGAGAGACCGGAGAGACCGCACGGCGCGTGGATTCTTTTAGGGAGGTTGAATTCTTCGAGGTTCCAATCGACGTCCACCCTTCTTCGAAGCGTATCCATGATGTGACCACCGGTCTCACTGGGACGGGAGTGATACATTCAAGTCCAAAATTAGCTGTCACACAACCGAATCCCGGATCTTCATACGCGACCATGAAACACGGAGCAAAGTCACGTGTTTTCGCGAGTAAGTGCTTATGCCTGACAAATGCGAAGTTCGCAAACCATGGTCAGCAAGAAAATGAGCGTAACCTTCAACGGAGTCGCAACATCGAAGGTGATGGCGGAACAGGTCGGATGACAAGTCCACCAGCGGCCCTCCACCATGTTTTCTCCCTCCGCGGTATTTTCGTCTTCGGCGGTCTCGAACGCCCTCGGGCCTCAACTGCACGATGGGCGTCGCATCGGATAATTAGTAATTGTTTTCTAATTCTCACAGATTCTTGTCCTTGGAACCCGATTCAACTTGTGCTGCCGTTTCGCAGCCGACGGACAGAATCCCGTAGCCTGACATCACCGTATTCACGTTCGATATCCACTCCTTGCAAAACACGCTGGAGCTGCGAAGGATCGATCCGCTAGCATATACACTGTATGCGAGGATGAGGTGGTTTGTCGGGTTACCATGCGGTGTTCTGTGATTTCTCAGGAATTCTCGGTGACGCTGACGGGCGGAAGGCAGAAAGATGCGGGGCTCAAATCGGTGACGCGAAAGCACTATGAATCATGATGTGGTAGACGAGAGGACTGTTCGTCAGAAATGAGCCAGGTCACACAGCCGCTGGTCGGCATCTATCATCATCACCTCACAGGTAGTCAATTACCGAGGACCCAATCTCCGTGAACTGCCGGGAAAAGCTTTTTGACAATTCAGAGACGCGCAACATATTCGACTGATTCTTGCAGATGGAGGTAACAGATTCAGGGAGGTCATGATGTTGATCTTGCTCCGTTCTTTCAGATCGCTTCTGGGTCTCGATCACTTGCATATGGTGCATGGAGACGTTCCCGTCTGCTCGCTTCTTTGCTCTCATAACGCGTGCAGAAGAATGTGATGTTTTTTTGGTGCTTAACAGACGCGGCGCTCGCGAAGATCGCTTAAAACTATGGGTCTGTAAGTGGGCTCGATAGACCAAAAAGTCCCCTCCTCTCATTACTCGCTAAGCGCTTCCACACGAAATGCAGCTCATCACTGGCCCTGTGGTTCCTCCCACCCACTCTCCACGTACCGAACTCGATGCCAGTGTGACTTCCGTCTACCCCATGACCAGGGCTCAAGAGGGGATCTGGATGGCTTACTCTGCTCAGCCACAGCACACCCTGTACAATTTGACAATGAAATTCACATTGGCATCCTCGGACACCTACTCGATGGAGAAAGTTCTAGCGGGTGAGGACATCGGCGATCTCAGCCTCGGACTGTGCACTCACTGGACATCACAGGCATCCAGACCCTCACCGCGCGTCACGGAATACTGCGGTCCACCTTCCACGGCAACAAGTCGGTGCTGTCCCGCCCATTCGTCGCGGAGTGGGACGCCCAGTCCGCGCTGCCGTCGGTCCGAATCGTCGCGGGGCCGAAGACGGCCATCGCCAAAATGCATTTGCAAAAGCTGCTCCACCAGGCTGTGCCGCTGTCGGAAGAGTTTGCTGTGCGCTGGCTCGTCGTCGAGCTCCAAGGCGCCATCGAGGTATATGTGATTGCGCATCACATTGCCCTGGACGGAACGAGCATGAGCGAGCTCAGTGGTGAGCTCCTGTGTCTGCTCGACGGGAAGGCGGAGGAGAGCAAGCCGATCGGCGAGGTTTTCCAAAAGGCTCATATGATGGAGGTGCGTTTTTTTGATCATTCGTCGTTGCTTAATGAATTCTGATCCGGTGCAGTCTGTGTTCCGAGGATCCGGTGCGTTCCAGCTGGCCAAGGAGTTCTGGCTCTCGCAAAGCCGGAATACCTCGTCGATCCAGTGGAAAGGCGTGCCCAAGGTGCCCGAGTCCCAGAACTACCGTGAGATTGCGAGATGGTCCGAGTTCAGCAAAGACGTGCGTGCGCGTGTCACCTCCCCGGTGTTCCAGTTGATTGACCGGATGTCACGCAGCAACTGGCGCAATGGAGCGCGCGGCATCGCACGTCGTGGTTCAGGGTCGCGCTGGCCGTGGTCGCACTCCTCACCGAATCGCACTCCATCGTAGGCTCGTCCCGCGATCAGACGCTGACGGTGGCGTTCGGCGGCCGTCCCAAGGGTCTTGATCGAACCGTGGGACATTTTGCCAACGCACTCCCCATCCGGGTCCCGGTGTCTCATCTGATCCGATCATCGTCCACCATCACCTTCGACGCGCTGCTCCGCCTGCTCTCGACCACCGTGTCGACTGCGAAGAAACATGAGCGGTTCTCGTTCACGGATCTATCGCAGGCGTGCCTCGAGGAGGGCTGCATGCCGCCGCGGGCGCAGGTTGCGGTGACGCTGTCTCCGAAGCTAGAGCGCGAGGAGTGTGAGCTGTACCCCGTCGAGGGCCCATATGATCTCTTCTTCTGCTTTTTGGAGGCCTCTGACAGCGTCTCTCTCGGAGTGAGTCTATCTGCTGGTCATTCAACCGTGAAACTCACAAGCATGTCCCAGGTTATCTACGACCCGACGCTGTTCGACCAGAAATCGATTGCGGCGCTCAAGGTCGACTTTGACCGGATCGTGGCCCAAGCCATGGCAGAGACGCCTTTCGATCTCCAACCGCTTCTGGGGAACCGCATCCCATATCTGCTGCCGCCTATCGACACGACCGACGCGGGCCAGGTCAGCAAGCGCCGTTTCCATGTCATGTTCGAGCACCAGGCCGCTCGCAATCCCGCCGCGCTTGCCATGAGTTGTGCGGAGCGAGACGAGTCCATGACGTATGGAGAGATGAATGAGCGCGCGAATCAGATGGCGAACGGTCCGTTTATTGTCCCCCCGTGTGTGGCCCCGAGGTCTCATTCCTTTACAGCGCTGCGCCAATTGGGAATGGGCCGCACCCATGTCGTGCTGTTGCACTTGAAGCGGGGCTTCTCTACGTTGTGCTGGATCCTTGCCGTGCTCAAGGCCGGGGCGACGTACGCTATAGCTGATCAAGGCCACCCGCTTGAGCGGACGCGTAGTGCGATGGCCGTCGCCGAGCCCGACCTCATCGTGGATGACGGGATGGGTATCGAAGTGGGCCTCTTCTCAGGGACCGTCAAGATCTTGCGCACGGACACGTGCATCTTGGACGCGTTCCCGAGAGACAATCTGGAGGATGTGTCGCAAGACGATGACCTGGCATACATTGTCTTCACTTCCGGCAGCACCGGTATGTTTGCAACTTGCTCCGTCTGGCATTGATTTGCTCAATGTCTCACGCAGGCCAGCCCAAGGGCGTCGAGATCACGCACAGCAGCCTCTCGAACTGGATCACGGCCGCCCACGCAGCCGGATATTTCCCCATGGGCCCGTTTTCCCGCGTGCTGCAGTTCGCCACGTTTGCTTTCGACGCGGCCGTCCTCGAATGGTCCCTGGCACTTTCCCTGGGATCCAACCTGTGCTTTGGTAACACCCCCCAGGCCCTGATCGGCGACTACCTCGCGGACGTCATCGACAAGAATCTCGTGACCCATATGCACCTCACTCCCAGTGTGCTTGGGACTCTGCCGGCGTCGAGAAGATTGCAGAGCCTGGAGTGCATCAGTGTGGGCGGAGAGATGGTCCCCGACAACCTGATCGAACGTTGGAGGACGAGGGTCACCCTGCAGAATGCATATGGGCCGACTGAAGCGTATGTCCTTGTGTTATCAGCCGCTGACCGGCATCCTGACGACGTCTTTGCAGCACGGTCGTCATGGCTCACCGACCTCAGCCCAGTTCCCCAGGCGATGCTGCGCCCTCCGCGGCGAACATCGGCCATCCGCATTCGCCCACGGAGGTGTTTGTGTGCAACCCTTCGTTCGACCGACTGCTGGCTGTCAACGAGGTCGGAGAGGTCTGTCTTGCCGGCCCGCAACTGGCCCGAGGGTGCGCATACATTGGTGTTGTCTGTGAACGTCTAGTCTCAATCCGTCCTGTCTAGCTACCGCAACCGGGCCGATCTTACCAGCCAAAGATTCGCAGTCCATCCCCAGAATGGCAAGCGGATGTACAAGACCGGGGACCGAGGGAAGCTGTTGGCCGATGGGACCGTGGTCCTGATGGGCAGAATGGATCGCGAGCTGAAAGTCCGAGGGTACAGGTGAGTCGATTGGCTCAAGGACCGATGCTTGCACTGACGCCGACGTCGAGGATCGACCTGGACGACCTGGAACGAACCGTTGTGGCTGTGATGCCGTCCATCATCAGCGTCTCGGTCCAGTCCTCTCCGTCGGGCACCGACCTGTGTGTCTTTGTTTCGCCCCAGACTGTCGATGGGACCGAGCTGAAGCGGCTGCTTGGGCTCCGGGTGCCGAGCTACATGGTGCCGCGGAATGTGTATTGTTTGCCGCGGCTGCCCTTGAACACGAGCGACAAGACGGACCACAAGGTGATCAAGCTGCGCATGGAGGAGCTGATCAGGGACGCCAAGTTCCCATCCGGAGCGACGACACCCATCAGCACGAGCTCTGACGAAGACGACCTGAGCTCACTCGAGGATTCCAGCCGCAGCTCGACCTTGGCTGATTCGACCATGCTCCAGGCCGACGAGTCGGTGTCGCATCAGGACCTGACCAATGTCTGGATCGAACTACTCGAGCTGAAGTCAGCGCCTTCCGGGAAGAGCAGCTTCTTCGATCTCGGTGGGAACAGGTAACAGTCATCAGTCTGTGCTTGCCCCCTGATGGCTGACGTCTCTCAGCTTGCTCGCGCAGACGCTCATCGAGAAGGTGAGGGGGCAACTCCCGTCGGGGTCGTTGTCGGTGTCTGTTCTCGACCTTTTCACCTACCCGTGCTTGGACGACTTTATCCCGTTCGTCCAAAGTCGTGCTCCTGCCAAGGTCACAGCTCCCAGAGTGAAGGGCCCTCGGATGTCGAGGCAGTCCTCGACCAAGTCACTTGCACCAGCCAGCCAGGTGGACACCATTTCAAGCCTGACGAACATCTGGAAGTCGGTCTTGCAACTGGATCGGGTGGCCAAGGACGCGAGCTTCTTCGATGCGGGCGGAAACAGGTGCGCGAGCTACGGGATCTTGCCGAGAACTTGCGACTCATTGCGTGCAGTCTCTTGATGACGACGCTGCACAAGTCCATCGTCCGGTCCTGGCCCGGTTGCGGGGTGCAGCTCATCGACTTGTTCCAGAACGCGACAATCCAGAGCCAAGCCGAGTTGATCGCAGTGCCGTCGCCCGTGCACAGCACCGCACCGTCTTTGAACGCGCGCAAGAAGAGGGCGAGTGCCACTGGAAAGAAGGAGCGAGTCGCTAGCAGGGAGTCCGCCGGCCCAGACGAAAGCAGAGACATCGCCATCGTCGGCATTGCCGGTCGGTTCCCTGGCTCGTCCTCGCCCCAGGAGCTGTATCAGCTCTTGCTCGACCAGACCGAGGCATTGACGCATCTGTGCCCGGATTCGCCAGTCGAGGTGTTTCCCGGCGGGGTGTATGTTCCGCATCGAGGCGCATTGAAGGACGTCTGGGAGTTTGATGGTGCTCGGTGGGGCATCAAAGCTGAGGAGGCCGAGTGAGTGTTCGTGACATGTGTGGTCCGCGGCGGCTGATGAGCGCCACAGGGAGATGGATCCGCAACAGAAGCTGCTCATGACCGTCGCCCAAGAGGCTCTGGAGGATGCGAGTGCGGTTCCGCCTGCTTCCGGACCGAACAAGATCGGCTTGTTCGTGGGAGCCGCTCCCTCGACCTGGGTTCCCAGTTGCGTGCTGCATCGCATTTCAGATCAGCGAACTGACCTTGTTCTTAGGCAAGCCAGACGAGGATGCGTTCCACCATGCGCACCGAGAGGCGCTGACGCCCTGTCTGTCGGCGTTGACGGCCTACCATCTGAACCTGCAGGGCCCGAACGTGACGCTCCACACCGCCTGTTCGAGCGGAATGGTCGCCATGTCGTTGGCAGTCGACAATCTCCGCTCGAAGACGTGCGATGTCGCACTGGCGGGTGGAGTGTCGGTTGCATTCCCGCAGTGCGTACCGAAAACACTTATCGCCGCCGGCAAAAGCACTCACCGTTTGCAGAGCGGGATATCTCACTGCGCCGACACGCCTGTTCTCGCCTTCTGGGCACTGCCGACCATTCGACTCGCGATCCGACGGCACGCTTCCGGGAGACGCAGTCTGTGCGCTGGTGCTCAAGCGGATGAGCGACGCTGTCCGCGACGGGGACGATATCTACGCTGTGGTCAAGGGGATGGCCGTCGGCTCAGACGGGAAGCCTGGGAAAGCAGGACCGACTGTTCCCAGCCCGAGAGGACAGGCGCAGAGCGTGAAGGGCGCGTGGATGGATGCGGGTGTCAGCGCAGGGAAGCTGGTCTATGCGGAGTGGGTGTTGGATATCCAGGTTGCGCATGTCAACTCCGCTAATGTTTTGCACAGACTGCACGGCAGTGGAACACCGATCGGCGACGCACTGGAGCTCGAGGGCTTGAAGATGGCCCGACGAGAACTCGGGGTCGAGAAGACGCCGTACATTGTGGGATCGAACAAGGGGAATCTGGGCAACTGCGAGGTGCGGGACCTGATCTCCGTCTCGTATTGACAGATTCAAACCCCTTCTCAGGCTGCATCTGGATTGGTGTCTGTGATCAAGCTCGTCAAGTCCATCCAACATGGCGTGGTTCCCCCGCTGCAGTCCTTCGAGCAGCCGAACCCGGTCATCGACCCGACACTGAAGATCTCGTTTGCCAAGAATCCCGTGCGGTTGTCTCCCGACGCGCTGCTCAGTGCATCGAGCACGGGTCTCGGCGGCGTCAACGCTCATTGCGTGCTGGCATTCCCCCCCGCCCAGTACAAAAGAAAGGCGTCGGTCGAGGCGACGTCCATCAAGGGTCCAGTCGACGTGTCGGTCGAGGTGCCCAGTCCGAAAGCGAGTGTGCCAGATGCCACGTCGGCTGGTCATCTCGTGCTCCGTCACGTTCGATCTATCCTCGGCACGGACGAGATCAGCTACACGACAGTGTTGAGGGATGCCGGGCTGGACAGTCGCGGCCAGATGGCGCTCCTGCATCAGCTGCAGCAAGCAGGGTGCCACATCCCGTGCGTGCCTTCCTTCATTTAGAACTCGTCTCTCGGGCATTGACCGAATCCCTGCAGTCTCTCGGCGTTCATCGACCCATCGTGCACGGTCGAGTCCATTGTGGCGTCGATCAGTGCATCGCTTCCCTCCTACATCTCGTTCCTGCAACAAGCTCCGACGGGAACGACGTACGTTCTCATCGCACCAGGAGGCGGCAGCTGCCTGTCGTATGCTGCGCTGGCGCGTCATTTGCCGGCAGATTCAACGATCATGGCGCTCGATCACCCTGCGCTCCACGGCATCGAGTCGGATTGTGGGATCAACGAGCTCGCCACGAGATACGTGAAGGACATGCCGCCCACTTGTCGCGATGTCGTGCTCGTGGGCGCCTCGTTCGGTGGTCTGGTCGCGACGGCGATGCTGGGCCCGATGCAAGAAGCCGGAATCCAAGTGCGCGCGGTGGCCCTCATCGACAGTCCGTTCCCAGGATCCACCTCCGCAGACGTCTTGCTGACTGCGGATGCGTTCGTTCGCAACGTGTTCTCTGCGGAGTCGAGGCCCGCCTTGTCTGCCGAGGAGGCGACCCTCGATCTTGCGGCGTTCGCCGCTCGGCATGGCAGCGATATCCGTGCGCTGGCCGGGACGTACGAGAAGAACGTGAAGGCGATGGCTGACTGGCTACCGTCTGGACCCCATACCACCTCTGCGCTATATGTCGCTGCGGCAACTGACGAGGTCGACGAGCGCTGGAAGGCGGCATATTCAGGGATGTCCGTCGAGCGAGTCGAGGGGGAGCATGCCGGTGCGTGGATTGGAGACAACGCCTCCAAGCTCGCTGGGTGGATCGCAGGGTTGCTCGCCGCTCAGTCGGCCTCATAAAATGTATTATTTCTTCTAGGGTTATCTCCAGCATAGAATGTTCTCGTGACACAATATATATCAACTGTTCTTCTCTCATCTTGCAAACGCGGTCTGTTTCTGTTGCGTCCACCTCCGGCGTCGCCTTTCGCTTGGACGCTCACCACGTCGACCGATGCAACACGAAGGAACACCGCCCGATGATGCGACGCTACCCGAGTCGGGCGCTCCACAGTCGCGATGACGAAGCGCACGGTGTTGGTGGTCGGCAGTTCGCACACGTCAGGATCGGGCTTCATACTTCTCCCCGGAGTAGTTCACGAGACCTGGCGACTGGAATATCCCAATGCTCCGCGTGGCTCAAACACATGGCATATGTGTATTAAGTACACTGACAAACTCCCCTCACCTAGGTCCTAGTGGCTGGCTGGCTGGAGGCCCCAGCTTTACGCAGGTCTTAAAATCTCGTGGACAGTTGGCGACAAGCTGGCAGCCAGCTGTCACCTCCGGCTGAAGAGATAGCTGGTGACCGGCTGGAAGCCTCAGGTGGTAGTGGGCTGAAGGTGTTGTGTCTGCGACATAGATCATGTGACGAGCATCGCTTCGATAAGATTTGCTTTTAATACCGTACTATTCACACCGGGGGATCACACGTAACATGGCCCATAGAGATTGAATTCTATTTCCTCTATTGTCACTGAAAAACTTACTTGACCTGATATGTCACATATCAGAGCAATACACTGCATTCCCAGGGTAGGTAGTCATCACGTGGGCGCGTTGGACCGATCAGTAGCCGAGCATGGTGATAATCACTCCGGCGGATGGCAAATAACAGGAGTCATAAAGAATCATTTCTATTACAAATATCGGAGTAGAAAAAAGGGTCTTAGATAAGTGCACCAATATTTGAACTATCATACCACTCTATAGATTCCCTGTTTTGTCAACTATCAGAGCGCAAAATGTAATTCTAGATAAATAATGTATTGCAATCAAATTTAGGTTACTTATTTACGGACAACTTTTGTCAGATAACGTAGCCACTAATAGGGTGTGGAAAAGCTGTCATTTGATGCAATACATTTTCGATCTCAATATGACCTAAAAAAAGTTCACAATGGGAAATGATAATATTAGTGGTATTGTGGCCAAAAAAGGGACACACTTAAATCTCAGATATTGGTGTCAAAAATATCCATTGCCGGATGATCTGCCGCTCGTCCGGTGCTCATCGCCTCAAAGATAAGATAAACACATGCTTGATTGTAGTTGATAGTAGATACAAGAAAGATATACATATACATGGAGGATGATAGGTAGGTAAATGCACATTGTTGCCACTACTTGAATTACTACTTGAATACAATATACAAACGAGATCCCATTTACCTGATGTGAGCAAGGAAATCAGCATGGACACAGTCAAGATTCTTGGACAGGTGCCAGGCAGCACTGTATCCATAAATCCTCTCCTTCCAGAGTGTGTTGTTGAGAAGAACAGCACGGTTTTGTTCCATCTCAAGGAGTGTGTCTTGGAACCACTGCTTGCAGTCTGGCGTCCACCAACCCACATTCATGCCAGAAGAAAAGAAGGCCCCAGCTTGGGGCCACCATGAGACTCGTTTCTCTTGATGTCCGTTTTGAGCACTGGAATCCAGCTGGTCTGGATAATGTTATTAGGATCTCCTTTTTCTCACAAAAGCATGAACTTACTCATTTTGATGCTATACACACCAAGGACAAGATCCTCTTCCTCCTTGGTCAGAGCATGGTAGTAGAAAGAACTGTCCTTGTACTTCAATCACTCCTCGGCCATCTCGAGGTCCACAACTTCCATTCTCAGATCAAGCTCTGGGTCATCAATGATCAGACGTGCGAGACAGCCCACAACACCACCAGCTTGAAGCGCAAGTCAACCACGGGGAGAATGTAGGAAGCGTGAGAGGAGTTCCCAGTATTTGCCAAGATCCTCCCTGCTAGGGCTGTAACCTTCCAGTCGCACTCCAAGGCTGCCACAGCAAAGGAGATCTGGTTGGTACAAAGATGGCAAGGTACTAGAAGCTTTGACGCCAATGATGAACGCAGCCCCGAGATGGTAGAGATAGCTCATCAACTCATGCCACATGCTACATTGACAGTGGATGAGCTGCAGGACCGTGGTGGCACTGAACAGAAGGATTTGGCAATTGACCATGCCCTCTCAAGTACATGTCTGGAGTAGATATCCAGTGGAACGATCTGCTTTATTGCTCAAGTTCTCAGCAACAGACACAATCACACCGGTCTTGGTCCAGATGTCCTCCAATATCTCCATGTCACAGAGATCAAAGAGGTCAGAAGGCAGGTCCTGGACAAGCTTGGCCTTGTTCAGCGCATGGAAAAGTGCCCTGACTGCGTTGCTGGCGGGCACTGCCATAGAAGCCCTAGCATCACCAAGAAAGTGTGCGCTGACTTGCGGCCGCACCATTTCCGTCTCCAGAAAAGATTGTTCTGGGTCGCCAATAAAGCCCATGCGGTATTCGAGAATGGCCCTGCTGGGATTATTATCGGCCACAGCTACGGGGTGGACTTCCAGGGTGTGTCCTTGTCTGGACTGCGATTGTATATGTCGACCTGCACTAGAAGGCCTTTGGTGTTGGCAAGCGCCATCTGCACCTCATCGGACAGCCCTAGAGGAAGCTGGTCCTAGAAGTCATTCATGGACTGGACAAGATCATGGTCGTCATGGATATCTGTGGGATGGGCGGCAGGAGTTATCTTGTAGGAGCTGAAGATGTCATCATAGCCCTCGTCATTGTTGTCGTCATTGTGATCTGATGGGACAGCTGCTGAATCCAGAGGTTGACAAAGGTCCCATTCATTGCTGAAAGAGTCGTAAATGTGTGTCAGGGGAACCCCTGCTTTTGTCCAATCATCATGGGATCTTGCATGTGACCGCGCACGTGCCATCTGTCAGGCGTCACATGCTTCAGTCCGGACTTCCCTGCCAAGCACGTCCACATGACACTCCGGCCTGGACCCCCATTGTTCTGACGGTCCGGCTCCCATTGTTCTCCCCGATCTGGCCCCTCATTGTTCCCTGGCCCCATTGTCTGGCGCTTCCATTGTGCTTGGTCATCCATTGTTCTGTAGGCTATATATAGTGGGCCCTGACAAGGAGAGTCCCCAACTCGGTTTCTCTTTGGACTCTCCCTTGTCAGGTTTGCCAAGTCTCCTGTATGAGTCATTCCCTTTATCTGACCCTTTGGACTCTCCCTTGTCAGGACTCTGAGATCGGGCCTCGAGGTTGCCCTTACAGCAGAAACCGAGTTCTTAGGGATAACTGGACAAGCTTGTGAAGACCGCTGACAGCATCATCTGCTTCTCACTTCCAACCTTGTCCCCTCCTCCCCCTCTACGATCATCATGTCCCAAATGGAAGAAGAGGATGACCCCTCCCACCCCCAACAGAGGCTTGCAAATCTGGAGGAAGCCATGCAACGGATGGAAGGTCTCCTCCACAATCTCATAATTACACAGCAACAGCCTGCCCCTGCCCCTGCTCAGCCTCCGGCAGTGGGTCCAGGTGTATCTATTGGCCAACAAGCCAGCACAAGACCCCTTATCCGCCCCAACCCCCCATTCACGTTTGACAGGGATTGCACCCAGGGCAAGACATTTCTCCATTCCGTCAAGCAGTACTGGTGCCTCCTCCCTGAGGCCTTCCACGTGAACGGGGTAGTATCAGAAGAACGGGTGGTACGCTTTGCCCTCTCCTACATGTCCAAGGATTTGGCGGCTTCCTGGTCAGAACGCATGTCAGAGCGCCTCGTCTTCCCATTCCCAGCCTGGTCTTCCTTTGTTGCCGAGTTCAAGCTCCGGTTTGTTGAGGAGAATGAGCAGGACCATGCCCTGGCACGACTGGAAACCCATGCTTACTACATGGGATCCCGCGACGTGTTTAAATACACGGACGAGTTCGACAACCTCCTCGACTTGGCGGGGTACTCCGACAACCTGGTCAAGGTCACCAAGTACCGGGCAGGTCTGGACCCCAGAATCAACCAGGCAATCACAACCTCTGGCAACCCACCCAGACTCACAAACTATTCAGAGTGGCGCACCCACGCATTCCGCCAGTACAACGCAGAGGTGGCTGCCCAGGCTGCACAAGGACAGGTGTTCTCTCCACCCCGCGCCCCGCCTCCTGCGGCTCCACGCCCTTGCCACATGGCTCCTCCGGTGGTTGCCCCGCCTCCTGCTCCCTGACCAGCCCCAGTAGTCCTCCCGCCGGGCATTCCCATGGAGATCGACCGAACCAGAGCCCGCAGCAGTGTTTGTTACACCTGCTTCCGATGCGGCAGCCCAGGACACCTGGCCCGGGACTGCCCAACTCCCACCGATGTCCGGCATGCCGACGTCCTGGACGAAGTGATCAATCAGCTGGGAAGCGACCTGTTGGTGGAGTTAGTGGCCCGGCTAGCAACTACGGCAGCTGTAGAAGAGCATGAAGCGATGATTGCCGACGAGTTGGAGCAGGGTTTTCTCCCCCGCAACGAGTGAATAGTACGCCCTCGATCGCCTCACGTAATCGTTTCGAATGTCTGTATGATGAATGCAATCTCATTTCCCCCACAAACGAAACGATAGATGTACCCCCTGCCCCCTGCTCGACTCCACTGGTCCGCAAGGAAAAGTGGGAACGAAAACTCCCCCAGCGCTATGTAGTCGCGGCCTCCCCTGGCGCCAACTCCCTGCACCTCCCCTTGGAGATCCAGTCCACTGACAATGCGGTCCAGCTCTCTCTTAGCGGACTGGTCAACTGCGGCGCCACCTCGGACTTCATCGACTCCACCTACACCTCTGAAAACCGACTTCCGGTCCGGCAGTTCTCCCAGCCTATCCCAGTCTACAATGTGGACGGCACGCCAAACAAAGCTGGCTCCATTTGACAAGTTGCCGATGTGGTCCTGCGTTACCAAGGACACAGCGAGCGAGTCCAGCTTGCTGTCACTCAGCTTGGCAAACAGAAGCTGATCCTCGGCTACTGTAGCCCCGCGTAGGGGAGAAACGTAACGCGTAACGCACTACTCATTCTGTTTCCAGTGTAACGCATAACACGGCCACTGTTTCCCAAAAAAAAGCGTTACATTCAACTATGTCTGAAATAGCCCAAAATGTGATCTAGCATGTTGTATTTTACTGAGCAGCCATTTCTGCATCCTCTGGCTCAGCGACAGAGCTCCAAATGCGGCCATTGACTGTATAAGGCCAAATGTCTTCACTTTGGTCATTTGTGACCAGTCCGGCTGTCGAATCATTCGCGGTTCTTGGTGCAACTTGCTCGGAAGCTGGCAGCGAATGGCCCGCGGCCTCGGATGCCACTGTAATTGAGAGTGCGTCCTTGATAACAGCAGACAGAGGCACATCAGAATCGTCATTCGCGTTGAAGTCGGCAACATCCTCTGCAACATCTGCACCAGACATGACAGCGCCAAGATGAGTGGCACCGCAGCGGTTGGCGATTTCCATTGCGAGGGATGTGTCAGTGCGCAGAAACTCGCGCAAAGCCTTTTCGGATTCTTTCCCGGTCAAGCATTCTGCCAAAAGGTTCCAGGGCTTGTTGGGCACAGCACATTTCCACCAAGCCTGGAATTGTTCATATTCCGATCAGAGATTGCAAGACCGAGACACACCTCTTTCACAACGCGATGGCCCTCCTCAGTCTGGAAGAAGTCGTACATCTTCACAAGCCCTCGAACCGTGGCATCGCAAAGAACTGGAAGCGATGTCGGATACTTGATATCAGTGGGTGGCACTCCATTCGAAAATTCTTTCTTGAAGGTGTCAACGAGGAAGTCGAGCGAGTCTTGTTTGAGAATGTGCTTGGCAATGCGCTGAAGTCCAACATCAGCAGGCTGGAAGATGGGGGTGCAACCTCCGGGCACGAAGATCAGGATGATGAAGGGATATTCATCGAAAACATGAGTGCGAAACTCAGTTCCGATGTGGACAGGGTAGATATCAATGAAGACGACCATGGATTGATCATCATTGAGCGAGTCCCTTTTGATGATCTTGAGCCGATGAGGTGCGATGACACCTTTGACCCATTCCTTCATTGTGGAAAAGGTGGAAAAATGACTGGTTGTCTTGGCGCTCTTTGCCGACGAGAATACGAATCCGCGATCGAGTGCCTCCGCCATGTTGGGAGCGTTGTTGCTCGGCAGTGATCCAGCTGTCTTCCCGGCCCAGATGGCCTGGATGGGGAGGAAATCGCCTGCAGCTGATGAAGTGATCATCATTGTGTAGGCGTGCTTCTCGTCTTTGGCCACAACATTGATTTGCTTGGCTCCTTTGTCGTGGAAAGTGTGTGAACCCGCAGGGAGAACGTAGTTTCCCGCTTGATCTGCATTGATTACAAGCTGTCGAGACTTGTAAAACATCATATCATTATGTGATTGAAACGACTCACGGATGGGGGGATGCGACCGGTCAATATTGCGTATCGAATTCGAAAGAAAGTGCGATCAACAAGTTTCGGAGCATCATTTGGGATGTGACAGGCTGCACGAGTTGGAGCTCTCGACGTCCATTCCATCACACTCGCTAGGAATGTGCGAACATAGGTCTCAGAGACTTTGAATTTGAGAAGAAGCTGAGGAGCTTGTTGTTCAACCTCAGACAGGAGGAGACCGCGAGTTATCGAGACATTAACAATGCCACCAGACTGCCGGATCCCAATCAGAAAGTTCTTCACACAGAGGGTGATGTTGGGGAACGGCGCAAGAATCCCGGTCCGGCCAGTTCTGGTAACAACACCGCCAGTTGAGATCTTCTTCTTTGTGTCCACCGACCACTCATTCTTTCCCTTTTCCTTCCACCTGCTAATGGTTCCCTTCGAGAGTGTCTTGAAGAGAGCAGGATGGTCTCTTTGCAGCCTTTTGACAATGCGCGTTGGGCTCCAGTCTTCTTGCACTGCAGTCTTGTGGAGCAAGTTCCAGAGAAACGGCTGGAAGTAATTTGGAATAACAGCCGGCCCTTGGACCACTCCACCCCTCAAACCATCACGGCGTTCACGCCAGCCTTGTGTACCAGCACGTGAGACACCGGCGACATCAATGACGCCGTCATCAAGCGCAGCTGCTCGAGCACCGTTCCGCAGCACCACATGTGCGTTCTTTGCATCTGGCAGCATTTCAACATCCGAGTCGTCCTTCTCCAGCTTCTTCCTCTCCCAAAATCGCTTCTGCCTCTCAGCTCCCATCTCCTGCTTTCGCGCCAGCTTTGCCTCAGCCTCGAGCGCCTTTTCAGAGGCATGGTCCTTGTGCTTGCGTGCGTGCAATTGGTGTGTGGCAGATAGATGCAAAGCTTTTGCGCCGTCAGCCCATGTTTGCCAACCCATAGTGGCCAGGGTTGCTTGCTTGTTGTCCTTAGTGCTGACATTGGAGGTGGAGGGAATGACGACGGTGGTATCAATGTGTTGAGTGACACGGGGGACAACCTGAGGTGTGTCGTCTTCCGAGTCCAACAGGACTATCATTGCTGCATTCTTCCTTCGTTTGGGCAGTGGTTCAACCTGCTCTGCATCATCGCTTGCTCGCTTCTCCTTCCTCCTGGTCCCTGTTGCCCCACTGTCCTTCGCTCCCTTTACAAGCCGGTCCACCCAGGTATCCAGAAAGACAACCCGCTCGCTTGCCAACATCCTCTTTAGTACACCCTTCAGAAATGGCACAAGCGCCTTCATTCGGTCCCCTTGTTCCTTGAACCTGATCGGTGCGTCCTTCATCTTCCATGTCTCGAAGGAGATCTCAAGAGCTCGGCTGACTGCAGGAAAGACTGTCCCTGCCTCTTCGACGATGTCTTCATTGACGTAGAACTGGAGCAAAGACTCGGGTGGATTGTCGGGGAGGGACTCGGGAAGGTTGTTGATGAGGTCTCCAAGGTATTCAATGTGTTCTATCATCTCCTGGGGGGGCCCAGGTGGTTTTTTGTTTTTCAAGGACATTTTCGTATGCGTAAGGATGTGAACAAGCGGGTGCTAGTTACTGCACATGTAATAGTTGCTGCACGTCAAATCATCCCATGTTTCTGAGTCCGTTTCCGGTGTAACGCGTAACATCATGGCCGTTTCTGCATTTCCAGTGTTACGTTTCTGTAATGCTGAGATTTTCGTTTCTCCCCTACGCGGGGCTACAGTATTCCTGGCTTCGGAAGCACAACCCGGAAATCAATTGGGACACCCAGGAGGTAAAGATGAGCTGCTGCCCGTCTGGCTGCTCTATCTTCACTGAGGAGTCTCGCCAAGAGAGACAGATAGCCCGGATTTTGGCCCAAGCACTCCGATCAGCTCGACAAGGCCCTGCCCCTCCATCTGTGTCATTGATATGGAAGACCGCAAAGACGAGGCTATGCCGCTGCTCCAGGAAGACAATGGAGAAGATTCCAATGAAGAAGGAGATTGTCTGGAAACCGGTGACCGTATCTTCTACACCTGTTTCAACCCTTCTGAAGACATCCGAGCCACTAGCACCATCTCCCAGCATCTCGCGGAGGCGTTTGCCAAGAACTCTGCCCCCCCTCGTGATTCCATACCCGAGTGGGCGCGCGAGTTCAAGGATGTCTTCAGCAAGGAATCCTTTGACAAGCTTCCGGAACGTTGCCCCTGGGACCACGCCATTGAACTGGTGCCCGACACAAAGCCAACAAACTGCAAGGTCTACCCCATCTCCCCCTTGGAGCAGAAGCAGCTCGACGCTTTCATTGAAGAAGGCACGGCCACCGGCCGGATCCAACCCTCAAAGTCCCCCATGGCCTCCCCCGTCTTCTTTGTCAAGAAGAAGGACGGCAGTCTACGGTTTGTCCAGGATTACCGGGCACTGAATGCAATGACAGTGAAGAATCGGTACCCCCTTCCCTTGATCAACAACCTCATCAACAAGCTCAAGGGAGCCTGCTTCTTCACCAAACTTGACGTTCGATAGGGCTTCAACAACGTACGGATACAAGAAGGAGACAAGTGGAAGGCTGCGTTTCAGACCAACTGTGGGCTCTTCGAGCCACTGGTGATGTATTTTGGCCTCACCAATTCCCCTGCAACGTTCCAGACTATGATGAATGACATCCTCCAGGACCTCATCCTCTCTGGTGACATCATGGTGTACCTGGACGACATCCTCATTTTGCACTCTGACCTCCACCTCCATCGTCGTATCATGAACGAAGTCCTCCGGCGCTGAAATGCTGAGGGCGTGCTCACAAGTGAATCTACTATGAAAGTAAACCCAAATATAAAACACGTTCACACTCCTCGTAATCAGCTTCTCAGTGTGTGAAAGATGCGAGGGCTTCGGGGTGGACAGAGCACCAGTATCACAACTCTCAATAGACGCAGATCCAATAGTCGCGGAGACGAAGTCGACGACAAGAATTTATATATAGCAAACAATGGTGTCTCAACCAATATCTTCTATACGAGCACAACCAACACTAATCCAATCCACAAACAACAATATAACAAGTCAGAGCTTAATACGAAGTATTAAGATCCCTTGTAGCGACAGCGTCCAGATGGTGACGCAAAGCCCAAATATCAAGTCGACGCACTGCCAACTGATACAACCAATATACTGAGTCGACGCACTGCCAACTAGTAGAACCAAAATGTCAAGTCGACGCACTGCCAACTGACACAACCAAAAGTACTGAGTCGACGCACTGCCAACTAGTAAACCAAAATGCCGCGTCGACGCACTGCCAACTAACAGCCAATATCCAATGTCCAAAACCCGAGCACAACTTGTCGACGCACTGCCAAGCAAGAAGTGTGGAACCAAAGTTCTCAAGTCGACGCACTGCCAACTGACCAAAACAACCCGAGCACAACTAGTCGACGCACTGCCAAGCTAGAGGTGTGGAACGATCTCAACAAAGCCCGAAGGCGACGACACTAAATGCCGCGACTAAACCAGATGCGGCGAATCCGACTTTCTGATGTCTCAACTCAAACTCAAATCACAGTAGCTACAAGTGCTCAGGGAGCAACTCGTCGCGACCGGGCAGGGGTAGCAGAACTTCTTAGGGTGGAATCACGCGGCACGCAAATTGTACAAAACAATCTGAAATGAGAGTGATTCACAGTCCGGGGGAAAGCTTCCTAATACAAAGAGACGACGTGCTACTTATACTGTCTACGACGCTGCTTAGTAAAGTCCTGTACAACTGCATAGTAGCTACGCTATCTAAGATCGGTTGCCTTTTAGGGTAATTGAAAAGTTGAACGATCGGACAGGTCCTGAGTGATCAGGACCCCGCTCCATCGTCCATATGATACTTTTGATGTGGGCCAACCCACCGCGTCATACTTTTGGAATACGACGTGCTGGATTGGCCAACGGGCATGTCTTGGCATGTGAGACCAACGTGGGCGCCCCAAGAAGCCGTATGACTCTAGGCACGCCAATCGTCCCCCACATGGCTCGGTTCACGGATCTAGCCGTATCGATTTTAGTGTGTTTGAGTATGGGCGCGACTCGCCGTGACACTTGGAAGTGTCACCGCGACGCGTCCACAATGTCCCGTGATCGAATGGATCCTGACATGTGACAAGTCGTCGTCGTGGCATGATCTGAGGAAACGTCCAACTCAAAACCGGGAGTTGCCGCGACAAGATGGTTTAAGTCTTGTAACGCCAAGTCCTGTCCAGTAGTAGTTCTATTATTGAGAACGTCGCGCATTGCTCAGCCCTTCAGCCCAAGTTCCCATCTGCAGAGAATGACCCTTATTGAGAAGCCGACGCAACGACATATCCCTTTTTGGGGAATGGTCGCGGTCCAAGCGTTCGTCACTAATGGCCCTGAGCCTGGTGTAGACTCATAAGACCAGTTCCACAGTAGTGGTCTGACTGCCTTGCTATCGTCGACACTATCCACAGTCGTCGACTGGGCAGTAGACCCTTAAGTCCTACTGAGCGCAACACTGTCAACCGCGACACGATACACCGAATGGTTCAAGAGTAAACTCTGTAAAAAGCGCAAAAATACGCCCTTACAGAGCTGGTGCAGAGCGCGTCTGGTAGCCAGCCTATCATCTCCCAGGAACACTAATTTTGACCTCCTGGTCAATCCCGCGACAGTCTCACTGCGTCAGGTCTAAGTCCAACAGTCGACGTCTCGTTCATTTATTATTAAAGCCGCGGAGACATAGAGTTATGTTCCCACGTCTTATTCATTTGGTTGTTCGGTTCCTTCCGTGATCTGCCGCGATCAAACTTCTTCCGGCATGTTCACCATATAAATGCCCTCAATTTTCAGGGTCGAGAGTCTCCCTAGTACGAGACACTCTTGCTTTTCGACCACCATGTCCGCGCCCGACCAGAGCCCCCGCCCCCAAGACAACAACCGTGAGTGACGCCCAGGACGATTACCGCGACTTTTCAACCACGCTAACCGTCCATCAGCCGTCACCGAATCAGCTGTCCCGGGAGCAAACCCGCCTGCCATCGACTGGCGGCAGTTCATGCCGTTAGTCAATGTCTCTCTCATGGCTTGTCGATCCAACTCACCACCTGCCTAGCCCTGAGGCCTACAACATGATGTTGCGGCAGATGGCCGTCGACGTCCGCCAGATCCAGCAGGTGAGCTCCGTTCTAAGCCCGCTGGAGCGAGCAGTCACGGCGATCAATGATTGCCGCGCCTGTTCGCTTTGGCCTTCCTTCTTTTCACTCACGTAAGGACTAGCCGGCGTCTACGCCCTTGACCACCAACGCTCCAGTCGAGGAGTCGTCGCCGCCCAAGAAACGCAAACGAGTCGTCGAACCCGTACGTGTAATCTGCTTCATTCGTTTACTATGTTCTGATCGACCCCCAGGCGGCTCCAACCGAACAAGTCGCCGCCCCTTCGTCGTCCCGGCCTGCCAAGCAGAAGGGGAAGGGTGACGGCTCCAAGCCGCAGGCCCCTGCCGCCGTCGCGGGCAGCAAGGTCGCCGTCGCCAAGAAGTCGAGCGAGAAGTCGCAGGGGAAGCGACCCAAGGCGACTCCTGCAAAGGAGCCCAAGGCGTCGTCCCACGCGCCTACTTGTAAGTCGCTCTTTCCTTTCATTCACCAGAGTCGCGGGTACTGACTTGTCGTAGCCGCTACCTCGGTCCCTATTCCACAGGGGTCACTTCCCGAGCGCGTTCACAAGAAGACGCACGTAGGTGTGTAATCCTATGTCTTATTTCATTGATCTTTAGACTAACCACCTGGTCCCTCCCAGCCCGGATCCAAGCACAGCCCGTGCAACCCGAGTCCCTCAGCGATGAGGAAGCCGCCGCCGTCGCCGACACTGCGATGGATGTCGACGACGAGGGGGTCCAGGAGGGAGACGCGTCATCGGCCGACGAGCTGGCCCTTCAGGTAAGTGACCCAGTTCGTCGATCGCGATTCCTTCGTCTCATGGTTGGTTTGTTTTTGACAGGGGGCCAAGTCCAAGGGGAAAGCGCGATCGAATCTGAGTACGTTTTCCTCTTGTCCCCCTCTGTCGTTTACTCATTCTTTCGTAGCCCCGTCCGTCATCGTCATGGACGACACCTCCGAGAGCGGAGAGGAGACCGGCGATTTCGTCGTGGCCAAGAAGCAGGTCAGCGAGACCCGCGTCAAGCCCAAGGTGAGCCGGCTCCTTTTTCCCAGACCACGCCCCTTAATCCAGCTTTTTAGCCAATCAAGAAGGTCGCGGATGGATCATCCAAGTCGACCAAATCCGTGCCTCCCCATCCGGTGCCGAAGGTGGAGGCCAGTCGCAAGGCGAGCGCCCCGCGAGCGACGACTACCCCGACCCCAGTGGCTAAGGTGAGACACAGACTTGGTTCCCAGACGTCGACTAACTCGTTTTTCTTTCTTTTCTAGGTTGCCCAGGCGGCCCCCGCCACTACCAAGACTCCACGCAGTGAGTTGGGCAGGGTGGCCGCGACCCTTGGTCGCGAGCGGAGTGTTGCGGCGGCCAAGGCCGAGCTCAAGGCTCAGAAGGCAGAAAAGTCCGTTGCGGCGGCCAAGAAGAAATCTGACTCGGTGAGTCGCGACTTTTTCTTGTCGTCGACTTTTTACTGACTTGACTGTTTCTAGACTCCTGCGAAGGCGTCGGCCCCCACGCCCCGAGCTCCGTTCACTCCCGCCGCCTACGACACCGAGGCGCTCCTTTCGGTGGCACGCCAAGGGTTCGCGGGGAAGTTGGAAAGGGCCGGTATCGAGGTGCCAACCGACTTCGTGCGTTTCTTTATCTTTTTCTTCCATGCCTCGACGACTGATCCCCTTTTCATAGGAGGTCGCGCCAAGGCCCTGCGCGATGTGCGTGACGCGGCAGCGCGTCTGCTTCAAGAGCGTCGACGGGCGCCACGGCAATCGGTGCGCCCCGTGCGTGCTCTATAAACAGACTTGCACCAACGGCTACAAGCCCGCGGAGCAGCTGTACATGGGGCAACGCTTCGGGTATATCGCGCAGATGAGCGCGGATGGTACGAGTCCACCCTTTTTATTCATTTCTATTTTGATCGTTTCTGACGACGTTTTCAGATCTCAACAAGTCCGCCAACCGTCTCGCCGACACCTTGGACGCGTACGGCGGGCTTCTTCGCACGGCCAACGAGATCCGCGTCCTGGCCATTGGCCAGTTCCGTGATTTCGTTGGTCAGCTGAAGGAGCACTTCGACGACGGCTCGGACGAACGCATCAAGGCGATGTTCGTCCACACCGCGACCGAGATCGACGCCGCCGAGATGGCCGACATCCGTAAGGGTGTTCGGATGATCTTGTCCCACGGGGACTTGTTGGATGGCGAGGCGAACGAGCGGTTCGCGGCGCCTCCCGCCTTTTTCGATCCATTTTTCTATCGCGAGATGGAAAAGATGGAGAAGCAGTTCCAGAGGGAGATCGAGAAGGCCCAGGAATTCGACAAGTCGGACCCCGCGACCATCCAGGATCAAGCCTTCCAGCCCCTCGAGGACCACGAGATCGACGTCGCGCACTTGGCGAGTAGTCGTACCCGTGCGCCCTCTTCGTCGCCCCAGCCTTCGCCATCGCCGCCTCCTGTTGCGTCGTCGTCCCAAGCCGTTTTGCAGGTCTTGGATTTTTCCGACAACTACAGCGAGACCTCGGCCGAGTCCACCAAGGCCGATTCGGGTGAAGACGCGGAGGGTGAAGAAGACGGGTCTGCCGGCGACGAGAACGCCGACGACGGGAAAGTCGACGACGAGAACGTCGACGACGAGAACGTCGAGGACGAGGGCTCCGTCGCCGCGGGTGAGACTGCCATGGAGGTGGATGAGCAGTAGTTCAGCTCGTTCCACCGTCCGTGAACGTCGCGGCCCCGAATGCATCATCGTATCGTCGTCGTAGAGTAATCCAAATCACATCTTGCTGCCTGAGTCGTCGTCGCGTGAACCTTTGAGTCGAAATTTTCAAAGTTCTTGGTAGGATTTTCATGAAACATTTTGAAAAAGTCCCGGACCCCGTCCTCAGTAGCGTCATTGGATTTTCCACTTTCCAGCACATGGGTCCAAGGGGTGTGCACGTTGTCGCGCACCTCAATTTCCAATGTGTGGACTTCTGCGGACTCTGTGGCTGATCTTTCGTAAGATCTGCCCTCTCCCAGGAACACAGATCTAAGCCGTCCTCGGCTTATCTGATGCGCGACTAGAAAAGTTTTTCCAGAGTCGACGATATAAAGTCTGGGTGGGCTCGACAGATTATGTCCAGTCCCATTCTCAGTCCTTATTTCGTTCCCATTCTTTCTCTCTATCCAGGCCTCGCTATGTCCGCGTTTCCTCTCCCCCAAGACTTCGCATCGCTCGTCGCGTCGTGGAAGAAGGCTAAGCCTTCTCTCGCAGCGATGAACAAGCTGGGTCTAGGTGGTTCAGAGGGCATCCTCAGCGTTGGCAAGGATATTTTCTTTGTTCGAGTGAGTTGATTCGTGATGGCGTGTCGCGGCGATTATCTTATCTCGTCGACAGACCCGCTTTCAAGCCAGCTCGTTTGCTGCTCAAGATCCTCCCCGCGACGTTTTGGATTGTCTCGAGGAGGCCACCACGCTCGCTCTGTCTCAGACGGAACTGCTCAAGGAAGTTCCAGAGAAGCAGCGCGACGCCTCTCAGACTAAGGCCGTCAACAAGTATCGAGCCTATCTGATTTGGCATGAGTCCCTTGTCGCGGCGATCATCAGCCTGCGACAGGCTCAGGAGAGCATCCCACGTCCTGCTGCGACTCCGTCGTCGTCTGGGAAGGCCAAGGTATGATTCCCTGTCTTTGTCCAGATTTTCTTACGGATATTGTTGCACAGGCCGAAGACCCTGTTCCTGAGGCTTCAGGCCCAACTCCTGCTATCGACATTGATTCAGACGTCGAGATGGAGGCCCCCACTCCTGTTCAGGAGAAGGTGCGTCCGTCTCGAGCCTTTGCCGAGCACAGGTTGACTTTTCACAGACCCCGCGACCATCTACTCGCAAGACCGTCGCAGGACGGTCCGGTTCTCGATCGGTCGACGGATCTGGTCATGACGACTCCGTAGGGCTCGCGGACGTCTATGGGACTATCATTCGACTCATAGACGAGCACGATAGGTCGATGCGTCTTCTCAGCGCCAAAATGTCGAAGCTTCACGCGGAGCAGATGGAGGCTCTAGGGAGCTGTCTCCAGAGTTTCCAGACGTGAGTTGTACTCAGTCGCGGCGACTACATTTCTGACCAATTACCCAGCCATCGTTCGTTGTCACCGGCTCGAAGAGGCAGCGACTCAGCAACAGTACCACTGATGCGACCCCGGGTGAGTCTCGCAGTTCCACCTCCTGTCGCGACACTTCGCTAACCGATTGGCAGCGTCCGCGTCCGACCGAAGGTTTATTGCGGACCGAGTGCATCGACATCAATTGTACCGGTTGCGGCGGTCCATTCCACTCGAGCTCCTCATCGAGGAACGCGACTACGTCTCGTCGCGGCTAGAGGAATGGAAGACCGCGCTCAAGGACGTCAAGGAAGCCATTGACCTCTCGATGTCGAAGAATGCGGCCTAATCTTTTCATATTTTGTTCTATATGCACTCTCCTTCCATATGTCTCTCCTCTCTCATGTCACTTATTTATGAAGTCGCGTCTCTTCTTCTCGCGCACCTCCTTATGACCTTTTTCTCTTAGATACAACCCAGTATAGTCCTTAGGTACCAGCTAGCACCCAAGCAATATACTGAATTCTGTCTAAAACTGAGAGAAGCGACGTCTTGTCGTGCGAGGGCTTGCCGCGACGATTATTTGCGCGCCAGACTTTCACTCGACAGAAGCTGGATCCTCTACAGGATCGTCGTCGTCGTCACTATCCGAGTTCTTGAGTTTCACCCCTTCGAACTGGTAGTCGCGGACGTCAGATATTTCCTCCACCAACTCATCGAGTTTAGCAGGCGAAATATCTATCAGCTTTTTTATATCTTCAGAGAGTGTCAATTTCTGTCTTGCCAAATAGGGTATTACTCGGAACGCCGCGACTTTCGCATGGAACATCGCGCCGTTCATTTCACAGACTAAGTAAGAACCTCCTTTGGTCTTTCGAACTACAATCATGGGCCCAAGATATCTAGCTTTCATCTTGTTGTCCAATGATTTTTCAATAGCTGTGTTCCTGACCAACACTAAGTCCCCTGGTACAAACTTGTAATCTTTGATCACATGCTTGTACTCGAGTTCGTAGCGTTGAACCATCTTTAGTTTGGCGTCGCTGACGCGGCTGCGCATATCTTCTATATGGTCGGCGTGCTTCGCTAGAGCGCGTGCTCTGAGACCAACGAGATCCGCAGAGTCGACGATCCGGTCAGGATATTCGACTAACCACGTAGCTTCGACTATATCCAGAGGGATGGTAGGGTGGGCCCCACATACTGCGAAGTATGGTGAACAACCCAGCCCGCGACGCACTGTAATTCTATCTGCCCACAAGACCTGTGGGAAGAACCAAAACCATTTGGAGGCGTTTCCTCCAGTAGCTTTGTACAGTGACTGTCGAATGTCCCAGTGACCTCTTTCAACAGTGCCATTCGCTTGGGAATTGTAAGGAGATATCCTTATTCCCTTGATACCATATTTCTTCTGTAGCCAATTCAACGCCGCGACAAATTGTCCTGCGTTGTCGGTTACAATCCACTTAGGACACCCCCAGCGACACACTATGTCCTCGAGCAAGAAACGCGCGATTGCCTTGGCGTTGTCAGCCTGCAGCGGTCGCGCTTCCACGTAGCGGGTCAAAGAATCCCTTGCTGCGACGACATATCTGTATCCGTTGGAAGGTGTTCCCATAATCATGACGTCTGTATGTATTTTCTGAAATACACTTGGAGTCATTGTCGGCGTCGGTGGAGTACGGAGGAGAGTTTTCTGGCGGACTTGGCAGCTATGACAAGTCTTTATCCACCAGTCGACGTCTCTTTCCATCTCAGGCCACCAAAACCGAGTTTCCAACAGGCTCTTAGTGCTGAAAAGACCCTTATGACCCAGCGCGTCGTGACACGCCTTCATCATATAAGTCCTGTGGTGCTTGTCCACGACCAGTCTATGAATCCCGTTGGTCGATCTCTTGTACATTTTTCCATTTTTGAGGAAAAACTGTCGCGAGAATTTGAGAAACGATCTGAACCGTTTATTTGTCATTTCAGGCCTTATAGAAGTGTCTTTCAACCACTTCCTAGCCATTACCAACTTATTGTCCTGTTCGATCCCTGTGCCAGTCCGGTGATCCTCAATATAGGGATCCTCAGGATTGTCGCGCAGTTCAAGATCAGGCAAAAGTGGTTCTCCGTTTGCCACATCGTTCAACATAAAGACTGGGACGACGAGCCCTTGAGCGTCATATGCGTCTTTGACGCGCCGATTCTCAGCGCGACGAGAGTCGCAAGCTTCGACTAGCTCTTTGGATATGTCGTCGACCGACTCAGCACACCCGACCATAGAGTTAAGGTAGCCACCTCTGGTGTCAATGTCCCTTTTGAACTCTTCAAAGTCTAATGGTTGTTCTGTGTCGTAATCCCAATTCTCGTTGTTCTCCGGTGGTGGCTCGTCGAAGATTTCCTCTTCGTCATTGGGATACTCTTCGTCTCCAGGTGCAGGTCGTCGTCGCGACAAGCCATCTGGTGAGAAGGTGATCCCTCTGACATGTTTCAAGGTAAACTGAAACATGAGGATCTCCTCAGCCCAACGGTTGATATTTGCATTTGGTAGGTTACCAACGTTCCTTAGCATGCCTGCCAAGTACAGCGCGTCGGTTTCGACTACCAATTTCCTACAACCAAGAAGCCAGTGAGCCATGGCTTGAAGCACGCGCTTCACACCATAAAGTTCACGCTTCGGTTGAGAAAACCTAGCTTCTCTTTCTGTAAGTGGGATACTCCCAAATTTCGCGTAATAGACCTTCTTTGGATCATCTGGGTCGCGCTGGTAAATTTCGAAACCCGCGGCCATCCAGGATGTGTCTATTGCGACGACAATCTCAGAGTCCCACTCGTAGTTCAGAGGCTTAAGCGACGGACAGACTTGTATCGCGTCTTTAAGTCTTTGAAATGCGAGTTTCTGTTTGTCACCCCATTCAAAATGCGCATTCTTGTTCACCAGTCTCTGAATTGGTCGCGCCATTTCAGAAAATCCTCTAATGAACATTCGCATGACCCCAATCGTGCCCATAAATTGTCGAACCTCCGAGACGTCCCTCAAGTCTGGCCAACGCATGATTACACCAACTCTGTCCGCGTCAGGTTTTCTACCTTCAAAAGAACAGATGTGGCCAACCACAGCGAACTCGTCGGCGCAAACCACCGACTTGGTACCAGACAGAGTCGCGCCACAGTAGCCGATTCTGTGCACGACGCGGTTCACATTCTGAAAGTGTTCCCATACGAAGCGACGGATCCCAGGATTTTCCGGAATCGTTTCACAGGTTCCATCGGGTAACAGATACCTGGTTCCAGGTCCTCGAACGGGTACGTCGTCGATGTATGGAATAGTAACATGAGGGATTTCGTCTTTCAAAATGAAAGTAACGTCCTCATGGAATATGGGTACTGAGTTGGTCCATCCTTGTGGGAGTTTGACCAACCTCAGCGCACCGAACGGTGACTGGAATGTAGTCAAGTCGCGACTAGCTGGATCGATGTCACGCTGGTCGTAGCCTGAGTACAAATCTAGCGCAGCACCACAGGCGCGACCGGCGAAGTGGTTTGCTAACTCCTCTGTCGCGGGTGGCAACCCTGAATGTGCGATAGTTATTGCATTGAGCGGTTCTAGCGAGTGCACTAGTCTGATACTCTTCCCATCCTTCTTAAGTACAGCGAAGAACTTGCTCCGATAAGAGGAATTGGAAGGTTCGTAGACCTGGGCCGCGATTTTGTCTTTGATGACCTTGCACACTTGATCGAACATGCCGCGGGGTATAGGAATATTCCCTTCGCGATATGCTGTATGGGGAACTGTCGCGATCTTGACAGGAGGAAATATATCCTGTCTCAATGCGCCACGCTCTTCATCATTGAACGCGAAACTCTGATTATGAAGCATGTAGAAGTGCATGAGCAACTTCCGTTCTTCTGGTAATAAGAAGTCTCCCTTGTGTAGCTTATCCACAATCTCCCTGCGTTCCGCCGTGAATCTACCAGTTGGGGTAAAATCAGGTGGTCGCGGGTTTAGAGTAGGCAGCGTATCCAAAGGATCTCCCACCATTTCTCGAATTATTCGATCGTCCTCAGAACCCATAGTGTACACTGGTCTGACTTTCTGGTCCACAGGTTTGTATTTCTTTCCTGCGAACACAGAGTATTTGTCGCGACTAGAAGAGTCGTCGTCTAGTACACTCCAAGTACCAACAGTCAGTTTTTCTGTTGCCGCGTCTGAGAGTCTTTCATTCATATATGAATGAAACAAAGTCGACGCAGCGACGTCTCTCTTCATTTCCTTGTCCTCTTTCGACGACAAGATATATGCCTCTACTAGCTCAGTTTGGGTAAACTGGCCACTAGAACGCGGCTTTCTTAGATCCTCGAACACTACATTCCCATCTTTTCCCAACGACACAGTCACCGCGACTTCTTCTCCTTGACTCAACCTGGTCAATTCCTCGAAGCTCTTTGAAAATCCCGTTCAGGGTTCGGTTCGTCTGGACTGGCCGTCGGTTTCGACGAACTGTAGGGCTCGGTAGATCCGTCGTTGTTTTTGGTGTTACGCGGCAAGTCGTCTGCACGACGTGGCTGCGTAGCCATTGCACAACGTGTCTTTAAATTGGGATCGCGCATAGTGATTATTTGGCTGCCGTCGGCCGCGTTCTTGATATTGCTTTCTGTCGCGATATCAAACGGTCTGCCGAGCAACACCTTATAAGCTGGACTTTCCAAAATGTGCACCTGCAGGTAGACCAAGATGGTCCCAAACCTGAAGGGTACATTTCTCGCTAATCCCAGTGACTTAGAGATAGATCCATTTGCGCTTTCCATATATATGACGACCTTTGGGTCCCAGCTCAATTGTGCGTCGACGGCTTCTGAGAAAGCCATCGATACAATCTGAGATCCACTGTCTAGGATGCAGTCCGCGTCGAGACGCGCGTTAATCCGTCCGTTTATTGTTCTGAGAGCAGCTGACGAATCACCAACATAGACATGTCTTGGGTTCTCATTAGAGGGTATCGACTCCAAGTACATCTCATATGGGTCCGTCGCGACAACTGCGCCAATGGGAATTTCTCCTTCGACTGTGTTATGATAGAACACAGGCTCGGGCAATTCCTTAGCACTGACTAGGTTGTAGCTCAGTTCTCCATCCCAAACGTCTTCAACGACGCGACCAGTTTCTTGAAGCATGGACTTCTGAACCGGTACTCGTTTCTTCGAAGAGTCCTTCAGAATGGAGTCGCGAACAGTCCCCGAAACTGCTAGGAGTTCACCCACAGTGACGTCGACTGACGCGTTTTTCATTTTGTCGTAGACTGCTTCTGCCACAGCCTTCTTTTGAATCGGTGCACGCAACTGGTATTTATCTGGAACGCGCGCTTTTGAAGAATGTACTGGTTCTTGTAGAACGGGCTTGACTTTCTCAAACGGTAGTTCCTTTCCCTTTTCGACGTTGTCGCGCACTGATTCCTCATCATCGTCGCTATCACTAACTTCTTCAATAGTCACAGGTTTTCTCGGTTTCTCTCGTCGCTCAGCTCGTTTATCATGGTCCTCAGAGGGCTTGGCTGAGTTTGTGGGTTTAGCCCCCTTCCTTGAACCATTTAGAAACCCGAGTTGTTATCGTCGCGCTCAGGTTGGCTATTCGCACCACGACGGGTTTGAATGAACTGCTCCTGAGTCTGAGGATAACCACTGTTCATGTTGTTGAAGTAGCCGGCCATGGCGTCGGTCATGGCTTTCTGCATGAATTGGCCCATGGCACTTTCTATTGTGTTACTGGTAGAACCAGATGCAGCTCTTTGAGTCTTTGGCTCAGCGCGACTCTCTGGGATTGGTCGCGACGACTTCCTCTCGTATTGGATGAGTTGACTTCGAAGGGAGCGTATTTCATCTGCCACTTCTTCAGGGTAGTCGGACATATCATCATTGTCGCGGCTATCGAACTGATCCAAGTAGTAGGAGTCCTGGAAGTTGACGGATTTGCCCTTCTTCTTCCAATAAGCCTCTACTCGTTGTCCCTGAGTCCCTTCTCCATTTGGTAGGAAACTGTCGTCGAAGAGCCTCCACATTCCTTTGGTGTCGACTTTGAGAAGGTTTTTCTCAATGTGAGACCTCTTGAGCGGGCACTCGTTCGACCAATGACCAGTTTGTCCACAGTAGCGACAATCGTCGTTCCGTGCGGCAGCTCCTCCTTGTGCGCGACTTTCAAAGTGGGGCACAGAAGAGTTGTTGCCTACTGGCCGCGACCGCTGTATGGGCGCTTCGCGAGCAGTCTGTACGAACGTCTTCAGCGCTTCCTGCAACTGAGTCTGTAGCTCTTTTTGGTGTAGAAGAAATGAATCCTTCAAGTTGGAAATCGAGTTTTCCAACTCCTCAACCTTAGCATGGTTGGGTGGACTAGTCTCATAGTCGAAACGAACCTTGGGAGGTCGCGCGATTATGGGAATTTCGTCTTCGTTGCTCAACGTCGACGCCATTTCTTCCGCCATTGTCATTAGTTCTTTCAACTGGATGGGGTCGTCCTGCCGATTGACTCCAGTCGCGGGGACATTAGCGTTCACTATCCCGGCGCGAGTTTGGTAGCGCTTGTTGAATACCTGACTCGTAGCCAAAGCATTTCGCAAGACGGTACTGAACTCAGAGTCCAAAGTACGCATGTAGCGTTCACACGCGACTTTGTTGGTGATAATGGCAGGAGGGACTGACAGTCGCTTGTAGTGACTATACATTTGAAGGCCGAAACGCTTCAAATCTCCCTCATCCGTGATTTTGATTCCACGGTTCTCGCGACAGAGCCTGTCTAGATCTGCCATGGTCCCCGTTTTTCGCTTGGACACCTCAGGGTATCCTTTTAATATTTCGGCCTCGAATTCCGCGACAGTTTTCGTGTCGTCGGAATAGGTATCGAGACCTTCCCATACGTCCATCACTTGCCGCGACGGCAAATAACGGATGTACATGCTTTTTGCCTGTTTGACATCTGTGATGCCACCATCCTCCACGATCTGCGCGCAGTGACGCAAATATGCCTCAATCGACAGGGGATCCTTTTCATCAAGTATAGGTCTACTTGTGTCCCAAGGTTGAGGGATTTTGAACCCAGTCTTTGGAGCCATAGTTGTCGCGACTGAAGTCACAGGGGAAGTAGGGATGTTGTTAGAATTCGTGTTTGTAGCGGTGACGCTACTTGACAATTCTGAGAGGGTTTGTGAGCTAGTCTGAGATCGACTGATTGTCGTCAAACTCGAAGTAGCCGTGTCTAAAGCTGGAAGCTTCGACGTCGAATTCACTCTTTGTTTTCCTTTTGCCTTGGAAGGCAAGGGTGGTAGATACAAAGGTGTTTTATGTCTTGCAGACCTTCGTGGTTTTTCGAAAGGTCCTGAGGTTGAAGCGTTTCCTTCAGTCTCAATCTCCGCTTGGTCCTCAAGAGGTCGCGCAGGAGCTTGGGATCGAAATAAACTGCTTCGCGGGATAAACCCTTGGTCTCTATCCGACGTCGCGGTAAAGAATCCGGTTTATTGATTTTTAAAGTTTATGAAACTTTAGAAGCCCCTCGCGGTGGGCTCCAGATGAAATGCTGAGGGCGTGCTCACAAGTGAATCTACTATGAAAGTAAACCCAAATATAAAACACGTTCACACTCCTCGTAATCAGCTTCTCAGTGTGTGAAAGATGCGAGGGCTTCGGGGTGGACAGAGCACCAGTATCACAACTCTCAATAGACGCAGATCCAATAGTCGCGGAGACGAAGTCGACGACAAGAATTTATATATAGCAAACAATGGTGTCTCAACCAATATCTTCTATACGAGCACAACCAACACTAATCCAATCCACAAACAACAATATAACAAGTCAGAGCTTAATACGAAGTATTAAGATCCCTTGTAGCGACAGCGTCCAGATGGTGACGCAAAGCCCAAATATCAAGTCGACGCACTGCCAACTGATACAACCAATATACTGAGTCGACGCACTGCCAACTAGTAGAACCAAAATGTCAAGTCGACGCACTGCCAACTGACACAACCAAAAGTACTGAGTCGACGCACTGCCAACTAGTAAACCAAAATGCCGCGTCGACGCACTGCCAACTAACAGCCAATATCCAATGTCCAAAACCCGAGCACAACTTGTCGACGCACTGCCAAGCAAGAAGTGTGGAACCAAAGTTCTCAAGTCGACGCACTGCCAACTGACCAAAACAACCCGAGCACAACTAGTCGACGCACTGCCAAGCTAGAGGTGTGGAACGATCTCAACAAAGCCCGAAGGCGACGACACTAAATGCCGCGACTAAACCAGATGCGGCGAATCCGACTTTCTGATGTCTCAACTCAAACTCAAATCACAGTAGCTACAAGTGCTCAGGGAGCAACTCGTCGCGACCGGGCAGGGGTAGCAGAACTTCTTAGGGTGGAATCACGCGGCACGCAAATTGTACAAAACAATCTGAAATGAGAGTGATTCACAGTCCGGGGGAAAGCTTCCTAATACAAAGAGACGACGTGCTACTTATACTGTCTACGACGCTGCTTAGTAAAGTCCTGTACAACTGCATAGTAGCTACGCTATCTAAGATCGGTTGCCTTTTAGGGTAATTGAAAAGTTGAACGATCGGACAGGTCCTGAGTGATCAGGACCCCGCTCCATCGTCCATATGATACTTTTGATGTGGGCCAACCCACCGCGTCATACTTTTGGAATACGACGTGCTGGATTGGCCAACGGGCATGTCTTGGCATGTGAGACCAACGTGGGCGCCCCAAGAAGCCGTATGACTCTAGGCACGCCAATCGTCCCCCACATGGCTCGGTTCACGGATCTAGCCGTATCGATTTTAGTGTGTTTGAGTATGGGCGCGACTCGCCGTGACACTTGGAAGTGTCACCGCGACGCGTCCACAATGTCCCGTGATCGAATGGATCCTGACATGTGACAAGTCGTCGTCGTGGCATGATCTGAGGAAACGTCCAACTCAAAACCGGGAGTTGCCGCGACAAGATGGTTTAAGTCTTGTAACGCCAAGTCCTGTCCAGTAGTAGTTCTATTATTGAGAACGTCGCGCATTGCTCAGCCCTTCAGCCCAAGTTCCCATCTGCAGAGAATGACCCTTATTGAGAAGCCGACGCAACGACATATCCCTTTTTGGGGAATGGTCGCGGTCCAAGCGTTCGTCACTAATGGCCCTGAGCCTGGTGTAGACTCATAAGACCAGTTCCACAGTAGTGGTCTGACTGCCTTGCTATCGTCGACACTATCCACAGTCGTCGACTGGGCAGTAGACCCTTAAGTCCTACTGAGCGCAACACTGTCAACCGCGACACGATACACCGAATGGTTCAAGAGTAAACTCTGTAAAAAGCGCAAAAATACGCCCTTACAGAGCTGGTGCAGAGCGCGTCTGGTAGCCAGCCTATCAGCGCCTCTGCAAAAACAAGCTGTACCTCCGAGCTGAGAAGTGCAAATTCGAGATGGAGTCCATCAATTACCTTGGCGTGATCATCTCCCACAACCACGTCGAGATGGACCCCGTCAAGGTGGCAGGCATAGCTGAATGGCCGGCCCCCTCTAATAAGAAGGAGGTGCAGCAGTTCCTCGGGTTCACTAACTTCTATCAGAGGTTTATTTGGGACTTCTCACATATCGCACGCCCGCTCTTCGACCTCACCAAGAAGGACGTACCATGGTCTTGGGGCGACAAGGAGTCCACTTTGTTCCCGGCCTTGAAGGATGCAGTTACCTCCACGCTGGTTCTTCTCCTCCCAGACTCCTCTCGTCCTTATCGCCTAGAGGCTGACAGCTCCGATTTTGCCACAGGAGCCGTCATCTTGCAGCAGTCCCCCTCGGACGACAAGTGGCACCCAGTTGCCTTCTTCTCCAAGAGCCTCAATGATGTCCAGTGCAACTACAAGATCCACGACAAGGAGATGCTGGCGATTGTGCGTGCGCTGGAGGAGTGGCGGCACTTCTTGGAGGGCGCCAAACACCCCGTGGAGATCTGGACCAACCACAAGAACCTGGAGTACTTCCGCAAGGCCCAGAACCTCAATTGCCGGCAAGCCCGATGGTTGCTCTACCTATCCCGCTTTGATTTCACGCTTCACCATCAACCCAGCCGGCTCATGGGACGCCCAGACACACTCTCTCGACGCCTGGACCACGGGGCCCCTTCGGACAACACAGACATCACCCTGTTGAAACCGGAACTGTTCCATGTGCGAGCACTCAAGGGACTGTCTGTCTCTGGCCTGGAAGCACCGCTTGTCCGTGACATTCGGGAATCGCTATCCGGAGACCCTGACATTGAGGAAGAACTTGCGCTTATAGCGCGATGGCTTCTAAAAGGGATGAAGGGGGCCCGCTCTGCTGTTGGAGCGGAATGGCACATCCAGGATAGCCTCCTCTACTTCCGTGGAAAGCTAGTGGTTCCCCGTGACAGGGACCTCCGACGACGCATCCTCAAGCAACACCACGACACCCGCGTTGCGGGGCACGCTGGCTGCTTCAAGACGCTGGAGCTGGTCTCCCGGAACTATTGGTGGCCCCAGCTCTCACAACACGTTGGCCGGTACGTGGCCACCTGCAACCTGTGCTGTTGGACCAAGGCCCTCCGACGACTCCCCACTGGAGAGCTTCACCCCACGGAGATCCCCTCGGAACGCTGGGAATCGGTGTCAGTGGACTTTATTGTGGAGCTGCCCGAGGCACACGACTACAATGCCATCATGGTGGTCGTTGACATGCTAGGGAAGCGTGCTCACTTCATCGAGTGCCACACTCGCCTCTCGGCTGAAGGGATGGCTCAGTTGTTCTACAAGCATGTCTGGCGACACCACGGATTGCCGATCAAGTATGTCTTGGACCGTGGCCCTCAGTTTGTGGTGGACTTCACTCAAGAGCTATGGAAGCTGGTTGGCGTCTCTCCTGCCACATCCACTGCTTACCACCCGCAGACTGATGGCCAGACTGAGCGGGTCAACCAGGAACTGGAGCAGTACCTCCAGATCTTCACCAGCTACAAGCAGGGCGACTGGGACAAGCTCTTGCCTGCAGCTGAGTTCGCTTACAACAACCACGTCCACTCCTCGACCCAGCAGGTTCCCTTCATGACGGACACAGGACGCTTACCACACATGGGATTTGAGCCAACAGAGCAGCGCTCCACCCGAGCAGAGTCTGCCAACAAGTTTCTGGATTGGGTCGCATTGGGTGTAACAGAGGTGAAATCAGCACTGGTCAAGGCAAAGAACAAGTACAAGAGGTACTATGACCGACGAAGGACTGCTGCTCCCGACATCAAGGTTGGCAGCCGAGTCTGGCTCGATGCCTCAGACATCACAATGACGCAACCCTCTTGTGGCCTCTCTCACCGGCGCCTGGGCCCCTTCAAAGTCACCCAAGTTGTAGGTCAAGGCACATACAAGCTTGCCCTCCCCACCAGCCTCTCTTGCCTCCACCCTGTCTTCCCCGTGGTTAAGCTCCAGCTGGCCGAGGATGACCCGTTCCCCACTTGCCCGCGTCATGAGGAACCACCCCCTGTCCTGGGACAAGGCAAAGGAGAGGAGTGGGAAGTGGAGGAGATCCTAGACGCAAAGATGCGCTACCGGAGTGTCTGGTTCCAAGTACGATGGAAAGGCTATGACCTGTCTCACGACCAGTGGGTCAAGCACTCAGATGTGTTTGCTGACAACGCAGTGGCAGCATTTTACTGCAGGTACCCTGGGAAGCCACGCGTCATTGCAGCAGCCGTATTTGACTCGCTGCCCTTCAGGGACTCATGGACCCCTAACCGTGCCTTGCGTCCAGGCGCCGCAATCAAGAGGGGGGTGATGTCAGGGGAACCCCTGCTTTTGTCCAATCATCATGGGATCTTGCATGTGACCGCGCACGTGCCATCTGTCAGGTGTCATATGCTTTGGTCCGGACTTCCCTGCCAAGCACGTCCACATGACACTCCGGCCTGGACCCCCATTGTTCTGACGGTCCGGCTCCCATTGTTCTCCCCGATCTGGCCCCTCATTGTTCCCTGGCCCCATTGTCTGGCGCTTCCATTGTGCTTGGTCATCCATTGTTCTGTCGGCTATATATAGTGGGCCCTGACAAGGAGAGTCCCCAACTCGGTTTCTCTTTGGACTCTCCCTTGTCAGGTTTGCCAAGTCTCCTGTATTAGTTGTTCCCTTTATCTGACCCTTTGAACTCTCCCTTGTCAGGACTGTGAGATTGGGCCTCAAGGTTGCCCTTACAATGCGCTGGGACTGTGCAAAATTGTCCCATTCATCCTCAACCTTGTTACGCTGGACAAGTCGGCGGACCCAAAATTTCTCCTTCTCTTCCCAAATGGATACTCAAGCGCCCTTTTTGCCTGGGCAAGACTGCAAGACTTCGGCTCTTTCACGTTGCAAGCGCATCTCCTTCTGCTGTGCTGATTCTTCTGCAAGCCGGCACTTGTTTCAAACCATTGAAATGCTGAGGGCGTGCTCACAGGTGAATCTACTATGAAAGTAAATCCAAATATAAACATATTCACACTCCTTGTAATCAGCTTCTCAGTGTGTGAAAGATGCAAGGGCTTTGGGGTGAACGGAACACCAGTATCACAACTCTCAATGGACGCAGATCCAATAGTCGCGGAAGACGAAGTTGACAACAAGAATTCATATATAGCAAACAGTGGTGTCTCTACGAATATCTTCTATACGACCAAGACCAACACTAATCCAATCCACAACCAATAATATCACAAGTCAGAACTTAATACAAAGTATTAAGATGCCTTGTAGCGACAGCGTCCTGATGGCGATGCAAAGCACAAATATCAAGTCAACGCACTGCCAACCAATACAACCAATATACTGAGTCAATGCACTGCCAGCTAGTAAAACCAAAATGCCACGTTGACGCACTGCCAACTAACAGCCAATATCCAATGTCCAAAACCCGAGCACAACTTGTTGATGCGCTGCCAAGCAAGAGGTGTGGAACCAAAGTTCTCAAGTCGACACACTGCCAACTAGTGGAACCAAAAATGTCAAGTCAACGCACTGCCAAGCTAGAGGTGTGGAAACGATCTCAACAAAGCCCAAAGGCGACGACACTAAATGCTGCGACTAAACCAGATGCGGCGAATCCGGCTTTCTGATATCTCAAAACTCAAACTCAAATCACAGTAGCTACAAGTGCTCAGGGAGCAACTCGTCGCGACTGGGCAGGGGTAACAGAACTTCTTAAGGCGGAATCACGCAACAAGCAAATTGCACAAAACAATCTGATATGGGTATGATTCACAGTCCAGGGGAAAGCTCCCTAATACAAAGAAATGATGTGCTACTTATACTGTCTACAACGATGCTTAGTAAAGTCCTGTACAACTGCATAGTAGCTACGCTATCTAAGATTGGTTGCCTTTTAGAGTAATGAAAAGTTGAACAATCGGACAGGTCCTGAGTGATCAGGACCCCGCCCCATGGTCCATATGGTACTTTTGATGTGGGTCAACCCACCGCGTCATACTTTTGGAATACGACGTGCTGGATTGGCCAACTGGTATGTCTTGGCGGGTGAGTCCAACGTGGGTGCCCCAAGAAGCCGTATGGCCCTAGGCATGCCAGCCGTTTCTCACATGTGTGACAATCAACCCAAAAACAAAGTCGAAAAGAGAAGTGAATTCGAAGACTGGAGAATACAACCAAGTAGCTACAGTATTTATACCCAAATCCAGTCTGAGTCATATCTACAACTAATGAGTCATAGGGCTATGTACCGCATGGAACGCTGGTCATGGGTTGTAGTAGAACCTTCCGGAGCATACGTCGCGCAGCCTTGAATCGATAGAGATAACCCCTGGAACCCCTAGCCCGGACCGTCTGATGCCGTGATCCGTGATAAGATAAGTCGTGCCAAGATAAGATAGGATCGTCGATGATAAGATGAAAAAGAGTCGAATTATGACATTACCCCCTCTCTAGGGTCGATGTCCTCATCGACTAGGCCAATGGGTGTGAAGACGTTTTCGTACGGATCGAAGAGTTGTCGCTGGGGGTATGGAAGGCGCTCGTCTTTGGGCTTGTAGCGCTGGATGAGGTAATCCCAATGTCCGGCTTCGAGAGTTGGCAGGAGGCGAATGCGTGTGTCTGGGTTGGATTGTTTCCTCTGCCAATCTCTCAGGACCTTCTTCGCGTGGGTAAGGTGACGTGATGGTTCCCAGGTGTTCTCGCTGTGCGGCCATCCCTTCCATTTGACCAAGTACTGTTTTCCTCGGCCGACTTTTCGCTCTTTCACGATCTCTTCGACTTCCCACTCCTCTGCTCCTCCGATCATCTTGGCTACAGGCCTCTTCTCTCGGCGATGGGGGGGTGGTTTGTGATAGGGTGTCAACAGTGACTCGTTGAACACCGGATGTCTTCGGTCCGTGTCCGGTAAATCCAGCTTCCATGCGGCCGCTCCAACCTTCTCCAATATCTCGTATGGCCCTAGTCTCTTGTCGCTCATCTTCTTTGATGGTCGATCCGTCTCGATATTTTCCCCTTCTATGTACACCTTCATCCCAACCTTCAACTCCGGAACTTCTTTTCTTTGTTTATCGTAGTATTTTTTCATTTTTTCTTTTGCTTTTTCTAGTGCTGTTTTTGCTTCGTCTTGTATTTCTTTCATTCTTTTTACAAATTCCTCCGCCGACTCGTTTCTCGACTCCATCCGTTGCTCCACTCCCTTCCATGGGTGATATCCGTGATTCGCATAGAATGGCGATATTTTGGTAGATGTGTTCATTTTATTGTTATATGCGAATTCTGCCATCCCTAGCCACTCCAACCAGTCCGTTTGATGGTAGTTGACGTAGATGCGGAGATAATGCTCGATCTCCTGATTCATGCGTTCTGTCTGCCCATCCGTGATCGGGTGATATGCGGTCCCTGGATTCATTTCCACGCCCAACATCCGATTCGTCTCCCTCATGAAGCCCTTGATGTAACGCGAATCCCTGTCGGTGATGATCTTGCGAGGGATCCCGTGGTAGCGGAAGACTCGGTCCCTGGTTAGTCGTGCCACTCCTTCGCTGCTGATGTCAGTACTAATTGGTTCGACATGGATCATTTTGGTGAAGGTGTCACACCACACATGAATTGCGTCATACCCATTACTGACCGGCAAGGGTCCGATTTGATCCATGGAGATGATTTCCCACGGCGCGTTTGGAACTGCATGCGGGTGCAAACTCCCTGTCCTTGCTCTCCTGGTCTTGGTCTGTTGGCACGCCTCGCACGTCTGGATGTATTTCCGAATTTGGTTTCCCATCCTGGGCCACCAGTAGTTTCTTTCCACCATCTCCTGGGTTCGGTTGATCCCGGCGTGTCCGACCAAAGGGGTGTCGTGGTGTAGTCCGATGATTTTGTCCCGCAACTCCTCGTCCCTTGGTACGTAGAGCTTCCCATGGTACGTGATAAGCCCCTCTTCCTTCTTCCATCTGACAAGTGACTTCTCTACGGCCGCCTTGACGCTTCCATCAATTGATCGAATGGCCTTGATTTCATCGATTAGCTGCTGATCCTGTCCCTCGAATGTGACTTCTTGTGATCGGAAGAACTCGGGCTTCAGTAGCGTGACGTCCTTGTTGTCGTTCTTGCCCTGATCGTGATCTGCTCGTCGGGACAGGAGGTCCGCCTTGCGGTTGAGTGCGCCGGGTCGGTGTCGTAAGGTGAAATCGAACTCCGCCAACTCCGTGATCCATCGTGCTTGCCGTCGATTGAGCTTCTGCGGCTTCCGAAAGTACTCGAGATTCTGATGATTGGTGAAGATCTCGAACGTTTCCGTGGCTCCCAGGAGTAACTGCCTCCATTCGTCAAGTGATAACATGATTGCGAGCATTTCCTTGTCGTAGATCTCGTAATTTCGCTCGGTTTCGGTCAATGCGTGCGAAATAAATGCAATTGGGCGCCAAATGCCGTCTTGGTTTTGGCTCAAAACTGATCCTGTTGCCCCTTCCGAAGCATCGGCTTCCAGACGATATTGGCCAGTGTCATTTGGCAGTGCTAGGACCGCATCCTCCGCGATTCTCTTCTTCAATCCATCAAATGCCGCATGCTCATCTGCACCCCATGACCATCCTGCCTTCCCTGTCAGCCGTGTCAATGGCTTGGCAACCTCCGTGTATCCCCGGACAAAGCGCCGATAGAAGTTTGTGAACCCTAGAAACGCTTGGACTTGTTTGACGCTCTTTGGTTCCGGCCATTCCATCACGCCCTTGATCTTGACTGGGTCCATCCGCATCGAATTGTGTCCAATGATTACACCCAAATATTCGATTTCCGTGCGTTCGAACTCGCACTTTTCGGGCTTCAGGTATAGCTTGTGCTTCTGGAGTAATTCGAGCACTCGTTTCGTGATCCGCCGATGTTCGTCCAAGTTCTCTGTAAAGATCAGTATATCGTCCAGATAGACTACCACGTGACCCTCGTTGATCAGTTCTCGGAGTATGTCGTTCATCATGTTTTGGAAGGTAGCCGGGGAGTTCGTGAGACCAAAGAACATGACCAAGGGCTCGTACAGTCCACGGTTCGTGCGGAACGCAGCCTTCCACTCGTCACCCTCTTTGATCCGTACGTTATTGTATCCCCATCGGATGTCGAGCTTGGTGAAGAACTTGGCGCCGCATAGATTATGGACCAGTTCGGAGATCAGCGGCAGCGGGTACCGATTTCGGATTGTCATCTTGTTCAGCTTCCGATAATCCTGGACGGGACGTAGTGAACCATCTTTCTTTTTGACGAAGAAGAATGCTGAGGCCATGGGTGATTTTGATGGTCTGATTCGTCCGCTGGCCAGGTTCTCTTGTAGGAACTCGTCGAGTTTGACCTGCTTGTTTCGTGATAGCGGGTACACCTTGCAGTCCACTGCTTTGGAACCGGGTTTGAGCTCAATCGCATGATCCCAGGTTCGTCGGTCCGGTAGCGAGTCGAATGATTCCTTGGCAAATACTTTGACGAATTCCCGGTATTGATCCGGAATTTTCCCTTCGGTCATCCTCTCCTTCTCTTTTTCCGCTTCTTCTGCTAATTTCTGCGCCGGTGTTTCCTTCAGCCGTAGATCTACCTCCTTTCCAAAGTCGATCAGCAGGATCGATTCTCCCTCTTCCAGATCCGGTGCGCTCGTGTCCAGGTCGATTGCATCCATGTCAATCATCGCTTGGTGTTCCTCGTGACCCCTCATGTGACACCGTTCTGGGCATCGGCTGAATCTCATCGTTTGCTCCTGCCAATCCACCTCCGGGTTGTGTTCCGTCAGCCAGTCAAGACCAATGAAGATCCGGGCCTTCCCCAAGCACGTCAGAAGGAACGTGCGTGTCTCCACGTGAGGACCGATTCTCATCCTTAGGTCAACGTAATGCGTGATCCGCCCGTTGATGTTCTCGGTGTTGTCGGCGTTACGAGCCACAATGGGTTGGGGAAGTTCTTGGATATCCAGCTTCTCTGCCCGCGCGTAGTCGGTATCGATGCAGCAGGTGCTACAGCCACTATCGAGTAGCGCCTTGACTCCGCGCGTCTTTCCTGAGTCCAGGCCTGTGATCTGGACATATACGTCCATCGAATGTCTCTTCCTTTCGGCCTGGTAGTCGCGCAATTCCTGTGCCAGTCTGCTGGGCTGGGGGCCCTTCTGTCTCTCGGCTGCCCGTTTCCTTTGAACGGCATCCGGCACCCTTGTGCGCTTGGGTGCTTCTGGAATCCTGATTTCGGCAGATTCCTTGGGCGCTTCCTCCTTTTTCAAGGATTGAGCCTCCGGAGCGATGCTCCCCTTTTCGGTCTTTGTTGACGTGGTTCCTTCTTCACGAGCCATAAATACGTATGAATCCAAAATTAATTTATCTGCAGCTTTCTGATCCTTTTTACTCTGTAAATATTCTCTATTTAAAGCTATTTTTCTTTGGCGTTCTTTTTCCATATCGGCAATGAGAAAATCGTGAATATTGGTACGTAGTGAGTCCGAGATTGTATATGTATGTGTAGAATCGTTCATGTCTTTAATCGAAACAAGTACAGAAAAACGTCCATAGTCCGGACGCTCCACCTCCTTGGCTAGAGGAGTGGAGCGCTTCAAAAACCCTTCTCACGCAGTTTCTCGGCGATCTCCTTCAGGAACTCGTTGTCCTTGTCCCCGTTCTCGATCTCTTCTAGCATTGTGGCCCGATTGAAGAACGTGCGCTTCTTCTTGGGCTCGGGGCAGTTCCGCGCAATGTGCCCAGGCTGCTGACAGTTGTAGCAGATGATATTGCGGCCACGGGCGTGGGTGCGATCGATCTCCATCGGAACCGGCTCATTGGCCGCTGGTCGGGCCGGAGCGGGTGCAGGTGCTGATGGTGCAGCCTGAGGGCGGAATTGGGGTGGGGGCCGCGGAGTTGAGTGCGCATAGGATGCCTTACGCAGCTGATCGCGCAAGGCATTGGCCTCGATGTTGACGCACCAGTTCTTGAAGGCACCATATGCCTTGGGCAGGGGGACGCCGGTGTTGTAGAGGCGGCTTGCAATTTCGCTGCTGAGTCCGCGCTCGAGGAACTCGATGAGGATGTTGTCCTGATCCCCCTTCTTGTACTCGCCCTTGTCATCGGTTGAGGCGACCACGTTGTACCCCGCGTCCGCAGCCAGCATTTCGAAGTCAGAGATGTAGTCCGCAAAGGACCGTCTGCCCTGGCGAAGGGCCATGAGTCGGGCGGCAGCGACTTGCTCTGCGTTAGAATCCCCAAAGGCCCTCTGAAGCTCCTCCAAGAAGCTTGTCGCGGTGACTCCTGCCTTTAGTCCTTGGAAGCCCTCGAAATTGTGCTGCTTCCAGTTCATCGCCCATCTTGAGGCGGCGCAGCTTGTGCCGCTCTCATTGCGGAGGTAGGACAGGACGAAGAGGATTTTCGTCTCGTCCAGCGAGAACTCTGACCGATAGGCACCGATGTAAGTGGTGCACGCGTCCACAAAGCCCAGGTACTTGGACTTGTCGCCATCGAAGTAGGGGGGGTTGGCAGCGAGAGTGATGCGGTGATGTCCTGACATGGTAGGAGCAGGTGCGGTAGGTGGGGGCGAGGGTGGTTGTTCGGAGGGTAACTCGCCAAGGTCGGGGATCTTGTCTTCAGGCGGCGGGAGGGCGAGGTAGGGGTTGGAGGGTCCGGGTTCGTTTTGATGCGCCAGATCGGGCGACGATGGTATGATGGGGGGAGGGGATGGGCTCCCAGATGATGATGGGAATCGGTACGAAATGGTGGATTCGTGTGCTGTACAAGCACTCGAGGAAAGGTTCTTTTGCTAGCAAAAAGATCCCGGGCCTAGCTCTTCACGTGCCCGATGATCCCGAGGTGCGTTTTCCCGAAGGTCTCCGCAGCACTCCTTGTAGCTACCGTAAGGCTTGGGTCGGGCTCAACGTTACCCGTGGCCTGGTGCTGTTTGCTCGATATGAACCTTTCACTGCGATCGCAGTGAGCGACTAGATGATTCGGTAAAAGGGTGAGTAGGGTGGTAAGGGTGAAGAGGATATAGTGGGCGTAGCGGTGCACGGAGCAGGGTAGGAGGTAAGAGGTATGAGGGTATGAGGGGAGTCTTCGAATTATGTGACAATCAACCCAAAAACAAAGTCGAAAAGAGAAGTGAATTCGAAGACTGGAGAATACAACCAAGTAGCTACAGTATTTATACCCAAATCCAGTCTGAGTCATATCTACAACTAATGAGTCATAGGGCTATGTACCACATGGAACGCTGGTCATGGGTTGTAGTAGAACCTTCCGGAGCATACGTCGCGCAGCCTTGAATCGATAGAGATAACCCCTGGAACCCCTAGCCCGGACCGTCTGATGCCGTGATCCGTGATAAGATAAGTCATGCCAAGATAAGATAGGATCGTCGATGATAAGATGAAAAAGAGTCGAATTATGACAACATGGTTTGGTTCACGGATCTAGCCCGTGTCAATTTTAGTGTGTTTGGGTATGGGCACAACTTGCTGTGACACCTGGAAGTGTCACTGTGACGCGTCCACAATGTCCCATGATCAAGTGGATCCTGACATGTGACAAGTCGTTGCCGTGGCATGATCTGAGGAAATGTCTCAGCCAAAACCGGGAATTGCTGCAACAAGATTGGTTCAATCTTGTAACGCCAAGTCCTGTCCAGTAGTAGTTGTAATATTGAGAATGTCGCGCATTGCTCAGCCCTTCAGCCCAAGTTCCCATCTGCAGAGAATGACCCTTTTGAGAAGTCGCCGCAATGAAAGATCCCTTTTGGGGAATTGTCGCGGTCCAAGTGTTTGTCACTAATAGCCCTGAGCCTGGTGTAGACCCATAAGACCAATTCCACAGTAGTGGTCTGACTGCCTTGCTATTGTCAACACTATCCACAGTCATCAACTGGGCAGTAGACCCTTAAGCCCTACTGAATGCAACACTGTCAACCGCAACACAATACACCAAATGGTTCGAGAGTAAACTCTGTAAAAAGCGCAAAAATACACCCTTACAGAGCTGGTGCAGAGCGCGTCTGGTAGCCAGCCTATCACCAGGTCCTATCAAACTTCGAATTGAGAGTGTCACCTGTGACCGCCAGCGAACTAGGACAGTAGGCACATTTTAAGATAAAATGAGTATAAAATTTCCGAAATTTGGCTTCATTGACATTGCTTATTGATATTAATTTCGAGCTCTCTTGGCAAAGACATGGCTTGCAACGCTTGTCGAGACCGAGGTCAAAGTGCTGCCACCATCACAAGGATCACAAGCACGCCCTTGCGCGACAGGTTGTCAGATTTCACACTCCGAGGTGGATTCCCGGACGAATACAATGTTGAACTAACCCTCTATGATAGGCGGCTCCAAATACCTGGGAGAGACTCTGCTATAACTATTAGAGAGGCTTGAAGGGAGCCTACGGCCAATGGTCTTTCCGGTGATGGGGGAAAGACTCCTATGTGACGCTGTGACTTGGATGATTTGATCCCCTGTTATCAGCTGAGCTTTTCCTGTTCTGGCTCAATCTCCCACAGAGTGTTTCTACTCTTCAGCTCTTGCTTGCTCTGTTGAAGTTTTGAATGTTTGAATTCTCCTATTTTACAACAATTCTCCATCAGCTATTTCTTCGCCAATCCCTCGCGGACGACCTCTTCGACACAACCCACCACCACGTCAACGATCGCTCTGACCTCGTCCGCGGTGATGTTGTATGCGGGTGCAAACATGATATGGTCTCCCTGGGTGCCCTCGATATTTGCCCCACCGCTCATGCCCATCACCATAAGTCCGGCCTGGAAGCACCGCTCCTCCACCACAAACGCGAACCGCTTCCCTCCCAAGTCGAGCGCACTCGCATCAAACTCGATAGCCCAAAAAAGGCCGGCACCGCGGATTTCGGCCACGTAGTTCCGCGCAAGTGCTCCGTCGGCCTCCAACTTTTCCTTCAAGAGCGTGCCGAGCAGGTCGCCCTGCGTCGTGCAGTTCTCCAGCAGCTTCTCGGCGATGATGACACGTTGAACAGCGAGGGAGGCCGCAGAACAGAGCGGGTGCGCCTGGTACGTGTAGCCGTGCTGCCACACGCCGGAACCCTCGCTCAGCACGCGTGCGACCCGCGGCGCGATGAGCACGCCGCCGATCGGCGTGTATCCCCCGCCAAGGCCCTTCGCGACGGCCTGGATGTCCGGCGAGACGCCGTCGGCAACGCGCTCCCACGCGTGGAGCGTGCCCATGCCTGGATCATGTCTGTCAGCGGGGGGACGGGTGGATGGGAAGCTGGTGGTACGCACGACCCATTCCGCACATGACCTCGTCGAGGATCAGGAGTGCGCCGTACTTGTCGCAGACGGATCTCACGGCGGCGAAGTACCCTTTCGGGGGGATAACGACGCCGGAGCTGGCTCCTCCGACGGTCTCAGCGACGACTGGGGGTGTGCGTCAGGTCACGCTTCTGTTGCTCTTAGTGGGCCAATACTCACATGCGATGACAGTATGCGGCCCGAGTTCAATGAACTTGGCCTCGAGCTCGGCGCGCAGGCGCTCAACGAACTGCGCTTCGGACTCGCCCTCACGCTGGTAGCGCCGCGCGTACGCCGGGGACACGTGGTGGAAGCGTTTGCTATCGAGGATGTCGTTGTACGGCGCTCGGCGTGCTGCGTTCCACGCGACGTTCAGCGTACCAAGCGACGCGCCGTGGTAGGACGACTTGCGCCCAATATAGTTCACACGCTGCGTCTGGCCAAGTTCCCAGAAGTACTGTGCGTGTGTTGTTTCAGAACGACTGGGATGCAGATGCAGACGCGGGCTTGTTCACCTGGCGAGCAGTCTTGAGAGCGCCTTCGACAGCTTCGCTACCACCGGACGCAAAGGCAATGCGTGCAAAGGCACCTTGGGACCTGTCGATGATGTTCTGTGCGAGCATCTCGGTCGGGGTGTTCGTGAGCTGCGTGTGGAAGGTGACTGGGCAGACGGCGGCAGTGAGCAACACGATCTAGACACGCAGGCGACTACTGGCACCCACAGTTCAGGATCCCCGCCTGTTCGCGAATAGCTTCGACGACGGCCGGGTGTCCGTTGCCTATGCAGACGACGGCCGCCCCACCCACTGCGTCAGTGACGCGGCTGCCGTCTTCGAGGTCATAGTAGATCCCGTAGGCTTTAACTGCCAGAGGCGGCGTCTTGTATGTCTTGTGCAGGACTGCGGACTTGCTGAAGGACCGAATGCTGGCGATATCTCCCATGATGTGGTGGTTTGGGATCTGTAGTTTCTGCCCCTCAATCCCTTTCGCCTTAAATATCTCATACAGACTGCGAGTGACGCCGCGTGATCCTCTGCATTCCAGAATCAGATTCTAAGCCATCATATCGACACGTGATTACCTTCTCGTGCATGATGTCGTTGGCAGTCGGAAGGTATATTGCTACGTTCGATACAACTGGCGAGTGCAAGAGTATTACGGCACAGTTCCGCCAATTCCGATTTCGGATCTGAACTGGTTCGAGAGCGTGTGCATTGATCATTTGACTCGGATCTCGATGTGAACTTCAAGATGACAACCTTCTTGATGGAATTCATAGCCTAGAGTTTTGTCTGTGATTCGAACCAATGAGGTTTGAATACCAAGTGAGTATCACAATATGTGGCAAACAAAGTCCACAGGAATTTTCGATGCATTTGAACCTCGGGCTATCTGTGTTCCCAGATTCCGGAACTTTCCAGTTGCTCAGGAGTTCTCTTGCAAAGCTATCATCAGTCAGCAGACATTTTCCATCCATTTCAAAGGCCTTGGAAATCAATGCCAGCAATAAGTGCAAGGCTTTTAGCTGTTTGCCCTATATCAGAAATTGCAACAGGATAGGCTGCTTAATAATAAATTTAGTGTTTGACAGTTTCCCTAGGAGCCCCTGTAACTATTACCAACACTGTGTTAGAGATTCTGAAGGAACCTCTTGGGTACCTGAAGAGCTACATCTATGTGTGCCCAATGAATCCCCATGGGAGGCATGGTCTCCTTCCTGTTCTGACTGTAGACCCCAATGACAAGGAGCAGGGCTGTGGGGGAATGGAGGGCAACCTTGAGACCTTATCTCAGAATTCTGGCAAGGGAGAATCCAAAGGTGAGAAAATGGGGTAAGCAGGTACAAGACCGGCATACACTGCATTCCCAGGTAGGCTTGACCCTGCTGGGGTCGAGTCAAGTAGCCCCTGCTTGCCCCCAGGTGGGGTACAAGTGCTGTAGCCCCTCCGGGGCATCTAGTGTCTAGCATGGGTTGAGTTAAGGTCTACATCACTCGGCACTGATCAGACATCACTCAGACATGTCTAGCCCTCCATCTCTTCCCACCTCGACAGCTCCACACTACAAAGAATGTGATCAAAAATTGCATAAACCATCATGATCAGGATAGCAAGCCACTGATAGGCCCTTGTGCACAAGGACAGGGAGATCTGGATCTGGTACACAAGTGAGACCATGCAAGCTTGACGTCTGGTGATCTTTTGATAGGCCATCACGGTCCATAGTTGGGCTATCAATGCTCACATAAGCAGTCAATTTTTTTTGGGTACATTGAGAGCAGTCATCTCACAAGAGAATACTAGAAGCCAAGAGTATGCATTTGAATTTGACGCTGCCTGAAATTTTGTTCAACAGAAAGGGAAAAGATTATCATGACAGGGCCATAATGTCTTGACCAAAAGTTGTTGGCTGTGCATTACAGCACAGTGGCTATACAGGGGGGCACCATCATTTCTGTACCCAATCCAGATCTTTCCATCCTCGTGCTCTTGTGGGCTAGATGCAGGTGACAGGAGGCAAAGCCGCTAAACACATGTTGCTCCCACAGGGTCTAATCAATCAGCACTTGGCTCACCTTTTATCAACCCTGCATGTGGTCTACTGGAATAGCCCCCAGGCGTTGAGACATTTTGACCCTTCTAGACCTGGTGAAATGCTGAGGGCGTGCTCATAAGTGAATCTACTGTGAAATTAAACCTAAATATAAACACGTTCACACTCCTCGTAATCAGCTTCTCAGTGTGTGAAAGATGCAAGGGCTTTGGGGTGAACAGAACACCAGAATCACAACTCTCAATAGATGCAGGATCCAACAGTCGTGGAAGACAGAGTCAATGTGCAAGAATATATATATAGCAAACAATGGTGTCTCAACTGATATCTTCTATACAGCCAAAACTAACACTAATCCAACCACAACCAAAAATATCACAAGTCAGAGCTTAATATGAAGTATTAAGATCCCTTGTAGCATCAGCATCCAGATGGTGACGCAAAGCCCAAAATATCAAGCGGATGCACTGCCAACTGACACAACCAAAGTATCAAGTTGACGTACTGCCAACTGACCAAAACTACCCAAGCACCTCTAGTCAATGCACTGCCAAGCTAGAGGTGTGGAACAATCTCAACGCAACCCAAAGCAACAACACAAGGTGCCATGACAAAACCAGAAGCGGCAAATCTGACTTCCTGATGTCTCAACTCAAACTCAAATCACAGTAGCTACAAGTGCTCAGGGAGCAACTCGTCGCAACCAGGCAGGGATAATAGAACTTCTTAAGGAGGAATCACATGACACGCAAATTGTACAAAACAATCTGAAATGGGTATGATTCACGGTCCAGGGGAAAGCTCCCCAATACAAAGAAATGTTGCGCTACTTATACTGTCTATGATGGTGCTTAGTAAAGTCCTGTACAACTGCATAGTAGCTACACTATCTAAGATTGGTTGCTTTTTATGGTAATGAAAAGTTGAACAATCAGACAGGTCCTGACTGATCAGGACCCCACCCCATTGTCCATATGGTGCTTTTGATATGGGACAACCCACCGCGTCATACTTTTGGAATACGACGTGCTGGATTGGCCAACTGGTATGTCTTGGCGGGTGAGTCCAACGTGGGTGCCCCAAGAAGCCGTATGGCCCTAGGCATGCCAGCCGTTTCTCACATGGTTTGGTTCACGGATCTAGCCCGTGTCAATTTTAGTGTGTTTGGGTATGGGCACAACTTGCTGTGACACCTGGAAGTGTCACTGTGACGCGTCCACAATGTCCCGTGATCGAATGGATCCTGACATGTGACAAGTCGTCGTCGTGACACGATATGAGGAAATGTCTCAGCCAAAACCGGGAATTGCTGCAACAAGATTGGTTCAATCTTGTAACGCCAAGTCCTGTCCAGTAGTAGTTGTAATATTGAGAATGTCGCGCATTGCTCAGCCCTTCAGCCCAAGTTCCCATCTGCAGAGAATGACCCTTTTGAGAAGTCGCCGCAATGAAAGATCCCTTTTGGGGAATTGTCGCGGTCCAAGTGTTTGTCACTAATAGCCCTGAGCCTGGTGTAGACCCATAAGACCAATTCCACAGTAGTGGTCTGACTGCCTTGCTATTGTCAACACTATCCACAGTCATCAACTGGGCAGTAGACCCTTAAGCCCTACTGAATGCAACACTGTCAACCGCAACACAATACACCAAATGGTTCGAGAGTAAACTCTGTAAAAGCGCAAAAATACGCCCTTATAGAGCTGGTGCAGAGGGTGTCTGGTAGCCAGCCTATCACCAGCTTGCCTGACACTTGGGCATCACTTGGCTTTTATTGTCACCACAGGGTCAAGCCTACCTGGGAGTGCAGTGATACCTGGCAAGGGAGAGTCCAAAGAGAAGCTGTGTTGGGGATTTTCCTTGCCAGGTGTCCACCATTTATATGGTACAAGAACAATAGACTATGCAGGAACAATAAGAACAATAGGAACAATAGGAACAATAAGAACAATAAGAACAAATAAGTGCAATGGCTCTGGGTATGAGAATCAACAAAGAATGAAGCTAAAAAGAGAAGTCAATTCAAAGACTGGAGAATACAACACAATAGCTACAGTATTTATACCCAAGTCCAGTCTGAGTCATATCTACAACTAGTGAGTCATGAGACTATGTACTGCATGAAACACTGGTCATGGGTTGAGTAGAACCTTCTGGAGCATATGTTGTGCAGCCTTGAGTCTATACAGATAAACCTTTGAGCCCCTAACTGAGATTGTGTGATGCTGCAATCCATGACAAGATAACCCATGTCAAGATAAGATGAGATGATCAATGAAAAGATGAAAAAGCGGTCAAACTATGACAATACAGTGGGTCACATGCAAGGTCACATGCCTCAGGAGCGCAGTGTCCCCTGACAGTGATGGCAACTGAGATGTTCCTGGAAAAAATATCTTGTCATGGAGATACAGGACAGTCAGGTATTCAACCAATCCCTTGTGCCAGACAGTTGCTCATTTCTAAGCAAGATTTCGATGTTTTTGAAGCTCCTCCTGATATAACAGAACTGGTGTTGGATAGTTGTCTATGTGGCTAGAGTCTTACTCAACTGTGTCACAGTGAATATATAGTATTGCTTCTTCTCCTCTCCTTCTCCAGTTTCTACTAGTGCAGACAAGAAAAATTCATCAGTAGAAAAAACTTGGTATACCTCCAAAGACTGGACTTTGTGGCTCTTGCAAAGGAGCAATCAATTCTTGCAAGTTGTTGGAGAATCATGTCCACACTTCAACACACAGCTGGTTATGTTAGAGAATGCAAACAAGCTCCTCTGAGCTTTAGCAAATGCCATGGTGTCCAAAGACTTTGCATGTACTTGTCATAGTTTGGCCACTTTTTCATCTTATCATCAACAATCTTATCTTATCTTGGCACGGTTTATCTTATCATGGATCACACGGTCTGGACCAGGGGCCCAGGGGGATATCTCTATGGATTCAAGGCTGCATGACACATGCTCCAGAAGGTTCTACTATGACCCATGACCAGCGCTCCATGCAGTACATAGTCTTATGACTCATTAGTTGTAGATATGACTCAGACTGGATTTGGGTATAAATACTGCTGCTTGGTTGTATTCTCCAGTCTTTGAATTCACTTCTCTTTTCGACTTTGTTTTACTTTGTTTTCGGGTTGATTGTCACAGTACTGCCTTCAAGACACTATCCACCTGGTCTAAATTGAGCAAGTGTGCTTGGTTATATCCTCAGGGGACAGTCTTTCCCGTTCCTCCATAATCACCTCTCAGAGTGTTTCACTGTTGTTGGGTAGAGTTGGTACCTCCAAATCCAGATTTGGAGCTCCTTCCACACAGCCTCAATAGGGCTGATGTTGGGAGGGTTGACAGGATGTGAAAAGTGGGGAATTCAGTGGGAGGAAAACCACAGGTGCATCACCCTGGTTTTGTGTGGGGCTGCACCATCTTACTGAAAACAAGTTTCTTCCTGTTTCTCCTTCAAATCCTTGACAGTATTGACCAAGACAGTGCACACCATCCAGAACTTGCTCTCTGTACCTGGTTGCTCTCATTCCACCACCCTCGCAACCAGAGTACTCCAAAAAAACCAATTGCCTCTTCCAGCCATGTGTAATGCATCCCCAGACCATCACTTGCATGGAAAACGGTTTGAATGTTTGTGATACCATCACTTTGTGTGATCCCAATTATTACACCTGAATTGTTTTATTTGCACCATGATCTGTGATCTGCCACCCCTTGATGGAAATCTTCAATAAATGGGCAAGGAAGGTAGTCAACAATTTGCCAGACAAAAGGACATTGGATTAGGGCTGCCTTCAAGTTCTATCAGACTTAAGATGCCTGATATTGTGTTGGATGCATTCAATCCAGGGTTATTCATACTCATATACATGCTGGAAAAAAATTGCGGAATTTCAAAACTTCAGGTCTCAGACTAACCTTCCGTGGACCATGGGATTGTCAGAGGTCCGGCTACACGATTCTGCCTGTCGGCTATGAGAGAAGCACACGCTCCATAGTAATCAGAGAATATCTGTGCAAAGTATTTTTAGTGTCTTATACAACACACATTTCACAATCACTTACGGCTTGACAACGGTCGAGATCGCTGAGGACTAGATCCAGCAGGAGTCTCGATCCCCGAGTGGTCGCTAGTCTTAGGCACCCAGACTTGTGGCAGGATGTATTGCGCTATCATTGCTCCCTCTGAAAATTAGGTTCGCTTTCCGTTCTGATCTCGAGTGATGGCATTCGCACGTCGCATTTGTAAGGCACACACGAAAAGAGAACACGGAACTTTGCTGTGCACTCATGGTCCGGCATCGAGATCAGGTAGTGAGTTGATGGACCGAAATGGCCGGCTGAAATCCATAACTTCGAATAAGGTGGGCGGAAACCGGATCACGGATACGCTTCAAAGAACAGGATAGACATCAATTAGAAATCAGAAGCGTGTAACCTCTCGAAAGTGATCCACGGACCGTGCGGTCTCTAGAAGACCGTACCCCGGTGGTGGAATGTAATCTGTTGAATTGCGACATGTGAAGGCTGGCCACCGATATGGCTTGGAGAGGAATGTTCCACAAATAGAATCAGACCGACCGTCTCATTCTCGGAAAGAACTTCTGAGCCCGAAAATGAGTAGTATGGATGTACGGTTATCAAACATACGCCGGATGGCAAAAATTCAACTGTGTGGAGAAGCAGAGTCACCCACCAGAAGACCACATGACAGGTGCGGAAGAACAAAGTCTGCTTCGGTCGAGGAGTCAACGCGCCGAGGCAAAGACCGATCGTGACGACGAAGAATGCGCTTTATCTGTTCTCCCATTTCAGCCAATGATGCACCGGCGCACAAGAAACAAGATCTTGAATAGACTAATGAATAGAATCAATGAGCTTCTAGCTGTCGGGCAGATCCTTCTTCTGCATGGATATCAGCCCCAGGTTCGTGAGATTGTCCCCCCAAAAAAAACGACAACCTGGTCCGCAGTGGTCAAGAATAGCTTGAATGTCCCCGTGAGCCAGAACCACAGAATAGAAAAGATTTTGCGGTCGCCTCAGCACTTGAACCGCACTCGATGGGCCGAAGAGCGCACACTTGATGAGTGTTGGAAGTGCTATGCTGGGCAAAATCGAGCCAGACAAAAGAAATGATGCATTGGCCTCATTCGAGATGGAATACACCTGCCCACAAAGCATCTCGCCGCCAACAGCGATTTCGTGAGTCTTCAGATGACGATTCGTCCCGGACAGGTATTGAATACAAACGCTATCTATAGTACTGGTTGCCCTTAGAACATGCAAACATCGGAATCGCGATGCTCGCCGCGACTGGATTGGAATGTCCATCGCGCAAGATAGGCTTGATTTTGAAGCTAAAGAGTATCCTGAGGACATGCGCGCTGCGCTGTCGCAACATCCGCCGTTTTTTCTGTCTTTGGAGGGAGGATAGTCTGAACGACGCACTCACTGTGTTACATACCACATGCTGGTCCTGGCTTGAAATCGAGATTTCCACCCCATGATACCCGGAAGGAGGTGCAGTCAATACGGAGCTTGCGCCGCACCGATACAGACGCCAGCAGCACTCGAGCCAGTTCGGCTGTAGTATTGCTTTGCGAAGATGTTCATATATCAAATGATCCAGAAGAGTTCTAGCTACGGAGTGGACGGGTGCGCAAAGGCGATGGTTTACCATGCGGCGGCCGTTGGAAGCAGTGAGTATCGTGTCAAGAGACTTCGGCGCAATGACGATGAGATCCCGAAGAGAATCATCGGGTGTGGGCGGAGTCACTGTTGCGCTCGATGAGAAATTTCAAACGGAGCAGATCGCTTGATTCGCGATCGATGGTCAATTAGAGCTAGGAACTGTTTTTTTGAGTCTGTTTTGCAGGCCATACGATCATGCCGAGTTGTCGCATGCCCAAAAAACGCCGTACATGCTTCAACACGTTTCTTAACTATCTGCATCAGCTCTCAGATCGTTTGCGGAGTCGTCCGCTCTGAGTTCAAGGATACCTGCACGTACTGATTCGCTGGCCAAGTCCCCGGATGGTCGGGGGTGCAGAGTTATAGCTGCTAGATTCCCCCGAATGGCAGCGGCCACTGTACCTCGACATGTGGGACGCAATGGTTCTGGCACCAGGCTGTGATGTTCACCGGAAAACGGGAGAGTTCAAGGGCAGCCGGCTCGGCACAGATGTCACGGGGAGCTGTCAAACCGGCTCAGCTTCCAGAATAGGCATTTTTGCACTCAAATCCGGTATCACCCATAGATCAAGTTACCGGTTGCACTCAGCTCAGAAGTTTTCGGCGGCTGCGCGGACACCTCGAGCCGAGATGAGTCATGCCAAGTCGTGGCAACTTGACTATAGATTCACGTGAGTACTCTTTTGTCGCGAGGTCCCATCCTTTACAAATACTCGACCTTCTGCGAGGCCAGGTCTCTCACGACGTTCCTTTTCTTTCACGTCCATCACGATGCCCGCTGATTCAGAGACTCAAATAATGCCATCGATAATCGGCCCCAATCCTCCAGCGGATTCGACCAATTCTGCTACCACGAGACGCGACTTTGGGTTCCTGCCTGTGCCTCGGTGCGCCCATCTGGATAGCTCTGGTGAGATCGGTTACGCGAGAGTCCTTTCGTTTGCATTCGCGGCTACTTTCAGTGAGTTTCCACGGGTTTTTCATCGGACCGTTGTACTGACCGGACTCGAAGCTGGTAGGCAGCACAAACATCTTTGTTCTCTGAAAGTGATCTTTTCTGTTCAAAGCGATGAATTTGTACTACTGCCAACCCATTCTCGGTTCGTCGTTTCGCGCGTTCCTTCATTTGAAATGGCTGACCTCGTTTGGCAGTACAACTGGCGCAAGCGTTCCAAGTCGACGACTTCCAAGTCTCGCGGATTCCAATTCTTCTCCAGGCCGGGTGAGTACTCTGATGACAACCCTTGGAATTTGGTCTGACTTTGCTTCCCAGATATGCCACTGGCTTGCTGTTCATAGCACCGCTAGGAGACATATTCCATCGGCGGCAGCTCGTTCTAATTCTCATCGTAACTTCGGGAGCCCTCACTGTCGGTTTGGCATTGACAAGATCCTTGGTCGCCTTTGAAGTCCTTTCTTTCTTAACGGCAGTCGCCACCGTGACGCCTCAGGTACGGATTTCCTCGTCTGCGCACTCTTGGTGGCTCACATACAGACTACAGGTTCTGATCCCGCTCACTGCGGATCTGGCCCCGGCAAACCGGCGCGCAACTTTCATTGCCCTCGTCATTGCGGGTCTTCTCACCGGCGTTCTCGCTGCTCGTGTTCTCGCTGGGATCATCACTCAATATTCATCCTACCACAATGTATACTGGATGGGCGCCGGAGGCCAATTCCTTCTCGCCATCGTCCTCTACCTCGTCGCGCCACCTGTCCCGGTCAAAAACGAGCACCTCTCGTACTGGCAGATCATGGCGAGCTTAGCAAAATTTGCAGTGACCGAGCCCATTCTTGTTCAGGGGTGCCTCATCTTTTTCTGCAGCGAGGCGGTATTCTCGGGATTCTGGGTTACCATGACTTTCCTTTTGGACGGCGAGCCCTATAACTATTCAACGTGTGATCCTTTCTTTCTCATGTCGTCCCCGCGCTCAGACCTTGCAGTTTGGTCATCGGTATATTTGGTCTTGTCGGACTGGCCGGAATAGGCATGTCTCCACTCATCGGACGGGCGGTAGACAACCTCGTCCCGTGGGCTGCGACCTTTGTTTCCGTGTGGTTCGTGATAGCGTCTCAGATCGTTGAGACGTTTGGGGCTGAGAAAAGCATCGCCGCTGTTATTGTTGCGACGCTGAGTAGGAAAATGGTTGCGAACGTGTTCTTTCTTTCTAATCTTTTGACAGTTCTTGATGTCGGTTCTCAAGCTACTCAAGTTTCGTTGACCGCAGTCATTTTCGAGTGCGCATAGTTTTTACCCTTAGCGTCCCGCCTCACCATTTCTCTTTTCTTTTCGGTTCTAGGATCGATCCAAGTGCTCGGGCGCGTTTGAATACTCTGCTTGTCGGATCCATCTTTCTCGGCCAGGTCGCTGGAACCGCTATCGGAACTAAGCTCTATGTTTCTGGCGGATACAAACTTTCCTCGGGCATCCGCGTGGTTTTTGCAGGACTGGAGCTTCTCGTGCTCCTGGCGAGAGGCCCCCATGCCCCACGACACACCTGGTTTGGATGGGCAGGCGGGATGAATCTCCGGAAATCAACGCCAGCGCCACCGATAGAGAACGGCATCCCGGAGGCGGGGGTTGACTCGGACGAAAAGCACCAGTAGTTCAATCAATACAGTGTATTTCCCGCTCCCCAGCAGAGCAACCTAAAATTCTGATCGCCAAGTTGGAGTTTGATTTGAGTATGGACAGAGAAGCAACGATGAAGCACATAAACCGGACATCGGGTAGAGGAAGATGGGGATTCGGCACGCGCGTAAAGCTGCTGCTTACCGTCATTGCTTGGGCTCCTCGTTTGCGCATGTGCAGCGGTCCAGTGACTAATACTCAAAATTGCAAACATCGGTGATAATGTCCGTCTGTTTGCTCGCTGGATTCTGATCTCCAGTAGAATCGTTCAAGTTGCCTGCCAAAAATACACTCACTCTATGCGAGTCTTCTTAGGCGAAAACAGCTCATTCTATTATAGTCCGAGCGCTCACTTTTCCGAGAAGATCGGGGACCGCATTCGCCATGTGAAGTATTCTAACTCCGTCTGTTGCTCATCACGGCGGTCTCTCAAGACGGGCGACGATCAGAGGTTGAATAGTCCCACGTTCGGACACTTACGGAGATCTGAGGATTGCTTCCTGATTAGATTGCATCTCGGCTGTTGGTCGATCTCGATTCTCACGTTCGGATGCAGAAATCTAGATCAAGGTTCTCAGTGCTCTCGAGATCTTTGGATTGTCTTCGCCTAGATCCTGATCTTTATCGGAGCAACATGTTTGGTACCATTGACTCGTGTGGAGGCCGATCACCCGGGACCATTGTGATCAGCTACGCAGATATTTCGCTCATTTCTCTCCCCCCTGTTATACGTCACTTCCTGACCAGGTCCAAGCGAATTCCAAGAAAGAAGCAATGCACTCATTGGATTACATAAATCACGGCCGTATTTACGGTCGAATAGATGAATGACCGACTTGCGCGTGTTTGGGCCGAGACTTGGCCATTTGATTGGTCGAGTGCACAATTTTATGCTAACTAAGGATGGCATCCACCTATTTCTGGATCGAGTGAAGGCTAGAGGGAGATGTAAGCGAAACGGCTCCTCGGCGGATTTGGCATTGCATCCGAATCAGCGGCCTTCAATTTGGTCTTGGAAGAGCCCAAATGCGTCATGGTAGTCCAAGAACCATTCCGGGTGCAAAGGCGCTTCGGCACACTCTGCTTTGAAGACAAAAGGAGATTGAAACACGACAGCCTTCATCCGAGGGTTGAATGCAGACTTCTGTGATTCATTCACATGTGATACAACAATGTTATGACGTTGTGAATCCATCAGAGAGCATCTCATTTCTCATTCACCTCGTCGCCATGTCTTTGAGAGATGATCGAGATCCGTACGCCAGTTCCGAACCCACATAAACACTCCCATGGATTGAACTCGACATCCAAAAACTCAACATCCCTGTACTTCCCCTCAACATGTGGAAAGCACTGGCTGTTCTCGCTGTCCTTGGTGTAGCCCGGCTCACATGGCTCATCTACCGTCGCGCCGTCGTCAAGTCACCACTGCGCAATCTCCCAGGTCCCCCGTCCAAGTCGTGGCGGACAGGCCACTTGTCGTTTCTGTACAATCCCGCCGGGATGTCCTGGCACCACGATCTCACCCAGAACTACGGGAGCGTCGTCAAAATCAACGGCATCATGGGGGTCGGGCTCGCGTAGATTTCCGTGCACATAATCAAGGCTGACATTTGCGCAGGACGAGCACTTGTATGTTGCCGATCCACTGGCGCTCCATCAGATCACGGTCAAGGAGCAGGACGTCTTTGAACAGACAAAGATGTTCGTTCAGTGCGTACTTTCAGAGGCGCTGTGCCTGCCCATTTGCTCACAATCCACGTCGCAGGGGAAATGGAGTCATCTTCGGCGACGGTCTGCTCTCGACCGTGACTGACCACCATCGGAACCAGCGTCGCATCCTCAACCCGATCTTCTCCAGCAAGAACATGCGCGAGCTCTGTCCGGCTGTGTTTGAGGTCGCCAACAAAGTCAGTCGGTCGCGTCACACTGACTTTTGGCTCCCTGTCTGACTCCCGTGCTACCCCCAAGATGGTCCATCTCATCAACGTCAAGACCAAATCCGGCCCCGCCGAAATGGACATGCTCGATCTCATCATGAGGACTGCGCTCGAGGTCATCGGACAGGGTGGACTCGGCCACTCTTTCGAGGCGCTCGAGGAAGACCGCGATCCCAACACCGCCTTCAGGACAGCACTACGAGGCCTGATTCCGACCATCTTCTCGCTGCAGATCGAGCGCCAGATCCTGCCGTTCATCCTCAAGATCGGCACACCTGGCTTCCGGCGCTGGCTCGTCGACGTCACACCCAGCCGCCGGCTGCACAAGCTGCGCGACATCGTCGACGAGATGCACAGCACGACGCTGGCGATCTTCGAGTCCAAGAAGAAGGCGATGCTGATGGGCGACGAGAAGGTTCTGGAACAGGTCGGACACGGGCGCGACATCGTCAGCATTCTGAGTAAGTGACGAGCTGTGATCTCTAGCCGCTGGGCGCGTCCCTGACGAATGCATCCAGTGCGAGCCATGCACGGCGCTTCGACGCAAGACGTGATGCCCGACGCAGAAGTCCTGGCCCAGTTGACGACGCTCGTTTTCACATCACACGACACAACTTCCTCGACGATCGCCCACATTCTCCACCTCCTCTGCATCTATCCCGACGTGCAAGACCGTCTCCGCGCCGAAATCAAGGACGCACTGGACACCTGGGAGAGGGAGCACGGGAACCGCGAACTCGGATACGACTTGCTGATGGAGCTACCGTTCCTCGAGAACGTCTGCCGGGAGACGCTCCGACTGCATGCCGCAGTGACCTTCATGACCCGCACGTAAGCCACGAGCAGCTTTCGTCCACACAAGAGTCTCATCTCCCCTCAGAGCCCGCTCCGCTTCTGTTCTCCCTCTGCTCTATCCGCTGACCGGCACCGACGGCAGGACGATCACCGAGATTCCCGTCGCTGAGAACCAAAACGTGCACATTGGGATCGCAGCGGCGAATCGCGACCCGAAGATCTGGGGTCCCGACGCGAACGAGTGGAAACCTGATCGGTGGGCAAACGGTGTGCCCAAGAGCGCGGCCACCGCCCATCTGCCGAGCATCTACGCTGGTACGATGAGTTTCCTCGGCGGCGGGCGCGCCTGCATCGGCATCAAGTTCGCACAGTTGGAAATGAGTAGGTGATAACGCGCAGATGTGAGCGCACTCACTGATCCATCCATTGCAGAAGTGATGATCTGTGTTCTGCTCGACAACTTCCGGATCAGTCTCCCGAAAGAAGAGATCATATGGAAGCTGGCGAACATCCAGATGCCATGGACTGAGGGTGCCGCGGGCCCAGCCATGCCTTTGACGCTGCAGCGCCTGTGACGTTTGGGAATGATCACATGATTGTAGTAGATTGTAGTGACCATCGCGCCTGTGTAGTTTTCCGTCCAAGACCAAAAAAAAGTGGATCACATGACACTGACAGCTGATGTGAAAGCAAGGCCGAAACCACGCCAAAGACCATCAGCATCCCTTTTCAATGAGTTCAATCGGTCAATTCTCGTCTCCAACTCTCGCCTTGAACCGCCCTCAGACCCACATCCTGTAGCCTCCCCGCGCTCACTCCGGATGGTCACGCCTCCTAAAATTGCCCGAAATATCTTGAAAGCTACATATGGGATGTTCAGAATGAGTAAGTACCAACAATATTGTCAAAACATCTACCCTGAAGATGATGTTGAAGCTTGTTTGTATTAGCGACTATCACAGTATGTAGACATGACATCATAAGTAGTATTCTTAGATTACTTTGGCTCACTCCACAATGACCTCATACCTGACCTCATTATTGCGTCATCCATTACTCATCTATGATATCATTACTCCACTATGACATCATGATATCTGCTCCAGACTGGTATATAAACCTAGTACTATACGCTCCATATCCTCAGCTCCTGTGTCTCTACACTCGCTGAGGTATGCATTCTCCCTTACGATCTAATGACCTTACTTATGACTTGTACCATAGACTCTGTCTTATAGGTACAGCTAATGATATAGCTCCTGTGTCTCTACACTCGCTGAGACTCTGTCTTATAGGTGATCGCTACTGGTCGTATCTCCACTGCGCGGTATTGTCTGCGACAGGTTATGGGCCCCGCCTGAACCACTAGTGGCAAATCAAGAAACATCGAACTACTCCCTTTACTAAGGCGAGTATCTTTCACTCGTTCAGCCCTTCTAGAGCGCCGTCTTTGTGCGCTCGTCCCACTTGCTGGATGTCGGTCCTCGCATTTGTGCTCTCACCCTCAAGGGGTTACGCGAGCGGCGTCAGGGAGTCATTCAGTTGGCAGACGCGCCGTTAGCTATTCCGTCCATGATTGCTCGCGCGCGTTTTACGTTACATCTTTTTATTGTACAGCGGACATACCCACCAGGCACTGGTCCTTTGGTCAATCCCACTCCTGAACCTTGCGCGAAGCGCCTAGGTGGTGTGGTAGCTCTCAACAGCTGCTGGAGGTCAATCCCTCCGCCAGGCAAAACAATCCTTCGGGGTTGACTCGCATTCCTCACAAGGGACCCTGCGGGCTGGTGACACTACGAGGATTCATGCAATGACGCTCTGCGTGTATGCATGTCTTTAAAAGGGAGAAGATGGGCGGCCAAACCCGGTGCTTGGGACGGCCTTGGGCACGTGTCCCTTGGCCAGTGACGGACTGCGAGGGCAGTAATCACCGTCGGGTACTGCCGCCGCTGACGTATATAGTTACGTTACTTTGATACAAATATGGGCACTTACTATACCGCTTTATTTCGTTATCATTCCCCGCGCGTATATGGGCATCATGGATGGGATGGGGACGCTTGGTCGTTCTCGTTTCAGAGATTTGGCACTCGGGATTTTGTTTCTTGGTCTGCAGAGAATCTGGGGCTGACTTTGTCGCTCTAGTTATCTCTATCACCCTGTCATCACCAGACGACCCTCCCGTTGGGGTTATCCTATTTCCTGTTGTCCGCTGGGCTCAGGGACCTTCTTACATTCCTCTCCAAGACGCCGATTGGAGGGATCTATACGATCTTGGAGAACACGATAACGAAGAATTCTTCCATCACCAAGAGAATTGGACTCCAGAACTTCGATCTCTATTCGGTGATCCTCCCTATATCGAATTCCCCTCTCTTCACTACCAAACCGCCGACGTTATCGAGTATCTCCCCACCATGTCGGGAATCGAGAAACTCAACAACTCCATTCTGAGTGTCTTCGATGGCACCAATTGGAATACGTGGTCGGACAACTACATGAGCATCTGCATGCATCAGGGCACCTGGGGAGTGGTTAAACCCACTCATATTATGGTTAACGGCACATCTACCTCGAACCCTGGTTCTATGGAGCGTCCTGGAACGGCTGGTGACAGCCAATATCAATGGGACGTTGCCAATGAAAAGGCACTGGGTCTTGCGCGGGTTTATATCACCCAGAATCTGCGCAAGGGAATCTTTATGGACGGTCAGCGGGAGCGCACTGCGCGTGAGGTTTTTGCGAAGATGGCGACGGATTATGGCCAACCGAATGCCATCGATGCTTTCGTCGAGTACCGCCTCCTGAACACCACCACCTTTCACGGTGGTGATACCATTGAAAAACAAATCATGGAAATGGAGACTCGTCGTCGCCAGTGTTCAGAAGGAGGAATCGAGATCCCCGACTACCTCTTCGCTACTCTCATGCTCGCCGCCTTGCCCGCTTCCAGCAGAGGTTTCGTCACCTCTTACCTGGCCAATCGTCCTATCGCTTCCTTGAACCCGGTCGATGTCAAGAACAGCGTCATAGGGAATATCAAAATCGAGAACCTCGACACGACGTCGAACTCGAAGATTTCCACCGTTCCGTCCCTTGCCACACGCTGCACTCATTGCAACAAGTCCGGTCACGTTGCGGCATCCTGCTACAAGAAGTATCCCAACCTCAAGCCTAATGGTCAATCATCTGACAAAGGCAAGGGGAAGCAGGATGAGGGGAAGAAGAAAAAGAAGAAGGAGAAGAAGAGTGGTGATGGTACTAGCGCTGTAAAAGAAGTTGTAGCCGCTCCCGCGGTTGCAGCTGCCTCCAATGGAATGCACATTTCGTCCTATCTCATGAGTGACTCCCTCAAACACATCGATGATGGAATTTTTGTTGAAGAAATGGGAGACGACTCCAAAATTCGTTTTCTATGGGACTCGGGTTGTACGCATCATATGACAAACACCCGATCTGATCTTCACAACATCAGACCTATCGACACCTATGTAATCGTTGGGTCGGGAGCTCGCTTCAAGAATGAAGCCGTTGGAGATATTGTGTTGCGGGGTCATACTAGTAGTGGCATGGACTACACCTTCACGTTGAAGGATGTCATCTACAACCCGCACATAAGAGGGCGCTATCTTTCTGGGTATGCGCTCGATCAGGCTGGTTACTACACCGTGGTTGGTGACAACAAGGCAATCCTAGTCACCAAGGATTGGCTCAACAAGGGAAAAGCGCATGGGGATGTCTTGATGACCTTTAAAGCAAGCAATCGCTGCTACTGGTACTACCCCGAGGAGCTTGTGGCACCATCTGTGTCTGCATCTCACGAGTCTACCGCGCTCGCTTCCCTGGAAACTACCGATCGTGAATTGTGGCATAAGCGTTTTGGTCATGCGGCTCGGAGGACCCTTTCTCACTTGCCGACACAAGTTGAAGGTGTTCCCCCCTTGCGACGCAATAAAGACCAGCGCGGCATGTGTGATGGATGTATGCTTGGAAAACAGCACAAGCATCCGTACCCTGCATCAGAGAAACGTGCTAGCAAACCCCTCGAGCTTATCCACACTGATTTGATGGGCCCCTGGCCTACTCAGTCGTTGGAAGGTTCACGCTACACAATTTCGTTCTACGACGATTTCTCGAGCTTTGGCATGATGGTGTTCATTAAATCAAAGGACCAAGCCTCTACTGCGATTAAAAACTTTGTTGCCCTTACAGAGCGTCAGCTTGGCACAAAAGTACTGGCCTTCCGGTCAGATCGTGGAGGCGAATATATGTCCGATGAACTCACAGCCTGGCTCAATGCACGTGGTATTATGCACCCTAAGTCCGCGCCACGCGAACCACAGCAAAATGGGAGGTCTGAACGTTGGAATCGCACAGCCTACGAGAAAGCGGAATGCATGCGCCTCGATGCCGGCCTATCCAAAGGCTTCTGGCAATGTGCTATGGATGCATCTGTCCACGTTCATAATAGACAACCTATGGCACGATTGGGATGGCGAACACCTGCGGAACTGTGGCTTGGAAAGAAGCCAGACGTCTCTTATTTCCGTGTGTTTGGATGCAAGGCGTCTCTCTATGTGGATGTTGAAAAACGCCCGAAAGGGTTGGAGCATGGACGCCCCGACCACATCTTCGTTGGATACGAACGAGAGACAAAAGCTTGGAAAGTGTGGGATCCGAATCAACGCAAGATACGAGTCTCTTCAAATGTTGAGTTCGATGAGCGAGTATTCCCTGCCAAGTCCAAGCTAGTCACAGGCAATGTGTCCTCTGGACCGGAGCCGTTCACACCATTCGAGGAAACCTTCCCTGACCTTATCAATAATCCTGCGCCTGCAACACCTTATGCAAGTGTACCACCCCCTGCTCTTCCACCGCCCCCGGCACCCCTCGCGCAACAAGGTCCTGTCACGGGATCGCGAGAAGTACCCCTAATGCCTGGCCCAATAGACGATCGCCCGATTGCACATCGCCGCCCTCGTCGAAATAAGCCCCGCATTTTGCCGGATGGAACTACGTATCAGAGGCCTAGCAGCATTGAGTCCATGTTATCAGCTGCCCAAGCTGAGCATGACTTGCCTCAAAACGTACGGGATGTAGCAAAGAGCCCGGATGCACTCAAGTGGGAGCGCGCGATGCGCGAAGAACTGGACTCTCTCGAGGAAAACTGTACTTGGGATTTGACCAGCCTTCCACGCGGTCGAAAGACTGTCAAATGCAGATGGGTATTTAGCAGGAAGCGTGACGGTCGTTTCAAAGCACGACTTGTTGCCAAGGGATTCACTCAGGTTCATGGGTTTGACTATGATGAGACCTTCTCGCCAGTATTGCGCTATGAATCTTTGCGCATACTTATGGCTCTGGCTGCTCTCGAAGATTGGGAGATTCATGCCATGGATGTCAAAACGGCGTTCCTAAACGGGGATCTGGAGGAAGAAATCTATATGGAACTTCCGGAATTACCCAAAGGTTTCTCGTCATGGCCAAAAGAAAAGGTGGCACGCCTTCGTAAATCACTCTATGGGTTGAAACAGGCGTCTCGTCAGTGGAATATCAAAATCCACAATGCCCTCCTCGAACTTGGTTTTGCTCGGACATACTCCGACGCCGGTGTCTACACATATCGCCAACAAATGGGAGATACGGTCATCATCTTGGTGCTGTATGTTGACGATATGCTCATTATGGGCAACAATCTGCCGGAGATAGCGCGTATCAAATCCTTGCTCGCGAATCGCTTCAAAATGACAGATCTCGGTCCTGCGAAGGATTTCCTTGGTCTGAACATAGTTCGTGATCGCAAAGCGCGTAAAATCTGGATCGATCAGGCTTCCTATATCGAAGGAGTTCTAGAACGATTCCGGATGTCTTCGTGTAAAGAAGCTCGTACTCCCCTGCCTTCCGGCATCGTGCTCGAGAAGCATGATGGAGAAGTTGATGAAGACCGTCGTACCCGATACCAGCAACTGATTGGCAGCCTTCTATACGCCATGCTTGGTACTCGCCCCGACATTGCCTATGCAGTCATCCGTCTATCAAAGTTCAACAGCAACCCGTCAGAACATCATTGGAACATGGCAAAATACATACTCCGGTACCTTCAGGGCACCAAAAACTACCAACTTTGCTATGATGGTTCCACTGGCGCAGGCCTTATCGGTTATTCCGATGCTGATTGGGCGGAGAACAAAGACGACAGGCATTCAACCACGGGATATTCCTTCTTCATTGCCGGTTGTGCAGTGACCTGGGTTTCTAGACGCCAACCCACGGTCGCTTTGTCCTCAACAGAGGCCGAATACATGGCTCTGAGCGATGCTACGCGCCAGATTGCCTGGATCCGCACTTTGTTGACTGAGCTCGGATATGACTTGCCATCCACGCCTCTTTGTGTTGATAACCAAGGCGCTATCTTTATGGCAGTAAATCCAGTTCATGATAGGAGGACGAAGCACATCGACATCCGCTATCACTTCGTACGAGAATCCGTCGAAGCTGGCAATGTCCAACTTTACCATGTGCCGACTGATGCGATGATCTCCGACACGCTCACAAAGTCTCTGGCATGGGTGAAGTTCCAACAACATCGGCTGTCTTTGGGTCTTCGTGATCCGACTGTTTAGTCGAGTGGGAGTGTTGAAGCTTGTTTGTATTAGCGACTATCACAGTATGTAGACATGACATCATAAGTAGTATTCTTAGATTACTTTGGCTCACTCCACAATGACCTCATACCTGACCTCATTATTGCGTCATCCATTACTCATCTATGATATCATTACTCCACTATGACATCATGATATCTGCTCCAGACTGGTATATAAACCTAGTACTATACGCTCCATATCCTCAGCTCCTGTGTCTCTACACTCGCTGAGGTATGCATTCTCCCTTACGATCTAATGACCTTACTTATGACTTGTACCATAGACTCTGTCTTATAGGTACAGCTAATGATATAGCTCCTGTGTCTCTACACTCGCTGAGACTCTGTCTTATAGGTGATCGCTACTGGTCGTATCTCCACTGCGCGGTATTGTCTGCGACAGATGATAATGCTGGCGCAACGCGTTGTTGATGTATATTTGGTACCCCAGCAAAATCGGAATAAAAAGTCAGCTCCTGGGCAATCAGTGCTCCGGAAACTCGTACATTATAGGACAGAATGTAGTTTTATTTGTATTTTGAGGAGGAATTGTCATATGAATAAGGATTGGCTTCAGTTGGGGGTGCACAGCATGAAGATCTTGATCATTCCAATCACGTTCTCTTATTCCTCCTCAAAATACAGATAGAATGATTTAAGATGATTTTTTGTGTACAAAACTGAATTTCTGGAGGGCCGTAGCTTGCTGTTATATTCCGATTTTGCTGGAACAACAAAAGAGGGTGGTGCTTTAGCTTAAGTAAGTAATGATCGATGCAATCAATTCCCATTGTGTTGCCCATCCTCAGATTCATGCTGCAATGGACAATGACTCAGCAAGAAATGCATAATAATTGTCCCTCCAACTAAGTAAGTAATTTTTCAGTCGCACAAGATTGCTGCTGTCACCATACTTGACCCACACATGCTTTTGGTCTGTTTACTCAAAGTTCAAAGCACTTGTGATGGACCAAGAATAAGCTAAAGCTAGATGAGTCAGGCATTCATGTTGGCTACAATTTTGACATATCCTAGTGCCATGTGGGCTTGGGCCAAAGCCCTCAAACCTGGGTATCAGACCTCAAACTGTTGAAGCCTTGCCCGGCCCAGCCCAAGAGATGAGTCAGAGTAGGTTAAGGCCCGGGCATCTGTGATAGGGTTCTGGTTTTGATTGCCCAGCAGTAAAAAATGTGTTTATGAACACAGTATCTGAAACAGAGCTTTTCCTAAACAAGTTCATTATTCAAATCCTACATTTACACTCAGAACAACATGTCATCAATACTGGAACTGAATGAAACACTTCTGTGATCCACAGAAGATGCTTGCGGGACTTGAGAAACTGCCTCTCCTGTAAGGGCAACCTTGAGGCCCAATGTCAGAGTCCTGACAAGGGAGAGTCCAAAGCGTCAGATAAGGGAATTGACTAATACAGGAGACTGGCAAACCTGAAAACAGACAGTCAAAAGAAAAACCAAGTTGGAGACTCTCCTTGTCAGGGCCCACTATACATAGTCTACAGAACAATGGGAAGCACAGAACAATAGGCCAGAGAACAATCAGGGGCCAGATTGGAGAGAACAAAAGGGAGCTGGACCGTCAGAACAGTAAGGGGCTGGGCCTGAGGGTCATATGGCCATGCTTAGCAGGTGAGTCTGGACCAGAGCACATGATGCTTGACAGATGGCATGTGCATGGTCACATTCAAGATCTCATGATGATTGGATGAAAGCAGGGGCTCTCCTGACATCTCCAATGTGGCAAACCTCATCTACTCCAGGCATGGGTGTATTGCTAAGCAGATCATGGAAGAAGGTGTGCCTGGAGTCAATTTCAGTTTGCAAAGCAGCAAAAAACTGGGGATGAGACAATTCCACCTTTGGGCTTATCACCCAAAGATTTGTCAATTTGGTGCAGCCCTTCCTTGCACAACTGTGAAAGTGGACCCTTCTTGGATTTGTTGACAGCCGTGTTGGAGGTGAAACTGGTATCCCCTGATGCTTTAGTGGTTGTTGCTGACAGACCTAAGGGAGCAGGGGGGCTGAATTTTGATAGAATGAGCTTCTTGATTATACATCAACAGAGCACTAGTGGTATCTTCAGGTCCACATTTTGAAGCCAGTAAGTTTTACTCTAACATGAAAGACTAAGAAAGTGTGATGTCTAACAATGCTCAACTTGGAAAAGATGTTGCTGTACTTTTGTCATTGCAATCACTGTCTTTGCAGAGTAATTAGCACAATCATTGGTATTTAACTTGGTGAATCCCAACACAGTGTGTTCTTTGGCCATAAAGATGGGCAGAACTCCTAGTATCTTGAGTGCCACATAATGAGATTGGATTAACTGCAAGTAAATTGGAGTGCTTGATAATGTACATACAGCAAGGATTGCAGTGTCTAGCTGTTCAAGCAGGGCCTGTCAGGGGATGATATGTCAGCATGATGATGTCACCAGGTACTGATCCGGCAGTGTTCTGGCAGTGTTCCAAGCAATAGTAGGCAGCGGTGTCATACCTCTTATGTCATCTGCTTGTATATAGGCAGTTGCTGGGGATCTCTGATCCCCAGTCTTGTTATTGACTTGGCCCCTGGGCTCTACCCCCCTTACAGAGCCATCCAATTGTTGTAGGCTTTGGTTCATGCTGATGAATGAGCACTGAAGGGTAGACTCTGACAAGTGTACACTTTAAACTGTTGTTGGAATACAGAAAGAATGTCTTCACTGTATTTGTAAGAGCAAAACTGTGGAGGAGTTTGCTTGGCCTTGATCTTTGCCTTGAGAAGACCCTAGAGAAACTGGCCCACAATAATATCAGCTGGCATCAAATTGTGTAGATCCTGATCAGTCTGAGGAGTAGCCAATTGACAGTAATGGGTGGATGTAGTTGGAACATTGCAATCAAGTTGATTGGCATTTGCACATTCAAGATTGGATATCATATGTGCTCTGAGGATAAACTATAAGTGGTATACTTAGTTACAAGTTCATCACTCCACTTGGCTCATGAATGAGCTGGTTGTATTCTTAATTGACAACACCATGTGTTGGGGACAATAGGTCAAGGGAGGGTCAATTAGATAATGGTGGAATAAGTTTGCAATAGCAAGATATGGTGAATAGAATACTTTAGAGCAAACAGATGTCTATACACTACATACATGCTTAGTTATATACTAGTAATACTAGTAATCCAGAATGGTCTACTATTTACCAGTATATGATCAAATGTGGTAATTCATTGATCTAGAATATTCCGGGACAGCCAAGCTGCATCTGTGACAATCAACCCAAAAACAGAGTCAAAAAGAGAAGTGAATTCGAAGACTGGAGAATACAACAAAGTAGCTACAGTATTTATACCCAAATCCAGTCTGAGTCATATCTACAACTAATGAGTCATAGGGCTATGTACCGCATGGAACGCTGGTCATGGGTCGTAGTAGAACCTTCCGGAGCATATGTTGCGCAGCCTCGAATCGATGAGGATAATCCCTGGAACCCCTAGTCCGGACCGTCTGATGCCGTGATCCGTGATAAGATAAGTCGTGCCAAGATAAGATAAGATCGTCAATGATAAGATGAAAAAGTGGCCAAACTATGACATTACCCCCTCTCTAGGGTCGATGTCCTCATCGACTAGGCCAATGGGCGTGAAGATGTTCTCGTATGGATCGAAGAGTTGTCGCTGGGGGTATGGAAGGCGCTCGTCCTTGGGTTTGTAGCGATGGATGAGATAGTCCCAGTGTCCTGCTTCGAGCGTTGGCAGGAGGTGAATGCGTGTGTCTGGATTTGATTGTTTCCTCTGCCAATCTCTTAGGACCTGCTTCGCGTGGGTAAGGTGACGTGATGGTTCCCAGGTGTTCTCGCTATGCGGCCATCCCTTCCATTTGACCAAGTACTGTTTTCCTCGGCCGACGTTTCGCTCTTTCACAATCTCTTCGACCTCCCACTCCTCTGCTCCTCCGATCATCTTGGCTACGGGTCTCTTCTCTCGGCGATGGGGGGGTGGTTTGTGATATGGTGTCAATAGTGACTCGTTGAACACCGGGTGTCTTCGGTCCGTGTCCGGCAAATCCAGCTTCCATGCGGCCGCTCCAACCTTCTCCAGTATCTCGTATGGTCCTAATCTCTTGTCGCTCATCTTCTTTGATGGTCTATCCGTCTCGATATTTTCCCCTTCTATGTACACCTTCATCCCAACCTTCAACTCTGGAACTTCTTTTCTTTGTTTATCGTAGTATTTTTTCATTTTTTCATTTGCTTTTTCTAATGCTGCTTTTGCTTCGTCTTGTATTTCTTTGATTCTTTTTACAAACTCCTCTGCCGACTCGTTCCTCGATTCCATCCGTTGTTCCACTCCCTTCCATGGGTGATATCCGTGATTGGCGTAGAACGGTGATATTTTGGTAGACGTGTTCATCTTGTCGTTGTATGCAAACTCCGCCATTCCCAGCCACTCCGACCAGTCTGTCTGATGGTAATTGACGTAGATGCGGAGATAGTGTTTGATCTCCTGATTCATGCGTTCCGTTTGTCCATCTGTGATCGGGTGATATGCGGTCCCCGGATTCATTTCCACGCCCAACATCCGATTTGTCTCCCTCATGAAGCCTTTGATGTAGCGCGAATCCCTGTCAGTGATGATCTTGCGGGGGATCCCGTGGTAGCGGAAGACTTGGTCCCTGGTTAATCGTGCAACTCCTTCACTGCTGATGTCAGTACTAATTGGTTTGACATGGATCATTTTGGTGAAGGTGTCACACCACACATGAATTGCGTCATACCCGTTACTGACCGGTAGGGGTCCAATTTGATCCATGGAGATGATTTCCCACGGCGCATTTGGGACTGCGTGCGGATGCAGAGTCCCTGTCCTTGCTCTCCTGGTCTTGGTTCGCTGGCACGCCTCGCACGTCTGGATGTATTTCCGGATCTGGTTCCCCATCCTTGGCCACCAGTAGTTCCTTTCCACCATTTCCTGCGTTCGGTTGATCCCAGCGTGTCCGACCAAGGGTGTGTTGTGGTGTAGCCCGATGATCTTGTCTCGCAGTTCCTCGTCCCTCGGTACGTAGAGCTTCCCGTGGTATGTGATGAGCCCATCTTCTTTTCTCCATCCAGCGAGTGACTTCTCCAAGGCCACCTTGACGCTTCCATCAATCGATCGAGTGGTCTTGATCTCATCAACTAGCAGCTGATCCTGTCCCTCGAATGTGACTTCTTGTGATCGGAAGAATTCGGGCTTCAGTAGCGTGACGTCCTTGTTGTCGTTCTTGCCCTGATCGTGATCCGCTCGTCGAGATAAGAGATCCGCCTTGCGGTTGAGTGCGCTGGGTCGGTGTCGTAAGGTGAAATCAAACTCCGCCAACTCCGTGATCCATCGTGCTTGCCGTCGATTGAGCTTCTGCGGCTTCCGAAAGTACTCGAGATTCTGATGATCGGTAAAGATCTCGAACGTTTCCGTGGCTCCCAGGAGCAGCTGCCTCCATTCGTCGAGCGATAACATGATTGCAAGCATTTCTTTGTCATAGATCTCGTAATTTCGCTCGGTTTCGGTCAATGCGTGCGAAATAAATGCAATTGGGCGCCAAATGCCGTCTTGGTTCTGGCTCAAAACGGAGCCTGTTGCCCCTTCCGAAGCATCGGCTTCCAGACAATATTGGCCGGTGTCGTTTGGCAGTGCTAAGACCGCATCCTCCGTGATTCTCTTCTTCAACCCATCGAATGCTGCGCGCTCATCCGTACCCCATGACCATCCTGCCTTCCCTGTCAGCCGTGTCAACAGCTTGGCGACCTCCGCGTATCCCCGGACAAAGCGTCGATAGAAGTTTGTGAACCCTAGAAACGCTTGGACTTGTTTGACGCTTTTTGGTTCTGGCCATTCCATCACGCCCTTGATCTTGACAGGGTCCATCCGCATCGAATTGTGTCCAATAATTACACCCAAATATTCGATTTCCGTGCGTTCGAACTCGCATCTTTCGGGTTTCAGGTACAACTTGTGCTTTTGGAGCAATTCGAGTACTCGCTTCGTGATTCGCCGATGTTCGTCCAAGTTCTCTGTGAAGATCAGTATATCGTCCAGATAGACTACCACGTGACCCTCGTTGATCAACTCTCTGAGTATGTCGTTCATCATGTTTTGGAACGTTGCCGGGGAATTCGTGAGACCAAAGAACATAACTAAGGGCTCGTACAGTCCTCGGTTCGTGCGGAATGCAGCCTTCCACTCGTCACCCTCTTTGATCCGTACGTTGTTATATCCCCACCGGATGTCGAGCTTGGTGAAGAACTTTGCACCGCATAGGTTATGAACCAGTTCGGAGATCAGCGGCAGCGGGTATTGATTCCGGATTGTCATCTCATTCAGCTTCCGATAATCTTGCACGGGGCGTAGCGCGCCATCCTTCTTCTTGACAAAGAAGAATGCTGATGCCATGGGTGATTTTGATGGCCTGATCCGTCCACTGGCCAGGTTCTCTTGTAAGAATTCGTCGAGTTTGACCTGCTCGTTTCGTGATAACGGGTACACCTTGCAGTCCACTGCTTTGGAACCAGGTTTGAGCTCGATTGCATGATCCCATGCCCGTCGGTCTGGCAGCGAGTCGAACGATTCCTTGGCGAACACCTTGACAAATTCCCGATATTGATCCGGGATCCTTCCCTCGGTCATTCTCTCTTTCTCCTTTTCTGCTTCTTCTGCGAATTTCTGCGCCGGCGTTTCCTTCAGCCGCAGGTCTACTTCCTTCCCAAAATCGACCAACAAGATCGATTCTCCCTCTTCCAGATCCGGTGTGCCCATGTCCAGGTCAATTGCGTCCATGTCAATCATTGCTTGATGTTCCTCGTGACCCCTCATGTGACACCGCTCTGGGCATCGGCTGAACCTCATGGTCTGCTCCTGCCAATCCACCTCGGGGTTGTGTTACATCAGCCAATCAAGACCGATGAAGATCCGGGCTTTCCCCAAGCACGTCAGAAGGAACGTGCGTGTCTCCACATGAGGACCAATTCTCATCCTCAGATCGACGTAATGCGTGATCCGACCGCTGATGTTCTCGGTGTTGTCGGCATTACGAGCCACAATGGGTTATGGGAGCTCTTGAATATCCAACTTCTCCGCCCGTGCGTAGTCGGTATTGATGCAGCAGGTACTGCAGCCGCTATCGAGTAGCGCCTTGACTCCGCGCATTTTCCCTGAGTCCAGACCCGTGATCTGGACATATACGTCCATCAAATGCCTCTTCCTCTCAGCCTGGTAATTGCGCAGTTCCTGCGCCAACCTGCTGGGCTGGGGGCCCTTCTGTTTCTCGGCCGTCAATTTCCTCTGGATAGCATTTGGCACCCTGGTGCGTTTGGGTGCTTCTGGAACCTTGATTTCGGCAGATTCCTTAGGCGCTTCCTCCTTTTCCAAGGATTGAGCCTTCGGAGCAATGCTCCCCTTTTCGGTCTTTGTTGACGTGGTTCCTTCTCCACGAGCCATAAATACGTATAAATCCAAAATTAATTTATCTGCAGCTTTCTGATCCTTTTTACTCTGTAAATATTCCCTATTTAAAGCTATTTTTCTTTGGCGTTCTTTTTCTATATCAGCAATGAGAAAATCGTGAATATTGGTACGTAGTGAGTCCGAGATTGTGTATGTATGTGCAGAATCGTTCATGTCTTTAATCGAAACAAGTATAGAGAATCGTCCATAGTCCGGACGCTCCACCTCCTTGGCTAGAGGAGTGGAGCGCTTCAAAAACCCTTCTCGCGCAGCTTCACGGCAATCTCCTTGAGGAACTCGTTGTCCTTATCCCCGTTCTCAATCTCTTCCAGCATTGTGGCCCGATTGAAGAACGTGCGCTTCTTCTTGGGCTCTGGACAATTCCGCGCGATGTGCCCAGGCTGCTGACAGTTGTAGCAGATGATATTGCGTCCGCGGGCATGGGTCCGATCGATTTCCATCGGGACTGGTTCGTTGGCAGCCGGTCGGGTCGGGGCAGGCGTGGGCGCCGCTGGTGCTGCCTGAGGGCGGAATTGGGGAGGCGGTCGTGGTGCGGATTGCGCATGCGATGCTTTGCGCAGCTGATCACGTAGAGCGTTCGCCTCGATGTTGACACACCAGTTCTTGAAGGCACCATATGCCTTGGGCAGGGGAACGCCGGTGTTGTAGAGGCGGCTTGCAATTTCGCTGCTGAGTCCGCGCTCCAGGAACTCGATGAGGATATTGTCCTGTTCCCCCTTCTTGTACTCGCCCTTGCTGTCGGTGGTGGTGACTACGTTGTACCCCGCGTCTGCAGCCAGCATTTCGAAGTCGGAGATGTAGTCCGCAAAGGACCGTCTGCCCTGGCGAAGGGCCATGAGTCGGGCGGCAGCGACTTGCTCTGCGTTAGAATCCCCAAAGGCCCTCTGAAGCTCCTCCAAGAAGCTTGTTGCGGTGACTCCTGCCTTTAGTCCTTGGAAGCCCTCGAAATTGTGCTGCTTCCAGTTCATCGCCCATCTTGAGGCGGCGCAGCTTGTGCCGCTCTCATTTCGGAGGTAGGACAGGACGAAGAGGATTTTTGTCTCGTCCAGCGAGAACTCTGACCGATAGGCACCGATGTAAGTGGTGCACGCGTCCACAAAGCCCAGGTACTTGGACTTGTCGCCATCAAAGTAGGGAGGATTGGCGGCGAGGGTGATGCGGTGATGTCCTGACATGGTAGGAGCAGGTGTGGTAGGTGGGGGCGAGGGTGGTTGTTCGGAGGGTAACTCGCCAAGGTCGGGGAACTCGTCTTCAGGCGGCGGAAGGGCGAGGTAGGGGTTGGAGGGCCCGGGTTGGTTTTGATGCGCCAGATCGGGCGACGATGGTACGATGGGGGGAGGAGATGGACTCCCAGACGACAATGGGAATCGGTACGAAATGGTGGATTCGTGTGCTGTACAAGCACTCGAGGAAAGGTTCTTTTGCTAGCAAAAAGATCCCGGGCCTAGCTCTTCACGTGCCCGATGATCCCGAGGTGCGTTTTCCCGAAGGTCTCCGCAGCACTCCTTGTAGCTACCGTAAGGCTTGGGTCGGGCTCAACGTTACCCGTGGCCTGGTGCTGTTTGCTCGATATGAACCCTTCACTGCGATCGCAGAGAACGACTAGATGATTCGGTAGAAGGGTAAGTTGGTTGACAAGGGTTAAGAGGATATAGCGGGCGTAGCGGTGCAGGATGCAGGGTAAGAGGTATGAGGTAGGAGGGTATGAGGGGAGTCTTCGAATTATGTGACAATCAACCCAAAAACAGAGTCGAAAAGAGAAGTGAATTCGAAGACTGGAGAATACAACCAAGTAGCTACAGTATTTATACCCAAATCCAGTCTGAGTCATATCTACAACTAATGAGTCATAGGGCTATGTACCGCATGGAACGCTGGTCATGGGTCGTAGTAGAACCTTCCGGAGCATATGTCGCGCAGCCTCGAATTGATGAGGATAATCCCTGGAACCCCTAGTCCGGACCGTCTGATGCCGTGATCCGTGATAAGATAAGTCGTGCCAAGATAAGATAAGATCGTCGATGATAAGATGAAAAAGTGGCCAAACTATGACAGCATCCCAGGAATACTACCAAAATCCAACACCATATGCCTTGTCCTGAACACTCTCAAGAATACCAAGAAGATTCTTATCAAATACAGCCATCATTGCAATAAAGAACAGCCATCATTGCAATAAAGAACAGCCCATGTCTCCCACAGTGACTTGGGATCCTTCAAGGTATTTGATAGTATATGCAATCAGCTCAAAAATTGTCACCAGCTGCTTGAGATGTTTTTGATCAAATTGAACACATGATGGCACAGGTCAGGTGCACAGAGCAGAGTTGGAATCTCTGAAATAAGCAGGTCTTTGTCATAATTTGATCATTTTTTACATGATTTCATTGATGATTATCTTATCTTGACATAAGACTATCTTATCACAGATCACAGATCACACAGTCCAGATTAAGGGTTTAGAGAGGTTATTAGTACATTGATATGGAGGCCGGGAACAGCATGCTGATTCACAGCCCAAAATGAGATCGCTGTCTGATTGATTGATCGCTGCGGGTCTTTGGCATAATTCACAGCATATCACATTGGAATTTGTTGCTTGTGCCCTGTAAAGTTTACAAATGTTAGTTATATACACACTGGTTAGATACCATATTGTATGTATGTATTCTTGTTAACGAGCATTAATTTCCCCTGGTCCTGAAATTGATCGATCATGTGCATTGCAGATGAGTCAGCAAGGTTGCTGAAACACTTTTACATGATCTAGTCTCATTGCGAGCGAAGCGAGCAATCATCCACTAAAGAGATCCCCTGAAGCACTAAACAAGTGCAAACTCTGAACAACTTTTGATGGGAGCTCTCACGGCACTATTTCAGCTGCAGTTTACTCAATTCTACTGTTACCACTCCTGTACTGCGTATACTTATTTATATATACTGCATCCATGCTCCACACAAGTTTTGGACAAATCGGCAAAGAAATGAGTGGCCTATGGCTGTTCTCATTTCCCAAACGCGCATCTCTTCTCATGAGCTCAAATCTTCTTCGATTCCTTAGCAGCCTCATATATGTACGTCACAGATATACCAAAAACTTTTCCCATTGATTTTAAGGCTCTGTGAGATGTGGTTTTTGAGCACAAACATCGTCGATTCTGACCAACCATTTAGCCACTCGATCACGTGATGCAATGGCATTGCGACAATTCATTGTCTGCGGAGACCCAGCAAAACTGTACATTGCCTCCTCCCATCTCCACCCATGAGCCCTCCTTGCGTTACTCTCAATCCTCCGCGCGTTAATGTGCGCTGCAAAGTCTGCCCATCCTGTGCAAAGGTCCGAGAGTACAGATACGGAACCTGGCACCCATCGAGGAATATCTGTCGTGTCTGTTCAATGGAACAAGACAAGCGAGAAGGGCACGCACGGGCTTTCCGTACTCTTCGCCCTCGAAACCCAGATGTTGACGTTCCCCCGCCTGCTCCTTGCAAACAATGTTCACTCTGCCATGTTTCTGACTACGCCAGCCGGTTTCCCGATGCCAGTGGCCGATGTCGAAGCTGCCGAAATAAAGAAAAATGCGCCAAGTGCAGCAAAATCAAGAAGCGGTCGAATTTCCTGAAAGCAGACAATGTATTGCTATTCAGGACTTGTTTGCAGTGCCGCTCCAAAGCACAGATTGCGATGTCAACAAAGCAATCTGTGGCAGCCACCGCTGGTCTTTGCTACTGTCCTATGGGCCGGCACGAAGTGGCACCTGCAGATTGTACCACGGAAGGCCACATGTATGTCAGCTGTCATGCCTGTCGAGCGCATGCACGAGAGATGTATGCAGCTTGTCAAGCAGAAGCGTTGGCTGCAGAAGAAACTCGAGTTGACATGGAACACGGGGAAGGGGCTATGTGTGACAATGCGGTGAAATGCGGAGGGCGTGCTCACAAGTGAATCTACTATGAAAGTAAACCCAAATATAAACACGTTCACACTCCTCGTAATCAGCTTCTCAGTGTGTGAAAGATGTGAGGGCTTCGGGGTGGACAGAGCACCAGTATCACAACTCTCAATAGACACAGATCCAATAGTCGCGGAGACAAAGTCGACGACAAGAATTTATATATAGCAAACAATGGTATCTCAACCAATATCTTCTATACGAACACAACCAACACTAATCCAATCACAACCAACAATATGATAAGTCAGAGCTTAATACAAAGTATTAAGATTATTAAGATCCCTTGTAGCGACAGCGTCCTGATGGCGACGCAAAGCCCAATATACTGAGTCAACGCACTGCCAACTAGTAGAACCAAAATGTCAAGTTGACGCACTGCCAACTGACACAACCAAAGTACTGAGTCGACGCACTGCCAACTAGTAAACCAAGATGCCGCGTCGACGCACTGCCAACTAACAGCCAATATCCAATGTCCAAAACCCAAGCACAACTTGTCGACGCACTGCCAAGCAAGAAGTGTGGAACCAAAGTTCTCAAGTTGACGCACTGCCAACTGACCAAAACAACCCGAGCACAACTAGTCGACGCACTGCCAAGCTAGAGGTGTGGAACGATCTCAACAAAGCCCAAAGGCGACGACACTAAATGCCGCGACTAAACCAGATGCGGCGAATCCGACTTTCTGATGTCTCAACTCAAACTCAAATCACAGTAGCTACAAGCGCTCAGGGAGCAACTCGTCGCGACCGGGCAGGGGTAGCAGAACTTCTTAGGGTGGAATCACGCGGCACGCAAATTGTACAAAACAGTCTGATATGAGAGTGATTCACAGTCCGGGGGAAAGCCCTTTTTGATACAAAGAAACGACGTGCTACTTATACTGTCTACGACGATGCTTAGTAAAGTCCTGTACAACTGCATAGTAGCTACGCTATCTCAGATCGGTTGCCTTTTAGGGTAATTGAAAAGTTGAACGATTGGACAGGTCCTGAGTGATCAGGACCCCGCCCCATAGTCCATATGATACTTTTGATGTGGGTCAACCCACCGCGTCATACTTTTGGAATACGTCGTGCTGGATTGGCCAACGGGTATGTCTTGGCATGTGAGACCAACGTGGGCGCCCCAAGAAGCCGTATGGCCCTAGGCACGCCGGTCGTTCCCACATGGCTCGGTTCACGGATCTAGCCGTGTCAATTTCTAGTGTGTTTGGGTATGGATGCGATTCGCCGTGACACTTGGGAGTGTCACCGCGACGCGTCCACAATGTCCCGTGATCGAATGGATCCTGACATGTGACAAGTCGTCGTCGTGGCATGATCTGAGGAAACGTCCAACTCAAAACCGGGAGTTGCCGCGACAAGATGGTTTAAGTCTTGTAACGCCAAGTCCTGTCCAGTAGTAGTTGTATTATTGAGAACGTCGCACATTGCTCAGCCCTTCAGCCCAAGTTCCCATCTGCAGAGAATGACCCTTTTTGAGAAGTCGACGCAACGACAGATCCCCTTTTGGGGAATGGTCGCGGTCCAAGCGTTCGTCACTAATGGCCCTGAGCCTGGTGTAGACTCATAAGACCAGTTCCACAGTAGTGGTCTGACTGCCTTGCTATCGTCGACACTATCCACAGTCGTCGACTGGGCAGTAGACCCATAAGTCCTACTGAGCGCAACACTGTCAACCGCGACACAATACACCGAGTGGTTCAAGAGTAAACTCTGTAAAAAGCGCAAAAATACGCCCTTACAGAGCTGGTGCAGAGCGCGTCTGGTAGCCAGCCTATCAGCGGATGGTGTTCATGTTCTTGATGAGTTTGACACGTTCTTTGGAGATGGATCTGACTTGCCGGCTCTTGATCTGCCTGAGGATCCGGCTCTTGATGTCGATGAAGAGGCTGCTGTCCACCGGTTCAGAAAAGCACTGGATGGAATGAAAATCGAACACTGACCTTCATGTCGAGAGGAAGGTTTCGACGTTTGTCTCACGGATTCCACTGTCTGTTTGAGATGTTCCCGCAACAATACCGTTCCTTGCCGTTGGTCTGATGAAAACAGAACTAATCCAAGTGAGTCAGCACTTTCACACGTTTTGAGCACAAACTTAACAAGAGACCAATAGTGCCCGCCTGTAGAGTTCCACCTTGCTTGCAAAATCTGACCGACATGGAAGAGATGTTGATTGCGCACACAAAAACAATCATGCAGGTCCGGTGGACAAAAGGCCGACAACTGTCTTATAAAGACCACATCATCAACTTTCCTCAAAATGTCGAGAATATTGCTGCGACCTTACCTCAATTACCCGAAGACGTTGACCTGGTCATCATCTGCAGAGAGGGTGTTAATCTTTTGCATCATGTTGACTTCGTAGTCCGTTGAGACAAAGTTTGTGCTGCCCTGGAATACAAGATAGCCAATGATCCCAATTATGCAGATCTGGTTGCACCAGACAAGGTGGTGCTTTCTCAATTGCCTGTCCATGGAAGCGTTGTAGATCAACTCTCAGTTTGCCGAGAAGGCCGGCAGGAGGGCGACATACCAGTGCTGGCTGGTCCGGCCCAAGCTGCAGAGACAGAGCAGCCCGAGGAAGACACAGACAGTGGAGGTGCTTCTGTGGGTGGAATCTTGAACCTTGGCTTGCCTGTGCGAGAGGAGGTTGTCGAGATGCGTGAAGGCGCCACTAGAGCTGTCACTAGGCCTCGTTATGAACAGACAATCGTGAGTTTTGGCAATCCGTGGTTAATTATGAAAGAAACTAATGTGTTTGTGCAGATTGCAGCACCGTCTGTTGACTCGAATGCCATCTCGGAGTATACACCAGGGTACATGACTCGTGCATTCCCAACACTTTTCCCTGATGGAGCAGGAGACTTCTTTGCTCCGCATCAGCGCAAGATCAAGCTTGGTGAATACTTCAAGCACCTTCTCTGATTTGAGGGTGGTCAATTTGCCCGGCATCGGTGATTTCCTTGGTTCGCTTTCAACACCCTTCAAAGACATTGTGTTCGCAGTCAAGCCAAGGTCTTTGTTAAACAGAATCACGATGCGGGACGGATGTCAGCTGATGAGCTGAGGGCACTTCTCAAAGAGGGTGATCAATCTGTGGCTCAAAACATGATCCGCTATGGTGCTAAGCTGCGCGGAACCCAGGCATACTGGCATGCACGACAAAATGAGCTTACAGACATGATTCGGGTCAAGGGCTTCCCCCATCTGTTCTTTACGCTCAGCGCTGCCGACTTACAATGACCCAATCTCCACCGCCACATGCCTTCAGAAACGGATATGCCACCTGAAGACAAGGCTGCAGCACGACGTCAGCGTCAATTGGCACTAGAGAGAAATCCACACCTGGCTGCATCTTACCTTGATGAACGTGTTCAAGTCTTCATGAAACATGTCATGGGGAAGATACTTGATATCGGGGATTTCTGGTATTGCTATGAGTGGCAGGAGCGAGGAAGCGGCCATGTACATGGATTTCTGTGGCTCAATGATGCCCCAAGACCCAAGGACATAGACTGGGAACTGCTCAAGAAGCAAAACACACCCATTTCCAGAGACCAGGAGCAGAAGATGACCGCTTTCAAGAATTACTGGGATCGCATTGTCTCAGCCTTCAATCCTGTGCCAAGAGACGATCCGAACGCACCACATCTGGGTCAGAATCCCTGCAGTCGATCCACATCCAACATCGAGAACACGAAGCAGGAGTTGGCGGACTTGTTGAATTGGGTTCAGCAACACAGCAAATGTGTTGCTGGCTATTGCCAAGTTAAGCGCAAAGTACCCGGTCAACAGGAGCCACAAACCTTCTGCTGTTTTGACTACCCTATGCCCTGCCATCCAGACTTCTCGACTATTGGGCTGGACAGCAAGAACCGGCTTCGGTTTGAACCTAGGCAAAATGATCCACTTCTGAACAACTACAATCGGGCAATGCTCTTGGCCTGGAGAGCAAACATCAACATCAAACCTGTGCTCAGTAAAGAGGCCACAATCAAGTAAGTTCGCAATCTTACTTGATTCATGTCTTGACTTGTTTGAAGTTACATCGCGAAGTATGCTAGCAAATCCGAGCAGCAAGCGCCTGCTTTCCCGGAAATGCTCGATACCATTGTAAAGCAAATGGACGGTGCAGGAAGCGCTCAGATTGCATGTCAGAAGCTGCTGAACAAGATGCTTGGTGAACGAACGTACTCAGCCCAGGAGACAGCACATCTGTTACCCGGGATTCCTCTTGTGTGAACGTCAGCCACGTTCCAGACACTGTATCTTGGCGAAGACGGTGGGATGCAAGAGATTATACAGTCTGCCAATGAAATGGCAGAGAATCTTGACAACGACAAAGACTTGGATGGGGAACGACGCGTAACAGATGATTCCTGGCTGCAAAGGTAGATTGTGATCCAGTCCAAAGGGACATAATGAATGCTAAACAGACCAACAGATACATGTCTTGTCCGGATTCTATGGGAGCCCTGTCCCTATACGAGGTCTTTTCCGGTTACTCGTGGCGAAGGAACCAGTGGCAAAAACGTCGAAAGCCGAATGTCGTAGTCAGAGCATTCCCTCGCTATTCACCCAATCCAGAAAGCGATGTGTATCCTCAGTACTGCTGCACAAAGGTCCTTCTTCATCATCCCTTCCAACACTTGGACAAACTCCAGAAGCGCGCAGAGGCTGAGCCAAGTGACAACAAGAATCCAGCCAAGTATTCCTGGCCCGAATTGGGGGCGCAGTGCCGGGCTGCTGCACATGTCCATCCAACGGACTCGTTACGTTCTTGGGAGGAAGAGAATCAGGACCAAGAAGACGACGAGGACAAGGATGAAGAGGTAAACGCCGATGTCGAGATGCTGACCAAAGATGATTGGCAAATCTTTGCACGTGACCATCCACTCGCTGCACTTCCTCGATTTGAAGCTTCGGATCTAGGAACACGTCCTCTGGATGCCGCCTGGAATCCAGACGAGTCCCGTACACGCTGGAATGACATTGAACAAATGGCATCATATTTGGATGTGCAACGACGTGAATCGGGTCCGCAGGCCGAGAGTGTGATCGGTGACATTGATGTCGGTACTCTTGCCCCGGAGCAACGCGCAATATTTGACAAGATCCTTGGCGCCTACTCTCGCATTCTTATGGGACACCAAACGCAACAGATTCTTCTCAATATCGATAGGACAGCCGGTTGCAGGAAGACTTACCTCATTCACGCAATCTGTCAACAGCTGCGTCTCGCGGCAGCTCAGAACAACCAACTGGACCCGGTGCGAGTTGTTGCACCATCCGGAGTCGCAGCATTCAACATTCGAGGCCGTACAGTGCACTCCTCTCTGGGTCTGCCCGTGAATTCCAACTTTGTGCCTTTGAGCGGATCACGACTGGCAACTCTTCAAGAGCAATGGCGAGGCACCTGTTTTCTCATCATCGACAAAAAATCAATGCAGGGTCTTCGAATCTTGGCGCAAATTGACTCGCGTCTTTGCCAGATCTTCCATCAACAAGCAGACTGCATATTCGGAGGCATCAGTATTGCCTTGGTTGGGGATTTTGCTCAGTTGCCACCAGTTGGAGATCGACCTCTTTATGCCCCGCCTTCAAGAGATCTCACGGACGGTGGCTCTCTCAGCCGCGACGGAAGCATCTTATACCGCAGCTTTTCGGAAAGTCACGCCCTTTGCGTTGTTCACCGGCAAGAAGGGGACTCCCCGGAGCAGGAAGCTTTCCGCGCTCTTCTCCGACATGCTTCTCAAGGCAGTCTGAGTGTTCTCGAATGGGAAACTCTTCTCACTTGCCGCTTCTCTGTTCTTTGTCCAGATGAGAGGGCAACCTTCTCGGAGGCTCTCTGCCTTTTCACAACTCGTGAAGATGTCCACACCCTCAATCTGGACCAGCTCCAGGCATTGAACGAGCCCTGTGCGCGCATGAAGGCGCGGCACAATGGCGGGCCTGCTGCGGCAAAAGTCACTGCAGACAATGCAGGAGGGCTGGAGCCCTATCTCACTCTTTCCCGCCGAAGTCAAGTCATAATCAACCGAAATCTATGGCAACAGCACGGTCTGGTCAATGCAACGGTTGGAACGGTGGAAGATGTGATTTGGGCGCAAGGAGCCTCGACCTCTGATTTACCGGAGGTGGTTCTCGTCTCTTGCAAGGACTACACAGGCCCGACGCTATGGCGAACCGAGCCACAGCTTCCAGACTTTCCCGGGGGTGTTCCAATTGTGCCGATCCCTACCGTTAAGAGCACCTTCAATGTGGGCGACAAGCAGATGTCCCGTGTTCAAGTTCCTCTCAGACTGGCATGGGCAGTGACGATCCACAAATCCCAAGGTCTGACCATTCCGAAGATAAAGCTCGGGTTGGGGAAGAAAGGGTTTGCCATGGGATTGACTTTCGTTGGGTTGTCGAGGGTGAAAGCATTGGCAGACATTGCTATATTGGGGCAATTGGACTATTCTCGAGTTCATAATCTCGGTGGAAAGAATATGCAGTACAGGTTAGACGACTGGGCTCGTAGATACAGAATTTGACATCATGTGATTCGAAATCGGAGCGAGCACTGGGCGCTTACGTGCGCAATTCCATTTTTATTGTCTGGCCAGAAACAAGGCAGCAGTGCAGGCAGAGACAGAAAGATATGGAGAATAATGACTTGCACATCTGGTCCTGTCAGCAGAAACCCTACAGCATATAAAACTCAGTGTGGACCTTGTCAGAAGTTGTTGTCAGGGGAACCCCTGCTTTCGTCTGATCATCATGGGATCTTGCATGTGACCGTGCACGTGCCATCTGTCAGGTGTCACATGCTTAGGTCCAGACTTCCCTGCCAAGCGCATCCACATGACACTCTGGCCCAGACCCCCATTGTTCCGACGGTCTGGCTCCCATTGTTCTCCCCAATCTGGCCCCTCATTGTTCCCTGGCCCCATTGTCTGGCGCTTCCATTGTGCTTGGTCATCCATTGTTATGTAGGCTATATATAGTGGGCCCTGACAAGGAGAGTCCCCAACTCGGTTTCTCTTTGGACTCTCCCTTGTCAGGTTTGCCAGTCTCCTGTATTAGTTGATCCCTTTATCTGACGCTTTGGACTCTCCCTTGTCAGGACTCTGAGATCGGGCCTCAAGGTTGCCCTTACAGTTGTGGTCAACTACTTCAAATTGTGTAAGGGCAACTCCTGCCAGCCCAAAGGAAGAGAGCACACAGCACACAACAACCTCACATGAGTCTGAGCATAGAGGGGGATCCTTAGAGAACGGTTCAAGGATCCATGTGCCCAGGTGTCACACTATATAGTCAGCTGTGACAAGTGACTGATGATGATGGGATATCACTGCCATCGAACAATGGCAGATGACAAGTAGATGATGACAAACCCAGATAGATAGTGAGTGGCTCAGAGGGGCCAGTGATGGCCAGCTCCTGAGACACCAACAGTGGAAGGCCACACTGGAGGAGCCCAGTGGCCAGGCCAGTGCCGGGCCGGCCAGTGGAGACATCAGAGGCAAGGACCAATGCCCAACTGGGAACAGGGGTGGTGCGGATGAGCACAAGGCATCTGGTACGAGCCTGTACGGCAGTAGACCACATCCGCGGGGAGAAGGCCGAAGTGAAGGGGGAGGAGTGCGTATGGCAGTAGCACTCCCTGGTGCAAGGAATTGGGCTTGGCTAGACTGCTTGCAGGGATTTGAGGGAGATGGCTAGGGGAAGGAGGGAGAGGGCGGATGTCGGCATGGATGGAGATGAGGATCGGAGGAGGAGGAGGAGGCTGGGTGATCAACAGGTGAGCAGGCACGGGTCGGCAGAGAGGGCGCAGTGGGTCACGTGCATGGTCACGTGCCCAAGGAGCACGGCGTCCCCTGACAATCATACTCCCTTTCTCTGACTAGAGTTTTAACAGATCCTGTTGTCAAATGGGGCTGATGCAAATACACTGGGCATCCCTGAGAGAAAGGGTGGACTACAAAAAAGCTTTTGCATCTGCATTTGCTATATCTGCCTGGGATTCTCCTAGCTGGGTTAAATGATCACATATTCCATATTTGTTGGAATTGACTTTTCATAAACCACTAATATCTTCTCTCAGGTTTATATTTCCAAAGCCAAACTCAAGTATATCAAATGAAATATTCATGCTGTTATGACACCATCTCACAAATGACTGGCATGGCTGCACCACTGGTCAAATCACTCTAGCTGACAGGGAGTTCACTCAACAAGATGGGCAAACAGATCAAGGAGAACAAGTGCAGACATATAATGCCATGCACTGACAAAGACAGTACTAATGCTATGCTGACCTTAGGCTGAAGCTTAGTATCTACTTCACTTACAAACTGCCCGAAATAAATGCAATTACCACTCTGACTCGAACCTTTGCCCTCCTGGAAAATCACGTGACAGATCAAATCACATGATCTATACCAGCTGAGGGTCTTTGTGCACTTGTCGTAGCAAGGCCTCCATCAAAATTTTTGCAGATCTAGGTCTTCGATAGTACAGCCATGCGGATCATTGAAAAAAAGGAAGAAAAGAAAAGACAAGCGAAAAAAACTGTCCAGTCACGTGAGCTTGTATTCCATTGGCCCGTGCAGGCTGCAGTCCTCCTTCTTCCCAATTGTGTCTCGGTCCAAAAGAGACAGGGTACCCGGTCCCGCCTGCGCCATCACAGCAGATCCTCAAATTCTCATTCTGTGCCCTGGTCATCCAGAGACTGGTCTGGGTAATCAGTTCGTCAAGTTATACGTCCGCCGCTAGCTCAACGCTGCACACCACATGTGAGCTAATGTAGAAACGAAGAACTGCGGCGGAGCACGCAGGGCGTTTCGGGGATATGTGACACCCCGGCGTGGTAGTATGACCGGAAAGACCGACTGGAAAAGACGTGATCTCGGCTCTGATCGGCTATCGACCTCAAATCAAGTGATCACCCCTCCAAAAGTTCTCTATCGTGCGCAACTGTGACTGTGTCCCTCTCGATGGTACTCTTCCGGATCTCATCATTGCTGCGCCGCAGTCACTTGACAAGGTATGCACTGCTTCCAGTGTCGGTCGCATGGGGAACTGTCGGCTTTGCGTGCGTGTACACTCCGTGCCATTTGATATGAGCACACTTCGGTACCGCAATACCGGAGATGAACTGGCTCGGATGCTTCTGGCATTTGCGTCGGTGCGCTGCAAGCTCCGCTGGCACTATACCTCCTTCCGGGTGCCGTGATCTAGAAATCCACTAGTCGTCATTTCAAGCCGAGACCGGCGTGTGGTAAGTACCAAAGTGAGTAAGTTATCATCCTTCTAAACATAACACATGCGGCTGACATTGTAATTATCAACTCGCAAGCATTGAAATTCACCCAAAATATGGTGTCGAAGCCAATCCTGAGCTCGCGACCTTCACGAACACTGTTCACTACTAAAGATAGTGTCCATTTCCAATTTGCTCCCGGGTCGAACAGATCATCTAAATATGCCTGCAGCGAGCTACTTTATGGGCAGGTGCATTCGATCTCAAATGTAACCGACTCACCATCACGCATCAAAGTTTTCCTGCTTGTGCTCAATTTGCTCCAGACGAACTCTCGCAACACTCTTCAAGAGGGCGTGGTTTGGGATTTTGAGAATGATACAGGCGTCGAGGCAAACGCAAAACCTCTGCTGTCTGATGAATCCTTGCGTGGCTCTGTGATCTGGAAATCTTATTCCTGCAGAATCTAGATCTCTCAGATGACCGGAAGCTCGTTGATTCTACACATTGGTCGATTCGAGATGTTTTCTTTGCGGCGCCTGTCGCTTGCGAATCAGTACTATATCTCCGGTCCGAGTCGTTAGGCCGGTCTGTTTGCTAAGATAGACAACAAGTGAGGGGACTCTTCGTCGTCACGATCGGCGTTATCTTTGCCAGATTAAGCTCTTGGCCGAAGCCGAATTGGATTTTCCGCAGCAACTTGCCCCACGTAGACTGTGTCATGGTGGTCATAAGGTTTTTCGGTGGATGACTCCGCTCCTCTAGACAGTTGAGATTTTGACACTCGCGATTTCATCTGATGATTCTTCCGGCATGCTACTCACTTCCGAGCGCAAACCTTCTTTGCAATTAGGCGACGGTATTTCTGATTCTGATTGTTGGAATATGGTCCCTTGAGTCGTATCGGCCGCCAGCCTTCTATCTGACGCAATTCAGCGAATTTTCAGCTCACCGCCGGGGCACGGCCTTCGGGAGACCGAACGGTGCGCAGATTCCCCTTGAGAGGCTCCCCATCTTGGAGTTCCAATCGATGTCTATCCTGCTCCTTCACGCGTATCCGTGATCCGGTTTCCCCCCAGTTGTCTAAATCTGACCGGGGTGATATATGTAGCCGAAGATTCCGGTACAACAACTCGCTTCCAAATATCGATACCTGATCATGAGCACAAAACAAGGTCCCGTGATATTGAGTCATGTTTGTGCCTCACAATTGCGAGGACCATCATTGATGATTGGCGCAGTGACCTCAGGTCCTGCGACAAATCCGGGTGACTGGGCCAGAGAATACTGGAGAATAGTAGTTCATTCCGCGGTGTTTCACTTTTCGGCGGTCTGGAACGTCCTAGAACCGTCAGTAGGTGCAGGATGCGCGTCGCATCGGACACCCAAAATACATTTCACGGACGTTTATTCTCTGATCACTATCGACCTCGGGCTTCTTTACATAGCCGACCGACGGAAGCCAACAGCCTAACATGGCGATTTCTATGTTCCATACACGTCTTTGACAGGCCTCTAAAGCTGTAAAACATCATACTGCGAGAGTGCGCGCTGTGTGTTGGGATAAGGTGGCTTTTCAGGCTGCCATGCGGTGCTTTGCCATGTCGCAAGCATGCTCGGTGACGACGCTGACGTGCGGAACGCAGAAATATACGCGACTGGAATCGGCGGTGCGGAAACGCACGTGAATCGGTGCCAGAATTGCGTGCTTGACATGTGGACAGTGCCAGAAATGAGCTAGCTCACAGAGGTTGGTCGGCATTCACCAACATCGTCGGCTCCGAGCTGAAATTTCACAGGGAAATTAGTCTCTGTCAGCTCCAGTGCAAAACATTTGCCGAATTCTTCGATCGGTTCTGCGTGATGAAAGTGACATCCTGAGTCAGCGCATGGCTTTGGTCAGTGGTCGGTTCTTTCAAATTTCTTCCGATAGTTGATCACCTGGATATGGTGCATGGAAACGCGGCCGGTCGGCTTGCTTCTCCGCTCAGAGAGCGTGTGCGGTGAGATCTGGTGTATTTTCGGTGCATTACGGACGGAGTTCTAGTGATTATCGCATAAAACTATCCTTCAGAGAATCGTCTCATTAGACACGAAGAGCCCCATACTTGATTCCTCATCGAGGGAGTCTAGAAGAAATGAAGCTCATCACTGGTCCCGTCGTTGCTCCCAGCCACTTTCAACGTACCGAACTCGATGCCAGTGTGACTTCCGTCTACCCCATGACCAGAGCTCAAGAGGGGATGTGGATGGCTTACTCTGCTCAGCCACAGCACACCCTGTACAATTTGACAATGAAATTCACACTGGCATCCTCGGACACCTACTCGATGGAGAAAGTTCTAGCGGGTGAGGACATCGGCGATCTCAGCCTCGGACTGTGCACTCACTGGACATCACAGGCATCCAGACCCTCACCGCGCGTCACGGAATACTGCGGTCCACCTTCCACGGCAACAAGTCGGTGCTGTCCCGCCCATTCGTCGCGGAGTGGGACGCCCAGTCCGCGCTGCCGTCGGTCCGAATCGTCGTGGAGCCGAAGACGGTCATCGCCAAAATGCATTTGCAAAAGCTGCTCCACCAGGCTGTGCCGCTGTCGGAAGAGTTTGCTGTGCGCTGGCTCGTCGTCGAGCTCCAAGGCGCCATCGAGGTATATGTGATTGCGCATCACATTGCCTTGGACGGAACGAGCATGAGCGAGCTCAGTGGTGAGCTCCTGGGTCTGCTCGATGGGAAGGCGGAGGAAGCAAGCCGATCGGCGAGGTTTTCCAAAAGGCTCATATGATGGAGGTGTGTTTTTTGATCATTCCTCATTCTTTAATGAATTCTGATCCGGTGCAGTCTGTGTTCCGAGGATCCGGTGCGTTCCAGCTGGCCAAGGAGTTCTGGCTCTCGCAAAGCCGGAATACCTCGTCGATCCAGTGGAAAGGCGTGCCCAAGGTGCCCGAGTCCCAGAACTACCGTGAGATTGCGAGATGGTCCGAGTTCAGCAAAGACGTGCGTGCGCGTGTTACCTCCCCGGTGTTCCAGTTGATTGACCGGATGTCACGCAGCAACTGGCGCAATGGAGCGCGCGGCATCGCACGTCGTGGTTCAGGGTCGCGCTGGCCGTGGTCGCACTCCTCACCCAATCGCACTCCATCGCAGGCTCGTCCCGCGATCAGACGCTGACGGTGGCGTTCGGCGGCCGTCCCAAGGGTCTTGATCGAACCGTGGGACATTTCGCCAACGCACTCCCCATCCGGGTCCCGGTGTCTCATCTGATCCGATCATCGTCCACCATCACCTTCGACGCGCTGCTCCGCCTGCTCTCGACCACCGTGTCGACTGCGAAGAAACATGAGCGGTTCTCGTTCATGGATCTGTCGCAGGCGTGCCTCGAGGAGGGCTGCATGCCGCCGCGGGCGCAGGTTGCGGTGACGCTGTCTCCGAAGCTAGAGCGCGAGGAGTGTGAGCTGTACCCCGTCGAGGGCCCATATGATCTCTTCTTCTGCTTTCTGGAGGCCGCTGACAGCGTCTCTCTCGGAGTGAGTCTATCTGCTGGTCATTCAACCGTGAAACTCATAAGGCTGTTCCAGGTCATCTACGACCCGACGCTGTTCGACCAGAAATCGATTGCGGCGCTCAAGGTCGACTTTGAACGGATCGTGGCCCAAGCCATGGCAGAGACGCCTTTCGATCTCCAACCGCTTCTGGGGAACCGCATCCCATGTCTGCTGCCGCCTATCGACACGACCGATGCGGGCCAGGTCAGCAAGCGCCGTTTCCATGTCATGTTCGAGCACCAGGCCGCTCGCAATCCCGCCGCGCTTGCCATGAGTTGTGCGGAGCGAGACGAGTCCATGACGTATGGAGAGATGAATGAGCGCGCGAATCAGATGGCGAACGGTCCGTGTGCTCTGTCCCTCGTGCGCGTCCCTGACGTCTCATGTCTTTGTAGCCCTGCGCCAATTGGGAATGGGCCGCACCCATGTCGTGCTGTTGCACTTGAAGCGGGGCTTCTCTACGTTGTGCTGGATCCTGGCCGTGCTCAAGGCCGGTGCGACGTACGCTATAGCTGATCAAGGCCACCCGCTTGAGCGGACGCGAAGTGCGATGGCGGTCGCCGAGCCCGACCTCATCGTGGATGACGGGATGGGTATCGAAGTGGGCCTCTTCTCAGGGACCGTCAAGATCTTGCGCACGGACACGTGCACCTTGGACGCGTTCCCGAAAGACAATCTGGAGGATGTGTCGCAAGACGATGACCTGGCATACATTGTCTTCACTTCCGGCAGCACCGGTATGTTTGCAACTTGCTCCGTCCGGCATTGATTTGCTCAATGCTCACGCAGGCCAGCCCAAGGGCGTCGAGATCACGCACAGCAGCCTCTCGAACTGGATCACGGCCGCCCACGCAGCCGGATATTTCCCCATGGGCCCGTTTTCCCGCGTGCTGCAGTTCGCCACGTTTGCTTTCGACGCGGCCGTCCTCGAATGGTCCCTGGCACTTTCCCTGGGATCCAACCTGTGCTTTGCCAACACCCCCCAGGCCCTGATCGGCGACTACCTCGCGGACGTCATCGACAAGAATCTCGTGACCCATATGCACCTGACTCCCAGTGTGCTTGGGACTCTGCCGGCGTCGAGAAGGTTGCAGAGCCTGGAGTGCATCAGTGTGGGCGGAGAGATGGTCCCCGACAACCTGATCGAACGTTGGAGGACGAGGGTCACCCTGCAGAATGCATATGGGCCGACTGAAGCGTATGTCCTTGTGTTCTCAGCTGCTGATCGGCATCCTGACGACGTCTTTGCAGCACGGTCGTCATGGCTCACCGACCTCAGCCCAGTTCCCCAGGCGATGCTGCGCCCTCCGCGGCGAACATCGGCAAACCGCATTGGCCCACGGAGGTGTTTGTGTGCAACCCTTCGTTCGACCGACTGCTGGCTGTCAACGAGGTCGGAGAGGTCTGTCTTGCCGGCCCGCAACTGGCCCGAGGGTGCGCATACATTGGTGTTGTCTGTGAACATCCAGTCTCAATCCGTCCTGTCTAGCTACCGCAACCGGGCCGATCTTACCAGCCAAAGATTCGCAGTCCATCCTCAGAATGGCAAGCGGATGTACAAGACCGGGGACCGCGGCAAACTGTTGGCCGATGGGACCGTGGTCCTGATGGGCAGAATGGATCGCGAGCTGAAAGTCCGAGGGTACAGGTGAGTCGATCGGCTCCAGGACCGATGCTTGCACTGACGCCGACGTCGAGGATCGACCTGGACGACCTGGAACGCACCGTTGTGGCTGTGATGCCGTCCATCATTAGCGTCTCGGTCCAGTCCTCTCCGTCGGGCACCGACCTGTGTGTCTTTGTTTCGCCCCAGACTGTCGATGGGACCGAGCTGAAGCGGCTGCTTGGGCTCCGGGTGCCGAGCTACATGGTGCCGCGGAATGTGTATTGTTTGCCGCGGCTGCCCTTGAACACGAGCGACAAGACGGACCACAAGGTGATCAAGCTGCGCATGGAGGAGCTGATCAGGGACGCCAAGTTCCCGTCCGGAGCGACGACACCCATCAGCACGAGCTCTGACGAAGACGACCTGAGCTCTCTCGAGGATTCCAGCCGCAGCTCGACCTTGGCCGATTCGACCATGCTCCAAGCCGACGAGTCGGTGTCGCATCAGGAACTGACCAACGTCTGGATCGAACTACTCGAGCTGAAGTCAGCGCCTTCTGGGAAGAGCAGCTTCTTCGATCTCGGTGGGAACAGGTAACAGTCATCAGTCTGTGCTTGCCCCCTGATGGCTGACGTCTCTCAGCTTGCTCGCGCAGACGCTCATCGAGAAGGTGAGGGGGCAACTGCCGTCGGGGTCGTTGTCGGTGTCTGTTCTCGACCTTTTCACCTACCCGTGCTTGGACGACTTTATCCCGTTCGTCCAAAGTCGTGCTCCTGCCAAGGTCACAGCTCCCAGAGTGAAGGGCCCTCGGATGTCGAGGCAGTCCTCGACCAAGTCACTCGCACCAGCCAGCCAGGCAGACACCATTTCAAGCCTGACGAACATCTGGAAGTCGGTCTTGCAACTGGATCGGGTGGCCAAGGACGCGAGCTTCTTCGATGCGGGCGGAAACAGGTGCGCGAGCTACGGGATCTTGCCGAGAACTTGTGACTTATTGCGTGCAGTCTGTTGATGACGACGCTGCACAAGTCCATCGTCCGGTCCTGGCCCGGTTGCGGGGTGCAGCTCATCGACCTGTTCCAGAACGCGACGATCCAGAGCCAAGCCGAGTTGATCGCAGTGCCGTCGCCCGAGTTGATCGCAGTGCCGTCGCCCGTGCACAGCACCGCACCGTCTTTGAAGGCGCGCAAGAAGAGGGCGAGCGCCACTGGAAAGAAGGAGCGAGTCGCTAGCAGGGAGTCCGCCGGCCCAGACGAAAGCAGAGACATCGCCATCGTCGGCATTGCCGGTCGGTTCCCTGGCTCGTCCTCGCCCCAGGAGCTCTATCAGCTCTTGCTCGACCAGACCGAGGCATTGACGCATCTGTGCCCGGATTCGCCAGTCGAGGTGTTTCCCGGCGGGGTGTATGTACCGCACCGAGGCGCATTGAAGGACGTCTGGGAGTTTGATGGTGCTCGGTGGGGCATCAAAGCTGAGGAGGCCGAGTGAGTGTTCGTGACATGTGTGGTCCGCGGCGGCTGATGACCGCCACAGGGAGATGGATCCGCAACAGAAACTGCTCATGACCGTCGCCCAAGAGGCTCTGGAGGATGCGAGTGCGGTTCCGCCTGCTTCCGGACCGAACAAGATCGGCTTGTTCGTGGGAGCCGCTCCCTCGACCTGGGTTCCCAGTTGCGTGCTGCATCGCATTTCAGATCAGCGAACTGACCTTGTTCTTAGGCAAGCCAGACGAGGATGCGTTCCACCATGCGCACCGAGAGGCGCTGACGCCCTGTCTGTCGGCGCTGACGGCGTACCATCTGAACCTGCAGGGCCCGAACGTGACGCTCCACACCGCCTGTTCGAGCGGCATGGTCGCCATGTCGTTGGCAGTCGACAATCTCCGCTCGAAGACGTGCGATGTCGCACTGGCGGGTGGAGTGTCGGTTGCATTCCCGCAGTGCGTACCACAAACTCTTATCGCCGCCGGCAAAAACACTCACCGTTTGCAGAGCGGGATATCTCACTGCGCCGACACGCCTGTTCTCGCCTTCTGGGCACTGCCGACCCTTCGACTCGCGATCCGACGGCACGCTTCCGGGAGACGCAGTATGTGCGCTGGTGCTCAAGCGGATGAGCGACGCTGTCCGCGACGGGGACGATATCTACGCTGTGGTCAAGGGGATGGCCGTCGGCTCAGACGGGAAGCCTGGGAAAGCAGGACCGACTGTTCCCAGCCCGAGAGGACAGGCGCAGAGCGTGAAGGGCGCGTGGATGGATGCGGGTGTCAGCGCAGGGAAGCTGGTCTATGCGGAGTGGGTGTTGGATATCCAGGTTGCGCATGTCAACTCCGCTAATGTTTTGCACAGACTGCACGGCAGTGGAACACCGATCGGCGACGCACTGGAGCTCGAGGGCTTGAAGATGGCCCGACGAGAACTCGGGGTCGAGAAGACGCCGTACATTGTGGGATCGAACAAGGGCAATCTGGGCAACTGCGAGGTGCGGGACCTGATCTCCGTCTCGTATTGACAGATTCAAACCCCTTCTCAGGCTGCATCTGGATTGGTCTCTGTGATCAAGCTCGTCAAGTCCATCCAACATGGCGTGGTTCCCCCGCTGCAGTCCTTCGAGCAGCCGAACCCGGTCATCGACCCGACGCTGAAGATCTCGTTTGCCAAGAATCCCGTGCGGTTGTCTCCCGACGCCTTGCTCAGTGCATCGAGCACGGGTCTCGGCGGCGTCAACGCCCATTGCGTGCTGGCGTTCCCCCCCGCCCAGCACAAAAGAAAGGCGTCGGTCGAGGCGACGTCCATCAAGGGTCCAGTCGACGTGTCGGTCGAGGTGCCCAGTCCGAAAGCGAGTGTGCCAGATGCCACGTCGGCTGGTCATCTCGTGCTCCGTCACGTTCGATCTATCCTCGGCACGGACGAGATCAGCTCCACGACAGTGTTGAGGGATGCCGGGCTGGACAGTCGCGGCCAGATGGCGCTCCTGCATCAGCTGCAGCAAGCAGGGTGCCACATCCCGTGCGTGCCTTCCTTCATTTAGAACTCGTCTCTCGGGCATTGACCGAATCCCTGCAGTCTCTCGGCGTTCATCGACCCATCGTGCACGGTCGAGTCCATTGTGGCGTCGATCAGTGCATCGCTTGCCTCCTACATCTCGTTCCTGCAACAAGCTCCGACGGGAACGACGTACGTTCTCATCGCACCAGGAGGCGGCAGCTGCCTGTCGTATGCTGCGCTGGCGCGTCATTTGCCGGCAGATTCAACGATCATGGCGCTCGATCACCCTGCGCTCCACGGCATCGACTCGGATTGTGGGATCAACGAGCTCGCCACGAGATACGTGAAGGACATGCCGCCCACTTGTCGCGATGTCGTGCTCGTGGGCGCCTCGTTCGGTGGTCTGGTCGCGACGGCGATGCTGGGCCCGATGCAAGAAGCCGGAATCCAAGTGCGCGCGGTGGCCCTCATCGACAGTCCGTTCCCAGGATCCACCTCCGCAGACGTCTTGCTGACTGCGGATGCGTTCGTTCGCAACGTGTTCTCTGCGGAGTCGAGGCCCGCCTTGTCTGCCGAGGAGGCAACCCTCGATCTCGCCACGTTCGCCGCTCGGCATGGCAGCGATATCCGTGCGCTGGCCGGGACGTACGAGAAGAACGTCAAAGCGATGGCTGAGTGGTTGCCGTCTGGACCCTACGCCACCTCTGCGCTCTATGTCGCTGCCACAGCTGGCGAGGTCGACGAGCGCTGGGAGGCGGCATTTTCAGGGATGTCCGTCGAGCGAGTCGAGGGGGAGCATGCCGGTGCTTGGATCGGAGACAACGCTGTCAAGGTCGCTGGGTGGATTGAAAAGATGCTCGGCGCGCAGTAAGCCGGACCGAATGTATTGATAATGTGAAAATCGTTTCTAGTATGGCATGTTCTCGCATCACAATGTATATGTATTAACTGTCCTTGTGTAATCTTGCGCACTCGCTGGAGCTCATGGCTCCGAGTACTTCACCCCGACGGCAGCCCTTCCGACCACGCCGGGAAAGCTGTCGCTGGGGGTGTGCGCGTACCGCACCGATTCTCCATACTGACATCCTCCTCCTCGTCCACATCGAGAGACGCGGCGCACCCCTCTCGATATCTGCTCTGCTCTGGATGTATACACATGTGCCCGAGTCCGCGAGCTCGCGAGCATCGAAGGGAGAGTTTGTTGAGCTCGGCGGTGAAAGCAGTTGCCCCCAGTCCACTTGCATCGGCAATCCGTGCTGCGTACCGAGTCCCCGGACGCGCCGGTTAGCGTCCATCGTCGTGTAGTACGTAACAGTGCACGAAGTCAGTCGCTCGTGCCACGTCCGTGGAACAGATCTGGCTGGAAGTTCAGATGGATACAGACAGCAGTGCGTACGCTCACGCACCTTGAGCAGTCTTTGAGCACAGCATTCTCGACACTGCCGAGGTCGTGGGTCGGTTTGCCTGTGGTCGATCGGCGGCATACCTACCATGGGCTGGAAAGCGTCTTGGAAACCGTCCAGCGCACCGGAGCGGATTGCCGCTGCTACCGCAAGGGCGTGCCTCGTCCCAAGCAGGCGCGGGCTGTCTACTTTTGAAAGTGCCGCTGCCGAGTATCCCTCCAAAGACAACTGCGCTGAAACCTGTGCCCGTCGCAGCTGCTGCGGATCTGTGCGAGTCGTGTTATAACCGGCCGCTCCAGCAGTAAGGCTCGTCACTTCCAATCCTGTGCTTGTGACGCCGCTTTCACCAGCACCGGGACCCGTTGTCGTCGCTGCAACTGCCGCATTCGAGGCTCGTCCTGACGCATGTCTTCCGCACGTCGCAAGTAAAGCTGTTCCTTGAACTGCAGCCGTCGATACTCTTCCTCCTCTTGTTGCTTCTGGCACATATACTGTCCCTCGAGTAACCTGTATGGAACACCTTGGATCAGGCCACCCAGCCTCACATGAAATCTATCCAGCTCGCTGATCAGACTCGGATGCACTCCTACAGACGAGAGCGAGCCTGCCCACTTCCCCCTACAATCGGTGATCCACAGTTCCCAAAAAGAGGCCACGACGTTTCAGGACCTCGCGTGCGTTGAAAATCCACCTGACACTGTCACGATCTGGGAAGAGGAACATCAGATCAGCCAGGACTGAACGCAATGCATCCCATCCCACTTACGCAGGCCAATCTAAGGCCACAGCATCGGACCCCGAAGCTGAAGTGAGATGAGTCGACCGACGCGTTTTGAATAGTACTCCCAATCCCTCACAGCGCCCGCGTGGGAGACTGCTTCCTTCCGCCGGATTCGGATCGTGCGCTGCATAAAACGACGGTCGCACGGCACCCAGTCCATCAAAGCCAGGATAAGGTAGATCAAAGTGAGGTAGTGTGCGGTATCGATGAGCGATGGACTGCCCCCTCGTCTCGATTTTCCTGGTGCATTAGGATGTCACAGCGGATGCATCTCGTCTTCCGTCTGACTTCACGTCGAACTTCGAATCGCGGCACTTGCGCCTAGTATAGCTCGCAGGGACGGGCTGTCTTCTCTTATGGCACAAGACGGCCGGACACAAAGGTCAAGTCGATTCCAATTTCCCGACACGTCGGGCCGTCGGCAGAGATCGGGTATGCAAAATGTTGTTACTGGTCAAGTCACGGTGATACTCGTGACGAGCTTGATGGGGTGTGACAGCACGTGTTTTTCAGTTCCGGGCCAATCGTTGGAAGTACTTATGAACGCCGGTTTCAGTTCAACGCGAACTGGATTCTCGGATGATTCGCGTATCCTGCATCCATGGCGATGTCTATCTGTCGTCGCTGTAGAGCATGCGAGCGTTCGAATGGAATGGTGGCCGATTGAATCGCTTTGTGTGCGTATCCCCAGAGTGACTGAAAAAAGACTAGCCATCAGCATAACTCAAACCTGCTTACAGAACAGCTTCTAAGTCCCAACCAGCCAGCTAGCTCATCCTCAGCGGCAAGTGACGGCCATCGACGGGGAAACCCGGGTTGGCCGGACCTTTCTGGCGCGAACGGGTCATCGGATTGCGCCTGTGGGAGAGACTTGTGTGATTATATGAGCAGTTTGACTGTGCGCCGGAAAAATTACCGCGGGTGGGAGCAGGAGATAATAGTTCCCGCGCTGATCTAGGGCCCCGGTTCCCAATGGGACACGGCGACTGCTCTCGTGCGTCTCCACTGCTCCCAAAGCCAGACCAGCTGATGACCACGTAGACGCGCTTATGTAGGAGTTACCAATGAGCATTCAAAGCGACTCGTGTGCCGTATGTGCATCTCGACGTCCGGTGAGAGCCAACGGGATACCAGGTACGTACATTCGGGCAGCACCGGTTTTTTTTGCATTGACATGCATCGGCTGCTTATGTGTGAGATGCTGCGACAAATCCCTTTGACAAATCTGGGATCGCTGTGGATCGCGAGGACCTCGCTCGCTACGAGCGTCCCGTGTATTCCACGTCGGCGCGTTTATTGATTTACAGCCAATAAGGTCGATGTAGGTGTTTGAGGGATACAATCTGGACCGCGTGGATAGCTGGTTGGTGTTCAAATATCCAAGACTCGATTTCAAGTTTAGAACATGTAGGTACCCCGAACTCGGCGACTTTGATGCACCAACAAACAGCATACCGCTCTTCAGCTATCTCATCAACTTGCCTCTCCCAACGCCTATGTTTTCTTCACCATCTTCGTAACTCACACGTCCTTTGAATAAGCAAGCGTTATTTTCAGCGCGGGAATATATCACCCGACTTCCTTATACCCGCGCGGTCATATTTTCTGAACATTGACCGATAGTAGGCGAACGCGTATCGGAGGCCGGGTGCGTGTGTCTGGAGGGCCCGAAGGTTGCATCTCGTGCTGGGCGACACGTCCATTCTACGCGTGCTGCCTCACGACGTGTCCCACCACCCTCCATCATGGCACGGACTCAGTCACCGGGTTGAGGTCTCTTGTCGCGTCTGCCGTCGAGAGCCACTGGGCCACTGGGCCACGGATGACGTCCCAGATCGAGGCAGAATTAGATCGCGCTCCAGGTGAATGGGGCTACGGGCCTACGGCATCATGGCCCAGATAAAAGCAAGCAAGCTGTCACTGCTCCCGCATGACCAGTCCTTCTTACGCGACCCCGCTCGTTCCCGGCCCCATGGCGTCTACGGAACACGACGAACAGGATTCCATGAGCGAGAAGACGGCGCCTGCGACGCCCGTGGACGAGAAGAGGAGCCCCTCGGAGGATGACATCGAGACGGCCGGGGATCCCGGGGACGACGAGTTCGCTGTGCTGCACGACGAGCGCGACATTGCGACACACGTCATCACTGTCGAAGACGATGAGACGCTCAACCCGTGGACCATCCGCGCGTTCGTGCTCGGGCTCGGTCTGTCGGCGTTCGGTGGTGTCTTGGGTGCGTCGTGGGTTCTGTTCATGTCCAGCGGCTGTGGCTGACGCCCCGGCGGCAGCTGAGATCTACTACTTCAAACCCGTGAGAGAACTTATGATGTCTCGAATACTCGCTTCTTTCTCACTCACCCGAATGGCTTCCAGCAAACTGTCCTTGTCTCGACCCTGTTCTTGGCTATCATCTCGTACATGCTGGGCACGGCATGGGGGTCACTCCCACGTGGCAAGACCGGATTGCTCTACTGGCTCAACCCGGTAAGCAAGCGATGCCCTCCTTCCGGTTCCGCGTGCACGTGGTTCTCATCGCATGCGCCACACAGCACCCGTTCAACAAGAAGGAGAATGCCTTCATCGTCATCATGTCCAGCGCCGCCGCGACCTCGGCGCTCGGCACCGAAGTCCTGGCTGTCCAGCGGCTCTACTACAACATCACGCCCAACCCAGCTGCCAGCATCTTCCTGCTGTTTAGCAGTCAGCTCGCCGGGTATGGAATTGGCGGATTGCTGCGTCCGATTCTGCTGTACCCGTCCAAGGTCAGTCACCCCGCATATCCAAGATACCGATGATGGATGAATCTCCAGATGTTGTATCCCGGGGTTCTTCCTCTCGTGTCGATGTTCGATGTCCTCTACACGGACGCGGAAGCTGTGCAGAAGAGAGTCAAGCTGTTCTGGATCGCATTTGGCTGGTGTGTATTATCCATCCCGATCTCACAGTGATCCGGACTGATGCCGCGTGTGTGTTACATAGTATCTTCCTTTGGGAAATCTTCCCGGAATGGGTGCGTGATCCAAACCTGTCCGGCCGCGAAGTTGGCATCAACGATCACACGTCTGATACAGATCTTCCCGATGTTGACGGGATTCTCGATCTTCTGTCTGGCGGATCAGCGATCCCCGAACTTCACACGAATCTTCGGCGGCTCGAACGGCAACGAGGGACTCGGGCTGCTCTCGATCTCCCTCGACTGGCAGTACATCTCCGGCGGCAGCCCGCTCGCGATCCCGCTCAAGGCGCAGTTCAGCAATCTGCTCGGGTACATATTGTCCATCGTCGTCTTCGTCGGCGTGTACTACGGAAACGTGTGGAATGCGAAAGCGCTGCCCTTTGTGCGTCGCTGGTTCACTTCCCCCGCTCGCCGCTGGCTGGTTGACCGTGTTTCCAGCTATCGCAGGAACTGTTCTACGCCAACGGGACTTTGTACGACCAGACGCTGATCTTGAATGAGAACTTCGAGGTGGACAAGACCTTACTGGCGGAGCAGGGCCTGCCGTACTACGCCTCGACTTGGGTCGTGCAGCTGCTGGCTACCAACTTGGTAAGCCTCTGATACCGCACTGAAGCGCGTGGGTTTGCTTGCTGACACGTTGCGGCGACGCTGTCCAGAGCATCGCAGCGACCGTGACCCATCTCCTGCTGTGGAACCGAGATGACCTGAGGGCGGCCTGGAGCTGGGCCACGCCGTCCGCTCTCCGAAGCTCGGTGCGCAACTTCAACTGGCGGTTCTGGCAGGACGACGGGCTGCGCACCGCCCCCAAAGACGATGCAGCGGACTTGGACCCGCACTATCGGGAGATGCTCAAGTATCCCGACGCGCCGAACAGCTGGTGGGTGTCTCACCCGTCTGCGTGGTGTGTGGGATGGTCAGTGTCGACTGACACGGCCGACAGGTACATCGTCGCCCTCCTGGTCTCGTTCGTCATGGGCATGGTCCTGATCTACAAAACGAACTCGACGCTGCCGTGGTGGGGCTTCGTTGTTGCGCTGATCCTGTCCGCGTTCTGCACGCTCTTCTTCGGCGCGCTGTACGGCATGACCGGGCTTGTGTTCATCATCCAGCCGTTTAACCAGGTGCGTGCTACGTTTGGGAGTGATAGACAGTGCGATACTGACTTGAAGGATCCAGATGCTGGGCGGATTCTTGCACCCCGGCAAACCAATGGCCAACATGTACTTTGTGTTGTTCAGTTACAGTAAGTGGGGGCAGTGGCTTTACTCCCCTGGACGACCGCTCAGTTCCATCAGACTCGGTCACGCAGGCCCAGCTTCTGCTGCGAGACCTCAAGATCGCACAGTGTATGCACTGATCTTTGTTTCCTGATAGCGATGCCTGGTTATAACCCTGATTGACAGACGTCAAGCTTCCCCCGCGTGCAGCGTTCACGGCCCAGATCATCGGAACCTTATTCGGTGCCATTCTGAACTTTGGTCAGTCAAAAAGAATGAATTAAGAGACGTGTTAGGACACGACTGACACCAAACAGTTCTGATGAACTCGATTATCGATAACCAACGCCCGATCCTGCTTTCTGTGCAGGGGACGAACATCTGGAGCGGCCAGCAGCCGCAGCAGTACAACTCCCAGGCCATCGCCTGGGGCGGACTGAGCCACGAATTGTTTGCGGTCAACCAGCGGTATCAGTGGGTCGCATGGGCCTATCTCGTCGGGCTGGTTGTCCCGGTCCCCTTCTGGCTCGCCCACCGGTACTGGCCAAAGCTGCGCACGGACTATCTCTACACGCCCATCATCTGGTGAGTCACAGCACCTTCGATTGATCCTCTTCCCGTGGATCCTGACGGGGTTCTGGAAGCTATTACATTGGGTGGCTGTGCGTCGGCATCAACTCGTCGATCACGAGCTTTTTCGTGATCGCCTGGATATCGCAGTGGTACATGCGCACACGCTACCCGCGCTGGTTCACCAAGTACAACTACGTGCTCGCCGCGGGGCTGGACGGCGGGACGCAGGTGATGGTGTTCATCCTGTCGTTCGCGGTCCAGGGCGCGTCGGGCAACAGCCATCTCTTCCCTCAGTGGTGGGGCGCCAACCAGAATGGTGCGTGGCTCGCGTTAGAGCGAGACGTGGGCTCGGCTGCTGACCGGTCTGCGAGTACAGGCAACTACGACCGCTGTGTGGTCATCCCTACGAACTAGATCGACCCCCTTGATGACTGAACGTAATTCTTGTACTTACGCATCAGAGCGGAAATGCAAACCGGAATAAACTAATATCGCTGCATTTCACGAGTAGTTGGTATTGAAATTAAGTAGCGTTAATGGGATGCAGCTCAGCTGTCCCTGAAGTTTCCAGATCATTGAATTACCCCATCAGGGCTTTCACCGGCCACTAAGGGCCTGATCGGGTGCGACGCTCTGCTGGGCGTCCCGCTTACGCTCTGCTCCGGACTGCTCCGGAGCGCCCTTGGTTACGCTCCACGTACTATCGATGACCCACTTCTGCAAACACTTTGATGGTGGCCTTGCTAGCTTGCATAACACACACCGAGAAAAAATAAAATTGAGGATACTAAAGTTAAAACCCTTCAGATTGTCTTCATGAAATTTACTCGCTATCTGTGGTCAGAGGACGAAGCCACGCAGTTGCCGAAACGATCACTTTTTTTGGCGGGGCTGACCCCCCTTTTGCAAACGCTTGTCACACGGGGTCACACTTTGATGCAATCCGGCATGTCTCGGCAATGATGCGGCCTGACTGGAGGCGGGTCTCGGTTATTGCATGCGGGACTTGAAAATTGATGGCCTCTGTCACGCATGCTCCGTTCTCATTAACTGCGAGGCCTGGACTCAGGATGTATGAACCATGCATTACCAGTAGCAAATCTAAGGGTGTGAGCTTTTTTCCGCATCGAAATCCGATATCTCTGAGTCAAGATGAGTAAAAAAGTGTTCTAAAGTTAGGTTTATGGTCTCGGGTCTAATTATTTCGAAATATGGAATGTATATATTTTACAGGAGCATTGAACAGCTATATAATGATCTCTGGGAGTCCATCCGGGACACATTGAGGGATGTGGAAGCCCAGGAAATGTGTGTTTATCACGGTGATAGGCTGGCTACCAGACGCGCTCTGCACCAGCTCTATAAGGGTGTATTTTTGCGCTTTTACAGAGTTTACTCTTGAACCATTCGGTGTATTGTGTCGCGGTTGACAGTATTGCGCTCAGTAGGAATTGAGGGTCTACTGCCCAGTCAACGACTGTGGATAGTGTTGACAATAGCAAGGCAGTCAGACCACTACTGTGGAATTGGTCTTATGAGTCTACACCAGGCTCAGGGCTATTAGTAACGGACACTTGGACTGCGACAATTCCCCAAAAGGGATCCTTTGTTGTGGTGACTCCTCAAAAGGGTCATTCTCTGCGGATGGGAACTCGGGCTGGAGGGCTTAGCAAGGCGCAACGTGCTCAACATATCAACTACTACTAGACAGGACTTGGCATTACAAGATTGAACCAATCTTGTCGCGGCAACTCCCGGCTTTGGGTTGAACATTTCCTTAGATCATGCCACGGTGACAACTTGTCACATGTCATGATCCACTTGATCACGGGATATTGTGGACGCGTTGTGGTGACACTTCAAAGTGTCATGGTGAGTTGCGCCCATACCCAAACACACCCAAAGCGACATGGGCTAGATCCGTGAACCGAACCATGTGAGGAACATCTGGCGTGCCTGGGACCATACGGCTTCTTGGGGCACCCACGTTGGACTCACTTGCCAAGACATACCAGTTGGCCAATCCAGCACGTCGTATTCCGAAAGTATGACGTGGTGGGTTGACCCACATCAAAAACACCATATAGACAATGGGGCGGGGTCCTGATCAGTCAGGACCTGTCTGATCATTCAACTTTTTCATTACCATAAAAAGCAACCAATCTTAGATAGCGTAGCTACTATGCAGTTGTACAGGACTTTAGTAAGCACTGTTGTAGACAGTATAAGTAGCGCATCATTTCTTTGTATTGGGGAGCTTTCCCCCAGACTGTGAATCATACCCATATCAGATTGTTTTGTGCAATTTGCGTGTCGCGTGATTCCGCCTTAAGAAGTTCTGCTATCCCTGCCCGGTCGCCACGAGTTGCTCCCTGAGCACTTGTAGCTACTGTGTCAGGGGAACCCCCACTTCAGACCGCTCTGCCTTTGATCAGGCATGTGATCGCGCTCGCGTGACCTGTCAGCTGTTACGTACCGCAGCCCGGACTGCCACGCCGAGCACTTCTCTCTGATGGGCACATGGTCAGGTGCCCATTGTTCCTATTGTCTCCGCATCCCATTGTTCTGTCATGGCCGTTGTACTTATTGTTCCCATTGTTCCTTGTTTGTCGCTGCGCGCTCTATTGTTCCTGTATCATATAAATAGTGGCACCTGGCAAGGAGAATCCCCAACATGGTTTCTCTTTGGATTCTCCCTTGCCAGGTATGCCGGTCTTGTACCTAGCTACCACTATTAACATCTTTGGATTCTCCCTTGCCAGAACTCTGAGATCGGGTCTCGAGGTTGCCCTTACAGCAGAAACCGTGTTCCTAGGGATAACTGGTCAAGATTGCGAGGTTTGATGCCGATAGTAACAGCGGAGATGAGTCGATGAGCGACCAAGACCGCCAATCCGTCACCTCTTTTCTTGCCCCCTCCTCCCCTCCACAAGCACACTCAACCAGCATGGAGGACGACAACTCCCAGCATTGACTGTCCGCTCTGGAGACCAGCATCCAGAACATCGAAGCCGTACTCAATCGGCTCCTCAACCAACCACAACCCCCTGCCCCTGCCCCTGCACCAGCTCCGGCAGTGGGTCCAGGTGTTTCTGCTGGCTCGCAGTCAAACACTGTGAGCCCCCTCATCCGTCCCAACCCCCCCTTCTTGTTTGATGGGGATTGCACCTTGGGCAAGAGCTTCTTGCACTCGGTGAAGCACTACTGGCGACTGCTCCCCGAGGCGTTCTTCGTGAATGGGGTGGTCGCTGAGGAGGAGGTAGTTCGCTTCGCCCTCTCCTACATGTCCAAGGACTCGGCGGCCTCCTGGTCCGAGCGCATGTCCGAGCGCACCCCGTTCCCGTTCCCCACTTGGGCTCTGTTCATCACCGAGTTCAAGCTCCGATTCGTCGAGGAGAACAAGCAAGACCACGCCTTGGCGCGACTGGAAACCCATCAGTATTATATGGGCTCCTGCGATGTATTCAAGTACACGGACGAGTACGACAACCTCCTTGACCTCGCTGGTTATACCAACAACTTGGTCAAGGTGACCAAATATAGGACAGGCTTGGACCCAAGGATCAACCAAGCCATCACCACCTCTGGTAACCCTCCCAGCCTCACTGATTACGCCAAATGGCGTGTCCATGCGTTCCGGCAGTACAATGCGGAACTCGCTGCCAGAGCTTCTCGAGGCCACGCAGCACCTCCTCCCCGAGCGCCTGCTGTTGCCCCCTGTCCTCGTGCCCCGGTGCTCCCTGCTGTAGTACCGGCCCTCGCTGCCCGCCCGGCGCCCGCCCCCGTCGCCCATCCAATTCCCATGGAGGTAGACCAGGCCCGGCTCCGTGGTGACATTCGACGCACCTGCTTCCGCTGCGGCAGTCCAGGTCATCTTGCCCGTGACTGCCCCACCCCAGCTGACATACGTCACGCTGATGTCCTTGATGAGGTCATCAATCAACTGGGGAGTGATCTGCTTTCTGAGTTGGTTGCTTGGGTCGCGACCACTGCAGCCGTTGCGGAACACGCGGTGGATGTTGCAGCTGAGGTGGAACAGGGTTTTCTCCCCAGCGACAAGTGAGTAGTACGCCCTCGTTCGCTTCATGTAATCGTTTCTCCTGTTTGTATGATGAATCCAATTCCCTCCACTCTGCAACAGTTGAAGCGATAGACGTACACCCTGCTCCCCCTCTAATCCCAGGAGTCCGTAAGGAGAAGTGGGAACGCAAGCTCCCTTCCTGCTATGTCACTGCCGCCTCTCCCGGGGCCAATTCTCTCCACCTCCCCCTTGAGATCGAGTCCACCGACAACGCAGTGAAGTTATCTCTCAAAGGCCTGGTCGATTGTGGTGCCACATCCGACTTCATCGACTCGGCCTACGTCCTCGAAAATCACCTCCCCGTTCGTTGCCTCACCCAGCCTATCCCCGTTTACAACGTGGACGGCACGCTGAACGAGGCCGGTTCCATTTGCGAAGTTGCTGATGTGGTTCTCCGTTACCAGGGCCACAGTGAACGCATGCAGCTTGCTGTCACCCGTTTAGGCAAGCAGCAGCTCATTCTAGGGTACTCCTGGCTCCGGAAGCACAACCCGGAGATCAACTGGGATACCCAGGAGGTAAAGATGAGCCGTTGCCCTTCCGGTTGCTCCACCTGCCGGGAGGAACTTCGCGAAGAACGTTGATCTGCCAGAACCGCGGCCCGGGTGCTTCGCACCATCAGACAAGGTCTGGTTCCATCCATCTGCGCTGTTGACGTTGAGGACCACGAGGACGAAGAGATGCCGGAGCTTTTGCCAGACTTGGACGATTATGACCCTGAAGATGTCGAAGAAGATGACGACTCCTTGGAAGCCGGTGACCGTATCTTTTACACCCGCTTCAACCCTTCTGAAAACATCCAAGCCACCAGCACCGTCTCTCAGCAACTTGCCGAGGCGTTCGCTAAGAACTCTGCACCTCCTCGGGATACCATCCCCAAGTGGGCCCGTGAGTTCGAAGATGTTTTCAGCAAGGAGTCCTTCAACAACCTGCCAGAGTGACGCCCCTGGGATCACGCCATTGAACTGGTCCCCGATGCGAAGCCAACCAACTGTAAGGTCTACCCCATCTCCCCTCTCGAACAGAAGCAGCTTGACAGCTTCATCGAGGAGGGCATGGCTACTGGCAGGATTCGGCCGTCAAAATTGCCCATGGCGTCTCCCGTCTTCTTTGTGAAGAAGAAGGACGGCAGCTTACGGTTTGTCCAAGATTACCGAGCACTAAACGCGATGACAGTGAAGAACTGCTACCCGCTCCCCCTGATCAATGATCTCATCAACAAGCTCAAGGGAGCTCGGTTCTTCACCAAACTCGACGTTCGCTGGGGCTTCAACAACGTACGCATTCGTCAAGGCGACGAGTGGAAGGCAGCGTTTCAGACAAACCGCGGGCTCTTTGAGCCGTTGGTGATGTATTTCGGCCTGACCAATTCCCCCGCAACGTTCCAAACGATGATGAATGACATCCTTCAAGACTTCATCCTTTCTGGCGATGTTATGGTGTACCTCGACGACATTCTCATTGCACATTCCGATATCCACCGTCACTGGGAAATCGTGAACGAAGTCCTCCGACGTCTCCGTGAGAACAAGCTCTACCTTCGCGCGGAGAAATGCGAGTTCAAGATGCCGTTGATCGAATACCTTGGGGTGATCATTTCCCACAACCATGTGGAGATGGACCTGGTCAAGGTCGCAGGTGTGGCGGAGTGGCCAGCTCCAGCTAACAAGAAGGAAGTGCAGCAGTTCCTTGGCTTCACTAACTTCTACCGGAGGTTCATCCGGGATTTTTTGCACGTTGCCCGTCCTCTCTTTGACCTCACCAAGAAGGACATGGCATGGACTTGGGGCACCAACGAGGAGGCCGCGTTTCTTGCGCTGAAGAACGCCGTTACCTCTACCCCAGTCCTGCAGCTCCCAGATGCTTCCAGGTCGTACTGCCTCGAAGCAGACAGTTCGGACTTTGCAACCGGTGCTGTCATCTTGCAGCAGTCCCCCATGGATGACAAGTGGCATCCGGTTGCCTTCTTCTCAAAGAGTCTTAATGAGGTCCAGCGGAACTACGAAATCCACAACAAGGAGATGCTCGCCATCGTCCGCGCCTTGGAGGAGTGGCGACACTTCCTCGAGTGCGCCAAGCACCCCGTTGAGATCTGGACCGACCACAAAAATCTGGAGTACTTCTGGAAGGCCCAGAATCTCAACCGTCGTCAAGCCCGCTGGTCCCTCTATCTGTCTCGCTTCGACTTCACCCTGCACCACCAACCTGGCTGCCTCATGGGCCGCCCGGATGCTCTCTCGCGCCCCCCCGACCACGGAGTCGCTTCGGACAACGCAGACGCCACGCTGCTGCGCCCGGAGCTGTTCCATGTCCGGGCCTTGGAAGGTCTCACTGTCTCTGGACCTGAAGCCCCCCTCCTGCGCGACATCCGGGAGGCCCTCGCCGGTACCCCCGACATGGAGGAGCCCATTGTGTTGGCAGCACGTGAGCTCCTCAAGGAACGCAGAGTTTGCTCTGCTCGGGCTGCGGAGTGGCGAAAAGAAGGCGGCCTGCTCTACTTCCGTGGCAAGCTGGTGGTTCCACGCAACAACAACCTCCGCCAATGCATCCTCGAGCAGCACCACGACACCTGCGTCGCAGGGCATGCCGGCCGCTTCAAGACGTTGGAGCTTGTCTCTCAGAACTACTGGTGGCCCCAGTTGTCTCGACACGTCGGCCGGTATGTGGCCACCTGCGACCTGTGCTGCCGAACCAAGGCGCTTCGCCAACTCCCAATCGGGGAACTCCATCCCACGGAGGTCCCTTCGGAGCGCTGGGAAGCGGTGTCGGTTGACTTCATTGTGCATCTGCCAGATGCTCACGGGTATGATGCTATCATGGTCGTTGTTGACATGCTTGGGAAGCGCAGCCACTTTATAGAGTGCCACACCCGGCTCTCCAGTGAAGGTGCCGCCAGGCTTTTCTACAAGAACGTCTGGCGCCACCATGGGCTGCCTTCTAAGTATGTCTCTGACCGCGGTTCCCAGTTCATAGCAGAGTTCACGCAGGAGCTGTGGAAACTGGTCGGGGTCTCATCGGCAATGTCTACGGCTTGGCACCCACAGACGGACGGCCAGACTGAGCGTGTGAACCAGGAGCTCGAACAGTTCCTCCGGATCTTCACCAGCTACAACCAGGACAACTGGGACGAGCTGCTTCCCGCTGCAGAGTTTGCCTACAACAACCACGTTCACTCATCCACGCAACAGGTCCCATTCATGACAGACACCGGTCAACTCCCTCATATGGGCTTGGAACCGAATGGACTACGCTCAGCCGTGAACGAGTCAGCAAACGACTTCTGCGACTGCATCACGTCCGGAGTGGCAGAAGCCAAGTCGGCACTGGTGAAGGCAAAGGATGAGTACAAGCAGTACTACGACCGCTGGAGGGTTTCGGCTCCAGACATCAAGGTCGGAGATCGAGTCTGGCTTGACGCTTCTGACATAGCAACAACGTGCCCGTCCCTCAAACTCTCTCACCGACGGCTGGGTCCCTTCAAAGTCACCCAGGTCGTTGGGCGCGGTGCCTACAAGCTCGACCTCCCTCGCCGCCTCTCTGGTCTCCACCCAGTCTTCCCCGTTGTCAAGCTGCAGCTCATCGAGGACAACCCGTTCCCAACACGCCCGGCTCGCAAGGAGCCGCCACCTGTCATGGGCCAAGGAGCTGGCAAGGAGTGGGAAGTCGAAGAGGTTCTGGACGCCAAGATGCGCTATCGGAGCATTTGGTACTTTGTGCAGTGGAAGGGCTACGATTCGTCGCACGACCAGTGGGTAAAGCACTCTGACGTCTTCGCAGAGGACGCTATAGCGGCATTCTACCGCAAGCACCCCAACAAACCACACATCATTGCCGCCGCCGTCTTCGACTCCCTCCCGTTCCAACACCCCTCTGCCACTATCCGCACATTGCGTCGAGGTGCCGCAATCCAAGGGGGGGGGTGATGTCAGGGGAACCCCCGCTTCAGACCGCTCTGCCTTTGATCAGGCATGTGATCGCGCTCGCGTGACCTGTCAGCTGTCACGTACCGCGGCCCGGACTGCCGCGCCGAGCGCTTCTCTCTGATGGGCACATGGTCAGGTGTCCCATTGTTCCCATTGTCTCGGTTTCCTATTGTTCTCCAATGGCCATTGTACTTATTGTCCCCATTGTTCCTTGTTTGTCGCTGCGTGCTCTATTGTTCTTGTATCAGATAAATAGTGGCGCCTGGCAAGGAGAATCCCCAACACGGTTTCTCTTTGGATTCTCCCTTGCCAGGTATGCCGGTCTTGTACCTAGCTACCACCATTAACATCTTTGGATTCTCCCTTGCCAGAACTCTGAGATCGGGTCTCGAGGTTGCCCTTACATACTGTGATTTGAGTTTGAGTTGAGATATCAGAGAGTCGGATCCGTCGCTTCTGGTTTTGTCGCGGCACTTAGTGTTGTTGCCTTTGGGCTTTGTTGAGATTGTTTCCACGCCTCTAGTTTGGCAGTGCGTCAACTAGTTGTGCTCGGGTTGTCTTGGTCAGTTGGCAGTGCATCGACTTGAGAACTTTGGTTCCACACTTCTTGCTTGGCAGTGCGTCGACAAGTTGTGCTTGGGTTTTGGACATTTGGATATTGGCTGTTAGTTGGCAGTGTGTCAACGTGGCATTTTGGTTTTACTAGTTGGCAGTGCGTCGACTCAGTATTTTGGTTGTATTAGTTGGCAGTGCATCAACTTGATATTTTGGGCTTTGCGTCACCACTTGGATGCTGTTGCTACAAGGGATCTTAATACTTTGTATTAAGTTCTGACTTGTGATATGGTTGGTTGTGGTTGGATCAGTGTTGATTTTGGCTGTATAGAAGATATTGGTTGAGACACTGTTTCTTGCTATATAAATTCTTGCGCGTTGACTCTGTCTTCCGCAACTATTGGATCCCGCGTCTATTGAGAGTTGTGATTCTGGTGTTCTGTTCACCCCAAAGCCCTCGCATCTTTCACACACTGAGAAGCTGATTATGAGGAGTGTGAACATGTTTATATTTGGGTTTACTTTCATAGTAGATTCACCTGTGTGGATGCATTGAGTGAGAGAGGGAGATCAGTGCATCATCTTGTGAGGGAGAGAGCCGAAGAGCAGGGGGTGGCTGTGAGCTCACTCTCTCCTTCCACCCACCTGCCGGCAATCTCATCCTCGACAAATTCCCCTTTCTGCGCTCTTTCCACACACCCTTTCATTGTTTTCCTTGACTGTGAAACGCCCAGAAGTCCTCAATGTCTGCATTAATCTCTGCACAATGGATTCCATCTCAATTTCAAATTTTGGGACGATTTGAGAGCATCGTTAGGGCTACAGCCCCATCCCATCCATGGAGATGAGTACTTCGACCTCCTTTTATAATTAGAGCTCAACAAGAGCAATGTTTTCCAACCCAATTCTGGCATCAGGACAACGCCCTCTACATCCCCCACCCCTCATCACCCTCTCCTTTCCTTCCCACCCAAGCTCTCAACCCTGGGATCCTCTCAGCGATATTCTCACTCAATTCCTTTGATTTCTCCCTGCGCATCCACTCCAGCAGTCTGTCTTCCAAGCCCTGCATGCTGGAGACACCTCTTTGCTTCAATTCCGCTCTTATTCGGGTTTCCCTCCCATTCTTATTGGGCATTCAAATCCTGCGATTTAATCGCACTTGATGCAATATTATTGCATATTTTCGTTCTTTGGGGTTCCTGGCGTTGTCTAACAACGCTGCAGGGACATTCTATGGTCTCAGCTCATTCTGGACCATTGGTCTTGACCCAGCCGCTGGCCTGGGCCACATAGCGTCAATAATTACTTCGAATTTAGTGAGTTGTCACTGTTGTGCATATTTTGCATGATCTCTGCTGCGCATCTCCAGTGTCTTTGCTTCTGTGCATATCATGCATGTTCCTGCCCTGCACTCTGTGCATCTTTAGATGGTGCATAGCCTGCGCTGCGCATATCCTGCGTTTTTCCGGCGTGCATATCATGCATATTTCGACTGCATATTGTGCATTTTCGACCGTGCATAGCCTGCACTTGCGCATATTCTGTGTATTTTCTACTGTGCATATCGTGCATTTTGAGTGTGCATAGGCTGCACATGCGCATATCGTGCGCTGCGCATATTCTGCATATTTTCTGGCATGCATATCATGCATTTTCGATGGTGCATAGCTTGCACATGCGCCTTTTGTGCGCTGCGCATAGTCTGCGCCTTTCCTGTGGTGCATATCGTGCATTTTCGACCATGCATAGCCAGCACTTGCGCATATCGTGCGCTGCGCATATTCTGCGTATTTTTCGGTGTGCATATCGTGCATGTTTTGAGTGTGCATAGCCTGCACTTGCGCATATCGCATATCGTGCGCTGCGCATATTCTGCATATTTTTGGGTGTGCATATCGTGCATGTTTCGAGTGTGCATAGCCTGCACTGCGCATATTCTGCGCCTTTCCTTGGTGCCTATTGTGCATTTTCTTGACTGTGCATAGTCTGCACTTGCGCATACTCTGCGTATTTTTCTACTGGGCATACCGTGCATTTCTGATGGTTTATAGCCTGCACCTGCACCTATCATGCGCTGGGCATATTCTGCGCCTTTCCTTGGTGCATGTCATGTTTTTCTCGACTGTGCATAGCCTGCACTGCGCATATTGTGCGCTGCACATATTCTGCGTATTTTGGGTGTTCATATCGTACATTTTTCGACCGTGCATAGCCTGCACTTGCGCATATTCTACATATTTTCTACTGCGCATATCATGCTCTTTCTCGACTGTGCATAGCCCACACTGCGCATATTGTGCGCTGCGCATATTCTGCATATTTTTGGGTGTGCATATCGTGCATGTTTCCAGTGTGCATCACTTGCACTTGCGCATATCGTGTGCTGCGCATATTCTGCATATTTCTGGGCGTGCATATCGTGCATGTCGTGCATGTCGTGCAATTTTCGACTATGCATAGCCTGCACTTGCGCATATTCTGCGCTGCGATTCTTCTGCGTCCTTTCTGGCGTGCACATTGTGCACTCTTTGATCGTGCATATTCTGCGTATCTTTTGGGTGTGCATATCGTGCATTTTGAGTGTGCATAGGCTGCACATGCGCATATCATGTGCTGCGCATATTCTGCATCCTCTCTGGCGTGCATATCATGCATTTTTCAACTGTGCATAGCCTGCACATGCGCATATTGTGCGCTGCGCATATTCTGTGTCCTTTCTGGCATGCATGTTGTGTATTGTGCACTGCGCATATTCTGCGTATTTTTGGGCGTGTATATCGTGCATGTCGTGCATGTCGTGCAATTTTCGACTGTGCATAGCCTGCACTTGCGCATATTCTGTGTATTTTCGGCGTGCATATCATGCACTTTTGATGGTGCATAGCTGCGCATGTCCTGCGCATTTTCTGGCATGCATATCGTGCATTTTTGGCTATGCATAGCCTGCACTTGCGCATATTCTGCATATTTCCTGTGGTGCATATCGTGCTTTTCAATCGCCTGCACTTGCGCATTTTGTGCACTGTTTTTTCTCCTGTGCATATCGTGCTTTTGACAGTGCATAGCCTGCACTTGCGCATATCCTGTGTATTTTCTACTGTGCATATCGTGCTTTTTCGGCAGTGGATAGCATGCACCTACGCCTATTCGTTGCCTGCACCCATGCATATCATGCACTGTGCACATCCTGCACATTTTCTGGTGTGCATAGCCTGCACCCATGCATATTGTGCACCGTGCATAGCCTACACACTTTCCAACATGCATATCGTCCACATTTCAGCTGCATATTGTCCATATTTGATGGGTATTGCCTACACATGCTCATTTCATGCACTGGGCGTAGCCTGCACATTTTCCGGCTTGCACATTGTGCCTATTTCGACTTTGATTAGCCTAGAATTGCGCGTATCCTGCGTTTTCCTGCAGTGTATATCATGCATTTTTGACAATGCATAGCCTGCATCTGTGCATGTTGTGCGCTGTGCATAGCCTGCACATTTTCCGGCGTGCATATCGTGCATATTTTACTGACACACAAGTTGTGCTGCTTACTTTGGGTGAGCCGGCGTTGTTCTGGCTGGGCAGCACATTTTGGGGTCATCTGCACCCCGCCGGCTTTGCGCCCTGGGCTCAGCTCCCACACCCAATCACACTACTGTTGTGCAACACAGTATTTTATTTGATGGAATGTCTGGCCAGCAAAGGCTCAACTGAAGAAGAAGCACACCCTCAGCATTTCAACGGATTGCAGATCAGGGTGCAATTGCAGATGTGGGTCAATGATAGTAGGGTCAACGACAAAGGACATGGTCTGTTTCAGGAAAGGATGATCATGATGCAGAGTCGGGGTCTCAGTGTCACGTTGTTACGGTGTCATAGTCATGTCATCAGGTCTGCATAACCATGATGTACCCTCACATGCTCCAGTGGACACGATGTGTTCCCTCATTTGGGATGCGCACAGATGCATTCTAACTGGTAATATTGGCTTGAGACTGGTGGAGGTGCCTGAAAATATAAGAATAAAAGAAGAAATCAAAAGAGGAAGGAGAAGAAGAGGGGGGGGGGGGGAAATCGGAACAGTTTTCCTGGATCACAGTTGATAGCGGAAATGTCTGCATTCGGATGCCGTCAGTACAGCAACCACATGTTTGCTGTGTGTCATGTAGCAACAAAGTGTTGTGATCTGTTCCTTGAGCTTAAAGGCCACTAGCACTTGTTCAATTTATTTTAATAAATCCTTAGAATGTCCCTAGAAAAATTACATGATTTCCCATCTGGTGGGAGGCTCATTGTAACCGGCTTCTGTTATTTAGTGGAGTTTGAAGCTATCTTGTGGATCAGAAGCACCAAATTATACCCTGCCTACTCTCTGCTTTCAGCCATTTTTTGCATATTGGTCTGTCAGAACTGATCATAAATCAAATAACTTTGTGACATCGACAGCAGTTTGGCCTGGTCGTACCTCCGCTTGTGCCTCCTCCACTGCCAGGAGCTACGTACTGAGTGCGTATCTCATAAACAAGCCTCAAGGGCAGGAGATTCCCTTGAAAGCAGTGCAAGTTGGAGGGCTCAAGAGTGCTGCCATCAATAAGGAGCACACTTATGACATTGGAAACAGTCAATGGAGGCTTTGAGTAAGCATATTCACATCCTCAAGTCACAGAGTGCCAGGACCCCAGCACATCCAATCAATTGATTGGTTGAAACAGACCATGTCCTTTGTTGCCAACCTTACTCCATGCAGGTAGTCACATCATGTCACAAATCCTCACTTTCAATCAATAACCTTTCCGTCACTGCGTGCTTGCTCCATGTTGCGCCAAAATGCCACCATGGCATATCTGATCTCCCAGAAGACATACAAGAAGGCACTCAGTAAAAAATGGAGAAAAGAACGGGCCATCCAACACCGTAACCACATTGACAGTGCTCTTGTGGCCCTTGCGGTCACATTCACCGTATCTGTGCTTCTTTTGACAGCTGAACCCATCCCCAAATACACGGCTATCTGTAGACAACGCTACATAGTAAGTCCTCAGTCACACAAAGATCAGTGTAAGACTCATATATACCTGTAGACAACACGTATGTAGTATTTCTACAGGGGATAATAAGTAAACAATAGGTATGTGAATAAGTAGGAACCCACCCTCAGTCACAGAAAGATTAGTGTAAGACTGAGGGAGGGAAAAATGATTGGAAAACTTTAATACTGCTCAGTCCGATTGCTCCCCAACATGTGATGGCACTGAATGTCCACACATTGATGCGCCATCATCTCAACACTGTCCTTTCAGGTCAGAGTTGGTTAACAGAGCTATACCACTGCACAAACACTGAACACTTTTGGGACCAACTTGGCTTGGGGAAAGAGGTCTTCATCAAGCTTCTCGTTGAGCTCAGAACCATGTCAGGCTTGTCAAACTCAAAATATGTGATGGGCAAGGGGAAGCTGGGGATTTTTCTGTATTTTGTTTGCACAGGGGCCACCAGTCAAATGCTTCAAGAGCGGTTTCAACGAAGCGCAGATAGAATCTCAAAGTATGTACACAAATGTCCCTGATATATTCCAGTACTCATTTTCACATACACTATTTCATGTAGGTCAGTGCACACTGTTCTAGAATGGCTTGTTGGCACTTTTTACAAGAAGTATGTGGATCTGCCCCTGGACCAGACACCACCAGAAGTCAAGTCCAATCCCAAATTCTACCCATACTTCTGCAACTGTCGAGGAGCCATTGATGGGTCTCACTTCTGCACCTGGATTGCAGCAGAGGCTGCAGCTTGTTACTGAAACAGGAAAGGGTTTCTGGGGCAAAATGTTTTGGCTGCATGCAACTTTGTGATGCTCTTCATTTACATCCTGAGTGGCTGGGGAGGAAGTACTTCGAATTCCAAGATTTGTGAATATCACAAGAGCAAGACTTGGAAATTCCAGTTGGGAAGTAGTATCTTGCTGATGCTGGATTTCCCCTATGTGATGCTCTGCTCACACCATACCATGGTGTCCAGTAACATCTCAAAGAGTGGGGCACAGCAAATCAGAAGTATGACTCCAAAATAGAACTCTGAATCCAGAGCTGATACACTTTAGACCAAAGAACCAAGAAGAGCTCTTTAATTTGTGACATGCACAAGTGCAAAACATTATTGAGCATTGAAATGCTGAGGGCGCGCTCACAGGTAAATCTACTATGAAAGTAAACCCAAATATAAACATGTTCACACTCCTCATAATCAGCTTCTCAGTGTGTGAAAGATGCGAGGGCTTTGGGGTGAACAGAACACCAGAATCACAACTCTCAATAGACGCGGGATCCAATAGTTGCGGAAGACAGAGTCAACGCGCAAGAATTTATATAGCAAGAAACAGTGTCTCAACCAATATCTTCTATACAGCCAAAATCAACACTGATCCAACCACAACCAACCATATCACAAGTCAGAACTTAATACAAAGTATTAAGATCCCTTGTAGCAACAGCATCCAAGTGGTGACGCAAAGCCCAAAATATCAAGTTGATGCACTGCCAACTAATACAACCAAAATACTGAGTCGACGCACTGCCAACTAGTAAAACCAAAATGCCACGTTGACACACTGCCAACTAACAGCCAATATCCAAATGTCCAAAACCCAAGCACAACTTGTCGACGCACTGCCAAGCAAGAAGTGTGGAACCAAAGTTCTCAAGTCGATGCACTGCCAACTGACCAAGACAACCCGAGCACAACTAGTTGACGCACTGCCAAACTAGAGGCGTGGAAACAATCTCAACAAAGCCCAAAGGCAACAACACTAAGTGCCGCGACAAAACCAGAAGCGACGGATCCGACTCTCTGATATCTCAACTCAAACTCAAATCACAGTAGCTACAAGTGCTCAGGGAGCAACTCGTGGCGACCGGGCAGGGATAGCAGAACTTCTTAAGGCGGAATCACGCGACATGCAAATTGCACAAAACAATCTGATATGGGTATGATTCACAGTCTGGGGGAAAGCTCCCCAATACAAAGAAATGACGCGCTACTTATACTGTCTACAACAGTGCTTACTAAAGTCCTGTACAACTGCATAGTAGCTACGCTATCTAAGATTGGTTGCTTTTTATGGTAATGAAAAAGTTGAATGATCAGACAGGTCCTGACTGATCAGGACCCCGCCCCATTGTCTATATGGTGTTTTTGATGTGGGTCAACCCACCACGTCATACTTTTGGAATACGACGTGCTGGATTGGCCAACTGGTATGTCTTGGCAAGTGAGTCCAACGTGGGTGCCCCAAGAAGCCGTATGGTCCCAGGCACGCCAGATGTTCCTCACATGGTTTGGTTCACGGATCTAGCCCATGTTGCTTTGGGTGTGTTTGGGTATGGGCGCAACTCACCATGACACTTTGAAGTGTCACCACAACGCGTCCACAATATCCCGTGATCAAGTGGATCATGACATGTGACAAGTTGTCACCGTGGCATGATCTAAGGAAATGTTCAACCCAAAGCCGGGAGTCGCCGCGACAAGATTGGTTCAATCTTGTAATGCCAAGTCCTGTCTAGTAGTAGTTGATATGTTGAGCACGTTGCGCCTTGCTAAGCCCTCCAGCCCGAGTTCCCATCTGCAGAGAATGACCCTTTTGAGGAGTCGCCACAACAAAGGATCCTTTTTGAGAAATTGCCACAGTCCAAGTGTCCGTTACTAATAGCCCTGAGCCTGGTGTAGACTTATACGACCAATTCCACAGTAGTGGTCTGACTGCCTTGCTATTGTCAACACTATCCACAGTCGTTGACTGGGCAGTAGACCCTCAATTCCTACTGAGCGCAATACTGTCAACCGCGACACAATACACCGAATGGTTCAAGAGTAAACTCTGTAAAAGCGCAAAAATACACCCTTATAGAGTTAGTGCAGAGCACGCCTGGTAGCCAGCCTATCACCATTGTCTAAATCTTCCACTCTACATGAACCTTGAGCAAGAGGCCAAAATCCGAAAGGTCAAGGCGGTTGTCCAAGAGCAAAAGCGTCTTGACAATGCATATGTGGAGGGACATGAGGAGGAGGTCAAGAATAGGCCCAGGTGTAAAAAGGGTGTGTGCACTGTGTGATTGCCATGATTCCTGGTGGACTGTGATGCATCTCAGGCCCACCTGTCCTCATCAACGAGTTTGATGACCACAACCATCTCAATGATCTGGATTTTGAGCTCAATGGTGATGAAGATGAGATTGACAACATGGATTGGGAAAATGAGGATAAACACAGGAATCCAGTGCGTAGCAAGAAGTTGGGGAAGAAGAGCAGCATGTCTTCAAATTCTGTGAACAGCTCCAAGACTACGCATAAATGCAAACCATCCACGGATGAGCCCAAGTTTGTGCTCACTCCAACTTACATAATGCAAACTCACACTGACATTTGTTCTGTTCTAGAGGGTCTGCTCCTGCAAAGAAAAAGGGCAAGGTGAGCAAAGGTGGCCCTCTCCCCTCAAAGCAACATGTGCAGTCCATTGCCTTGACATGCATGGACACAACTAGCGCAATCCCTGAGGACAAAGACTACTTCTCAAAATTTGGTGGCCCAGCATTAGATGACAACATAGATGAGGAGGTGGAGAAACTGACAGTGAATCAAAAGAAGAAGCATGGCTTGCCTCTAGTTGATACTGTGCATATGATTGATCTTGACTTCTTTTTGCTCACTGCTGTCACTCTTTTGTGTTCAGAATATCAGGGTCAAGACCGTTGTCAAGCCCAAATCATTGAAGGCCAAGTGTGGTGGCGCAGACAAATGGGGTCTTCACCATCTGCCACCAGGCACCTTGACCCTCTTCAGCGAGGCCATTGTGCCTCTCCTCAAGCTTGATGTTGCTTGTGGCAAGCCCTGGTCAACAGTTACAGTCAAGATGGTCAAGAACCATGTCAGGCAGATCTACAGGGATGAGCATGTAGTGGATGCAGAGTCAGCATACTTTGGCCTGGTGTGTGGATGTTCTTGTCTTTGACATACTTCTCATGGCCAGATACTTAGGCTGGATATTGAATCAATGACTTCAAGCACGACATTGGCAAGCATGCCAAAGCTGCTGTCTCCAGAATGATCTTTGGCTTCCCAAAGGGTGAGTTTCCTACCATGGAGGAACTGGGAGAGTACAGAATGCCTGATAGAGAAGGTGAGAGATCCTCTATGAACTGTGACATTGTCTGATACTTGCATGTAGACAAGGGTCCCAGTGATCCCATTTATGATCTACTGAACAATGATGGCATGGCCAACACGTCAGAAATTGCAAAGTGTGTTGCGTGGGCTTTAGAGACAGACACAAGAGTGTGTGCAAGTCCACGCTTCCTCTGGCACAGATGGGGTGGTGGGACTAACAAGAAGGTGCGTCATGGGCACTCTTGTATCTGGATAATGCTTACTGTTCAAAGGGAATGTTCATGTCCTTCCTTGTTCTCTACACCTACGTGCAGCTCCTAATCACGCTTGATGTGATCTCTGCCACCTACTGCCCCAAACCCCAGTACCGCTTTCTCCTTGAATCACACAACCTCAAAGGAGAACTTCTGCAGCAAGTCAAAGACAAAGACAAAGACAACTACCTCAAATGTGTGTGTGATATTCACGGAGATGATGTCACCTGTGTCAAGATTCTGATACATCCTATTGGCGCATTCCTTATGTCTGGTCAAGCAGTGCAAAACTCCCAGGTGCTCATTTCTGTGTCCCCCCTTCCATTTTGAATCCTGGTCCCTCTCTGAATCTGACTCATCAGGCTGAACTCTTCTCTTGTGTTGTTACAACATTCATCATCGACAGCTATAAGACGCTCAACCCCAACTCAGGGATCCAGATCGTTGTCCTCCTCAGCCAGATCTCGCACCAGCTCGCCAACATGAACAACAGCACTCCCTCAGGACACCCCAATCTCCTCCCTTGTCTGCAACGCACTCCGGTTTCCAAGTCGTTCGATGCGCGTCTGCTTGCCGTCCGTTCTCCGCTTCAGCACAGATGTCACCGTTCGAGTCGCTTGGCTATACGGGGGCTCTGAGACTCGATCATGTCCAGCTGGATCAGGCCCGGCAGACATGTTGGGGACCATACTCTGCACGTCGGAAGAATCAGAAAGTTCGAGCCGACAGCGCGTTGTCCACTTGAGCTTCGCCAAATCGGACTTTGTAGAGGCGACCCCGTGCGAAGGGCGAACGCGCAGGCGGATGGCCCAGACGGCCTGGAGGACCGAGAGCTGGTGGCAAAGGCAAAGGCAGTCCTTGGGCTCGAGCAGATTGCTGTCGGAGCCAGCAGCCATGAAATCGGCAAGACGCTGGCCAAGATGGACTTCCGCACCCGCAACAGGAACTCGAACAGTGCCTGATACACGCCGCGAGGCTTGTTTTGATCGAAATCCCACAGCGTCAGAGCCAGCCCCTCGTCATCAAACTCGGCATCGTCGGAGAGAGACCGGACGGTCCACGCGAGTGCCCGGGTCTCCGTTTTGGCAGTGGGATGCAGGGCTTCTGCGTTGGCCGTGCTCTGGGACTCCGGACGGGTGTCGGCAGGTGCAGAAGGCGCGGCACAGGCCCCGTGGTTCGTCACGAGCGACCCGAGGATCCGGGTGAGCGGCGGGTGGTGCGGACAGTCGAAGAAGAACAGCGGGAGGGCGGACACCTGTAGACGGAGACGAACAGGAGCAGGAGCGAAGAGATGCCCATGATGATGACGTGGCACGAGCAAGGCCAGCGGACCCCCGTGCAGGAGAGGCGGGGGAACACCGATGACGGCACGCATACTGAGGCGTTGTGCGCCGTAGCAGAGATGCATCTAGTACACACACACACATACGGACAGAGGGCGACGAGAACACGGTACATAGTCTGGTGTTGGTGTTCCTGCGCCCACTGCTCGACGAGTGTCGCGACCAGCGCGCCCGACAAGCTGTGCCCGCGGCTGGCGAACCAAAGTGCGTTGCAGAGGAGAGTTGAAGGCGGAGGCGGAGGCGGAGGCGAGAACGCAGCGGGCGGAGGCAGTGCGTCCGTCACTGCTGGCCGTTATGCGTCTTCGCGAGCTGGTGTGAGATCTGGCTGAGGAGGACGACGGTATGGCTAAGCCACACGACGGTCTGGCTGCCCAGTGAGTCGGGGTTGAGCGTCTTGTAGCTGTCGAGGACGAATGTCGTGATGACGCGGAAGAAGAGACCAGCTTGATCATGAGTCCTAAAACGAGTGGTGCGAGTGACGGGTCTGTCAAGACTCAAGAGAGACTAATCATCAGTCAGATCAAGAAGATTCTGAAGAACGGTCGAGGACGCACAAAGACCAGTAGGTCGTCCATCTCACTGCGCCTGCCATCGATGAGACCCTGATTGCCGTTTGACGCCTCAGAGATGTAGACGCTCCGGATCTTGTTTCCGTTCGCCCTCTCGCGCTCGATTGCTTTGTCGGCCTGCAATTCATCGGCCTGTCCTTCCTTGGGTCTGAGATTTGTCAGGCTGTGCTCCCTCGGTCCGCGATTCGTCAGACTGTGATTCGTTGGATTGTTTTTCATGTGCTCAGCCTACAATCATGCTTGTATTCGGTATGTATAATGAGCAACACGAGAGGGGCCTAGTTGAGTGCAACAGTCGAGCAGCTAATATCCTAACATTTCCCTTCCCGGCGTAAGACCTCCGTGAACACGTCCTTTGTGATACTAAGAACAGCCGGTCTGGATCAACATTCTACAGCCCGCATCCGCTCGCGGCGTCTTGTCGACTTGCACACACGTCCCGTGCCGACGGGGGTGAACGTGCTCAACCAGAGACTGACGGATCGCGGGCGCAGCAGCACCGACGGTGGACGGAATCATACAGCCTGCCGCCAAGGTATCCTTACTCTGCATTGCAAATGCATTAGCCACTCGGCACCCGCACATAAGAAAAAGAAAGACTCACCAAGCCGGCCATTCCCGACAACCATCTCAATCCCGCACCTTTCCCGAAGCTCACGCTCTACAGGCCAACTAGCTCAGGGATGCGATCAATGCCTACGACTAGGCCTCCCGAGGAACGAACGGCGATAGGTCGTGCATGTACGGGGCACTGATCGTCGCGCCGTCACCAATGGCTCTGCGAAGGGCCGTGTCAGAGAGACTCGTGCTTGCTGCCATGGTTTTAGTGTGGAATACGGCCCTCGCATGCGGTGCTCGCGTCCCGTCCGTAGTGTGCGCGGTCGACCGATCCAGTGGTGCGCTCATGCAAGCCCAAACCACCCGGATGAGTGTGCAGGCGAAAACGCGGTCTGGGGAGCCGCAAGTGCGCCGAACGTGGTCTATCCTTCAAGTTTGTCCCAACAGGCCTCTGACAGGCCACGGCGTGCAGATCACTGCGTTCTGGCGCAAGAGATACATGCTGCAGGCCCTGAGAAAGAAACATCTGCATCGAGACGCTGGTGCAGAGACACGATATGCGAAAGCGGCGGTGCAGTGCGTCTCTCCGATACCGGCAGCGCCGAATGAGGCTGGTTTCATCCAATCGCCATAGCTTAGATTCCTTATGCGCCACGACCACAGGTGCATGTCTCGGGCCAACGACGGCGCGTCCATGTGCACCGTCTCGGCCGGGGCAGGATGTGAATGCCCGTGGCCGGCATGTTGGGCTGCTGCGTCATCCGAAGACGAAGGCAAGGAGAAGGATGTGGGCCAGCCGCTGCAGTCACGTCGAAGCAACCGCGCATGTAGCGGCGTGTGTCGGGGAGGACGTGCCATGCGCGCGCGAGGCGTCAAACGAGAGATGAGATCGCCGTGTCTGCTCGAGCCTCGTGGCTCTGTCAGCGATCAGGATGGTGGGTGCAAAGCCTAGAAAGCGCTGGATTCTTTGATGAGGTGAGGGGACGCGCTGTGCGCGCGTGGGGCGTAAATCGAGAAATGAGATCGGATTCGAGGACGCTCGTGTTTGAGAACGCAAACTCGCGCTAGTAAGTGGGAGAGGAAGCGTCATGCGCGAGTGGAGGCGCAAGCAAGAAATGGGATCAGACTCGACGAGCGTCGTGGTTGTGTCGGCGATGATCCGCCGCCGCCGAGACTGCACAGCATCGCCCGATGCTCCCTCCTGGAACTGTGCCCCGCTGAAGGATAGCGTCTCGAAATTGGCACACGGCGGAAAACAGGTGCACAATGTCGGGGCATAATGTTTCTAGCTTGCTGAGCACGCCTAGATGCACCCCGCGGGCGACAAATCGTACTCGAGCGGTTTGCTTGAGTCCATCCAACAACGAGCACCAGGCAGGCGGTGTTTGGGCCGTTCAGCTTTGGTCGTCAGCGTAGGCGTCTTCTTTGTGCAGATAGACAGCTCGTCCTGTTCGCGCCGGGAGAGTAGGATTCCTTGCTTTCGCGCTGCGACCGTTAGTCCATGCCTCGTTCCGAGCTGGCACGGCTGGCCCGCTCCACCCGAAGCCTGCTAATCGATATCCCACGATAACGCATCGTGCCAGGCCGTTCTTTCTCAAGCTGTGTCTGGTGCCGCGCTTATCCTCCTGTCCCGCCGGTGCTTAGTCCATACCTTGCTCTGTGAATTTGGGCGAATGAAGTACTGCCCAACGGGGCCGCGCCAGTAGGAACCTTGCGCACAATCACTGCTCATTCCGGCCAAACCGCGGCATCTGCGACGCTCATTGCCTCCGCCGACGACGAGTACACGGATTCGTGTTTCCGTAACATTCCCGTGGGTGTCATCGGTGTCATTGTCGACTGGCACGATTTGCTGGCTGTTTGTGCCAACAGGGATGAACATGCGCCCCGGCGGAGCCAGCTGCTCGACCAGAGCGTGTTTGCGCTCATCCTAGACGACCCGACATTCGAATGGCTTCGCGCAACACCCGTATTCGTGTCTTGAGCTGCAGGGGACGGCAGCTGAACGGCATCCAGGCAATGGTGTGGATCAACGCGAGGTCATGGTCGGCACCGATGGACTGCAGACTTGCCCCTCGTGTTGATTGCTTCAGTGCACGGGGATGCCACAGCTTGAGGGTCTGGTCTTCCGGTTGATTGGGCGTAGTAGCGCTGAAGATCCGAGTATAGGTCTCACAGAGCCAGAGAACGTAGCACGATGATGCATGGCAGCTGCCACATTCCAGACTCGTGACCAAGGCCTCACGTGGTCTGACGCCCTCCTTTCTCCGATCCATTTGAACGAAAGGCATCTGTGAACAGCCAGTTTCATTTCGATGGGAGCCGTATCCCTCTTAGAATTGGCGTGCCCTGACTCCATGGCGAAGTGCGAATTCGATCCGATATTGCTGCAGAGTGCGCCAGTGTCGTGCACCCAGGGAGAGCCGACTCGGGCCGGATGAAAGGCAAGCGTGTACGACATGACCAGGCATCGGATTGGCCTGGAAGTACGACTTCGGGAAGAGCTATGAGCGAAGGGACGATGGCATCACGTCTTATCAACCAAGTACGACGAGCCTATCTGACTATGCACTCTCCCTTTCGACACCATACGTCTGGTTGGATCTTCATGACCTCCCGTTCGCTCACTGATGCTCTACGGCGACTCATCGACATATGTGCGCCTCTTAGGACCGACATTGTCTCAGAAGTACCGATGGACTGCCATGCCTAGGATGCGCCGCCGGCCAAATTGACTGCGTGCGAGCTTGCGTGTGTGTGGATGAATCCGCTACATTGGCGTTGGGCGCTTAGTGTCTGTGAGCCGGGGCATTGTTCCAACGAGGCAGTGGGTATAAAGAAACGCTGCTCGAACATGAGGCAAAGCACTTTACCCCCTGACTTTGAACATGTCACAAGCTGAGAAAGCACAGGCCGACCAACAAAAGGCAGAAGAAGAGCGCATCGAGCGCGAGAGGGCGAGCGGGAACAAACTCTGGAGCGCCTACATCACCGAGGCGCAAAACTACGATCAGGGACTCCTCGAAGGCTGGCGCAGTGAGATGGATGGTATGCTGATCTTCGTGCGTCTCCGACCGTTCTTGATCCTGGCCACCCTCTGAATCTCACTTATCAGGCCGGTCTCTTCTCGGGCGTTATCACGACTTTCATTATCGATAGTTACAAGACGTTGAACCCCGACTCGGGGAGTCAGACTGTCGTACTCCTCAGCCAAACGGTTGCACTCCTTGGCCAGATCTCGGTCCAGCTCGCGCACATGAACAACGGGACTGCAATGGCGGATGCACTCCCTCCCGCCGCTGCCTTTTTGCCGCCGGTCTCCTCTCTTGTCTGCAATGTGCTGTGGTTCACCAGCCTCGCACTCAGCTTGTCGAGCGCCCTTGTTGCGACACTGGTCAAGCAGTGGGCGCAGGAGTATCAGCACCGGACATCGATGTTCTCGTCTCCCTCGGTCCGCGCGCGTGTGTACATGTATCTGTACTACGGCCTACGACGGTTCAATATGCATGCTGTTGTCGGCGTTCCCCCGCTTCTCTTGCACGCAGCACTCCTCCTGTTCTTCGCGGGCCTCGTTGCCTTTCTTGTCCCCATCAACGTCATCATCATGAGCATCTCCTCCGCTCTTCTACTCCTCTTCATCTCGGTCTATGCGACGTTCACTGTACACCCGCTGTTTTTCCTCGACAGTCCGTTCCAGACACCACTCACACGCATCCTCTGGCTCCTGAATCAAAGCTTGGGACGCCCGCTGAGGGTTTATATTTGGAGGGCTATGGCTAGTTGCAAGGCCTTCATCCGAGCCAAAGTCGCGCTGTCAGACCCCGAGAAAGCCACGGAATCTGCTGTGACGGGCCCTGGCGTCTCTGGCGAGGCTGAAGACACGCATCCGCAGTCCCAGAGCATGATTGTGGCCATGAAAACAGCTGCACTGCATCCCGCTGTCGAGACGGAGATCCGGGCGCTCACGTGGACCATCCGGTCTCAATCTGACGACGATGATCTTGAGCGACTGGTCGTGGGGCTCCCTGTGTTGTGGGATTTCGATCGAAATGTGCCTCGTAGCGTGTACGTGGGGCATTTCCAGAAGCTGTTGTGGGATCCGGAAATCCATCTCTGCCAGCGTCTCGGCGATTTCATGGTCGGCTCCACCAGCAATCTGCTTGAAGACAAAGACCGCCTCCGCCGCCAGCTGTCCGTGCTCCGGGCCATCTGGGCCATCTGCGCGTTCTCCCTTCACACGGGATTGCCTCTGACCAACCCGATCGGAGACACCGACGTGGACAACGCGTTGCTCAGCTCCAAGTTTCATGCTTCTCCTGATGTGCAGAGCATGGTCCCTGCCGTGTCCGCTTTGATCCGTCTGAACGAGATCCAGTCTCGGAACCGGGAACGGGCCTCCACACAGCCGAGCAACTCTGACGCCGAAGCGGAGGAGCGACGGCACGCAGACATGCATCGGACGTACACGGATTATCTGGTGGCACTTTCCAAATGCGCTGCCGGCTTCCAACGGGATGTGACCATGACGTTCATTGATCCGCCGCAAATGCGCTTCACGGAAGCGGACGGCTACACAACTCTGCATTCCGCTCTCGGAGAGCTGATCGAATCCGCGTTGGGCAAGACAGCGGACGAGACAGCGGACAACGTCGTCTTTGCTGCTCGCCTGTTGATCAGCCCGTTTGCCCACACATCGTATTATCCGTATCTGTTCCTGTGGCGTGTTAATCTTGGGGCGTTCCTTGTCCGCCATCCGACCCTCGCCGTCTCCGAGCCGGAATCCGACTCGAAGCATCATTACACCCGATATCTGTGCCACATGCTATGCAGGAACTTGAAGAACAAAGAAAATCCCCAGGAATCTGTCGACGCCCTCCACCTGATTTATTGGAATTTGCTCGAGTCTGATAGAGACTTTGATACTCATCTTCTTGTCCTCCGCACTCTGCAGAATGAAGCAGGCGACATCGGCACACACCGTTTGGCTGCCATCGTCCAGTCTCTCGTGCTCAACAGTTTCAATGATTCATCAGAACGGGAAAAAATGCAGAGTATCTTCAGCAACGAGGGCTGGTTCCGCTCCGTGCTCGGCCTTGACAACGATGGACTGACGGAGCAGGCATCGGCGCAGCAAATTTACGCCTGTGCACGTGTGGGTGTTTTGACCACTTTCTTCGAGCAGTGTGCCGCCCGGAGTCCGGACCAAACAGAGCGGGACGCGGACTGGGAGACGCTCCGATTGGTGCCACGCCACGCAGACTGGTTCATTTGTTCTGTGATCCCGACTGGACTACAACGCCGATATGCCGACGCCGCTTCTGCATTCATGCGCAAATATCCAGAAAACTGTCTTGCGGATGGGACTGGGCTCTTCCGGGCGCTTTTCTGGGCCGTCCATGAGCGCTTCGGGTGGATGACTGATGTGGATGTATTGCGCGTCGTGGACGTGGCTGTGTCGGAGGTGCAGAAGGACGATCAGCAGGAATCACACCGGGACCGCGCTCAATGGATCCGGGAATGGATACAGAACCGGCTCGCGTCTGTCCCGCTCGTCATCGCTCGTCAGTGACGGGGAGTAGGAGGGTGTCATTTCCATTGCTTTAGCCTCCAATCCATGTATTCCGTATGTTCAACGAAATCATCTTTGCCGCGTCCAAGATATGTACATATGCAAACAGACACCTTTGTCACGGTCACACACATCGGATCGTCCACGCGACATGTCACACAACTCTCTCGATTGCGCAAATCCAAGAACAAGTACCAGGAAGGCAGTCTTTGGGAAAGCTGCCGTTGGGGATCACACATCCGACCCATCTGAGACAGGAACACTTGCAACTGCGTCCTCAAACTAGGGGGCAGCCCACATGCACAATGGTAGACCGGCAGGAACGTCGGCGCAAACGGGGTCTTCTCGGTACCATTCGGATAGTTGGGGCAACACTTGCGACTGCGTCCTCAAACTAGGGAGCAGCCCACATCACCGAAGACACCGATATTCTCCGAGAAAATGTACTCGCGCATGCCAACGGTCGCAACGGGAGTCTGCCCGAGCTCTTTTGCGTCCCACCACCGAGAACACGCGTTGGTCTCGTTCGTCTGTCTGTAGCCCCTCGATTTCACTGAACATATTCCCGATCTTGAAACTGTCGCTGCGTGTCACGAAGGCGAAGGCGAGGAGGAGGACGTGGCTGGCCGCTGCTGTCGCCGTCGCCGGTACTTCTACGGCTACTCGTAGGCGGACCGGTCTGGTATGCCGGTCGAAACTGCCCGTGCGACAAAGCCAGTGGGGCATGAGAGCGCGCATGATGTCGTGGATGTGGTTGCTGCTGCCGCCGTCGCCGCATTCGTAGCTCCCCTCAGGCATCTCTTCTACAGCTCCCAGACGAAGCTATTCCTCGAGCCGCCGCGGCCGATGCTCTTCCTCCGCCTCCTGCTGCTGGCAGTCGAGCTCGTAGCTCGTCGAAACGTAGTGGCCAAGCACGCAGGTGGGTCCGTCCATGCAAACTGCACTGGTTGTCCGTAATGCATCCCTAGCTGAAGTGCTCCGCTGCCAGCAGGAATTCGTAGCCGTAAGTCATTCTATTGGCATTGTCCTTGTGAATGGTGACAGCGTGTCGATATAGACGACTCGGCCAAGTACGGATGCGCATGCCCGTTGCTGGCATGCCAGGAAAAGGCAGTCGAGATGCACTATTGTAGCCAGCCAGGAACGACGGCGCCAAGTGGCTTGTGATACGATCATCAGGGTAGTCGGAGGTGGGGTGTGCAAACAAGAATTGGAGAACGCAGATCTCCCCTGAAAAGGCGCGCCGGGGACAGTAATGGTCTGGAAAGTGGGACGTCACGAGTGAGCGAGATCGAGCTCGGTGCATTCGACTGACACAGGCCAATCTAATGCTGCGGAATCAGACCCTGAAACCGAAGTGCAATGAATCGGCCTACGCAATGTGCTAGTCTTCTAGACCGCCCGAAGCTGGTTGCGTCTTCCTGTTGACCATCGACAGCTCGTCATTTCAGCCCGGGATGGCTCGAAGAAGTTGTGCGGGAGCCCGTTACGCAATGCATCAAGATGTAGCGCTCATGTGGGGGGTCGCCGGATGCTCCGCACGCTCTGGAGCTAGGGTATGACAATGGGAAGTTGAGTAAAAGCGGATTGAAAGTCGACACCTCATCCCAAGCTCATCGGGTTCCGGGGCACAGCTGTCATTGTCGACGTGCCAGAGAGCTCATCATCGCCCATCGTCACAAGTTCGAGAGGGAGAGGACCGCCAGCAGAATCGCACTTGGGGTGATTCGAGTCGTTTGATGGTAGTCCTGAGACAAGTGATCATTCAGCTCTCTCCAACGCACTCCAAGACACAATATACCTACGCGTAAACTCTTGCAGAATTGTAGCAGCATGGTCCCAACACATGGACCCACCCCACGGCTCTTTGATGAGTGTTACTTTGTGTCCACCAAGCCTGATCGCACCTAGTACTTCGCTCCACTTCCTCGGCCACACCCGCTCCAGCGAGAGCACCTTGTGGAACAGCGTGATTGGGCTCGAGTTCAGATGCCGCTGCAAGGCCACCGACAGCGCGTGAGCCTTGTACCGCTGTGGTGTGAATCGCCCTGGGCCGACATGTCCTGCGGCCACCTCCTCAGCACCGCGCTGATCATCCCATTCTCCAGGACGACTGCCCCGTCAGACCCTCCGTATTGCGTGTCGCCACGTCGCTTCTGCGCCGTATCTGATCCCGTGTGCGTATGCAGCGCCACGTGTATGTGTGTGTGTGTGTGTCCCGTTCGCCCGCGGTGTCAATCAAGAAATGCGTTCCTCCTGGAGTTGGGCCTCGCTGTAGGAAAGCGTCTCGAGGTTCGGGCATAGCATCTGCGTCGCGCTCTCCGAGTTGGGCGACGGGACGAGAAACTCGAGCGTGTCGTCCGTGCACGGCGAATTCGAGCGCGCAAACCTGCGCCAGGTAGTGGGAGAGGAAGTGTCGTGCGTGGGTGGAGGCGTCAAGCAAGAAATGAGCATTGAGATCAGACTCGACGAGCGCCGTGGCTGTGTCGGTGATGATCCGCCACCGAGACTGCACAGCATCGCCCGACACCCCTCCTGGAACTGAGCCCCACTGGAGGATAGCATCTCAAAATTAGCCCACGGCATGTGTGTCGTGCTCTCCGAATCGCGCGGTGGCCCGACAGACTCAAACACGTCCTCCGTTCATAGCGAGCCCAAGCACGCGAATTGGCGCACAGCGGGAAACAGCCGCGCGATGTCCGTGGCGGAGTCTTTCCAGCTCGCTGAGTACACTTGGATGCGCCCCGTGGGCAACAAATCGTACTGGAGCGGTTGGCCCGAGTCCATTCGATAACGAGCACCAGGCAGGCGGTGTTTGGGCCATTCAGCTTTGGTCGTCAGCGTAGCCGTCTTCCCTGTGTAGATAGACAGCTCGTCCTGTTGGCGCTGGGAGGGCTGGGTGGTGTTTTGAGAGATCCAGTTGCGCGATTCTTCGAGCAGATCAGCGCCCGTTTTGCCAACTGCCCGGCGATCGCCACAAACTTACCTGTTCTACAGCTAGGGCATGTTCAGGCGAGACATGACGATCTGTACACGTGGGGGCTGAAGAGGCAGAACAACAGTCACGAAGAACCATCCATCGATGCAGGGAAAGAGTGTATCTGCAGCAATCTCAGACAGAAACACTTGGAATCGCTTCCTCGGAGCAAAAAGCGATCGACATCCATTCCGGAAGGCCGGCGCAAAAGGGCTTGTGATAGGATCATTGGAGTGGCTGCAGATGGGATTTGCGAAGGATCAGACAATGCAGAGAGGCGCTGGATGTGTGTATGAGAAAGATGCGCGTCTATCCTGAGGGCACGCACTAGAAGGTCGATGCATCGTCGGCAACCAGCGAATCGTGAGGACCAAAAGTGGGATCTCGGCGGGGTGCGCATGAAGATTGAGGGGCACCATCCTCGGCCGGCGCTTGATGTCTTGAGAATAGCTGCCATTCCACGACAGGCAGCGCGTATATCGGCAGCAGGCGTGTTGCCAGAGCCTGAGAATCTTAATGACCTTTATACTCTGCGCCATTTGAGTAGACAGCCCAAGGATAGCCCCGGTGCTCTCGATGCTGTGTTCTCTCCAGCACACACGCCCTCGCATCGTGGACAGAGGAGGGAAGCGGTTGTCCGTCACCCAGTGCATGAAAGCGTAATGATTGAGGATTAACGCCGAGTTGTGGGTGGTACCAATGAGGGGTGGATTGACCCTTGTGTCGTCTGCCCTGGGTGGATCGGAATGCCACAGCGGCAGTAGCTCGGCGTCTATATCAACGATAGGTCACGGTGGAATGCCCCTCGTGTCGATTGCTTTCACGCCTCAAGTTACCGCGGCTGTAGAGTTGACTTGGGGTGGGGGCGCCAAGGAATCACGGCGCTTGCGCCAACTAGAGCCCACACACACGGCTTCTCTCCTCGTGGAGTGCGAGACGGCCATTCCCAAAGTCGAGGTCGATTCCTGATACGTCGGCTGAGAACGGATGTGCAGGATGTCGTCGTTGCTGCAGTGCTAAGTGACCACATTCAAGATTCGTGACGAGCTTGATGGAGTGTGACAGCACGTGTCTCTTCCAATCCACTTCAAACGAAAGGCGTTTGTGAACAACTGATTTCATTTCGATGTGGACAGTATCGCTCTCAGGATGGGTATGTGCTGCATCCATGATGAAGAATGGCATCTTATCTGATATTGCTCTCAGCCGAGGTCAGGAAGCTCGGAGCTCTGGACTGCCTGACAAGACATCGGATTGGCTATGAGCCTATGACAGTGGGACATCGAGAAGAGCTGCGAGAGAACATGATATCGCATGTGACCAAGTACAATGGGCGCATCTGAGTCTGCTCGCCCCTTTTCGAAACTACGCGTCTCGTTGGATTTCAACGACCTCACATCTGCTTACTGATATTCTACGACGACTCATGCACACATATGCACACCTCCTGGGACAGGCGCCGTCTTCCTAGTGCTTGACGAAACCTGTTCATCTCCAGGAAGCGCAGATGGCCTGCCATGCCCTGGGATACGCCACCGGCCAATCTTTGTGCCGCCCGAGCTTTCTTTGGCTTCCTTGAGCGTCTGTGTCTAAATCCGCCACTCTGGCGCTGGGCGCTTGGTGGCTGTGAGCCGTGGCATTGTCCTGGTGAGGCAGCGTGCATGAAGAACCGCTGCTCGAACATGAGGCGAAGCACTTCACCTCTTACCTTTGACCATGTCACCAGCTGCAAAACAACAGGCCGACGAAGGAGCGGTCGAAAAATCGCAGACCCACGGATCGCAGTCCGGTGAAAGACTGCCCGCGGAACCGCAGACTGACGAATCACAGTCTGAAGAATCGCAGGCCGACGAATCGCAGGCCGACGAAAGACAGTCTGAAGATTCGCAGACCAAGGAATCGCAGACCGAGGAATCACAGACCGAAGAATCACAGGCCGACGAACCACAGTACGATGAACCACAGCCTCCAGAAGTGCAGACCAAGGGAGCACAGGCCGATCAACGACAGGCAGAAGAAGAGCGTCTCGAGCGCGAGAGGGCCAGTGGAAATAAACTTTGGAGCGCCTACATCGCCGAGGCGCAAAACTACGATCAGGGTCTCCTCGAAGGCTGGCGCAGCGAGATGGATGGTCTGCTGATCTTTGTGCGTCTCCGACCGTTCTTGATCCTGGCCACCTTCTGAATTTGACTCGTCAGGCCGGTCTCTTTTCGGGCGTTATCACGACTTTCATCATTGACAGTTACAAGACCCTGAACCCCGACTCGCGCAGCCAGACCGTCGTGCTCCTTCGCCAGACCGTCATACTTCTCACCCAGATCTCGCAACAACTTGCGAACATGAACAACGGGACTGCGATGGCGGACGCACTGCCTCCCGCCGCTGCCTTTTCGCCGCCGGTCTCCTCTCTCGTCTGCAACGCACTTTGGTTCACCAGCCTCGCATTAAGCTTGTCGAGCGCATTCATCGCGATGCGGGTCAAGCATCGGGTGCAACACTTTCCCCACCGCACGGCCATGTTTCCCACCGTCTTCACCCAGTCATGCATGTGCATGTACCTTCACGGCGGTTCGCGACGCTTCAATGCCAAGGCCCCTCTCCTTCTCCTGCACGCGGCACTGGTCCTATTCTTTGTGGGTCTTGTGGCGTTTCTTGCGCCCGTTAGCGTCATCGTCATGAGCATGTTTGCCGCTATCCTCCTCTTCTTCACTGTTTTCTATGGAATATTCACCGGATACCCATCCTTGCTTGGGATTGTTTACGCTAATCCGTTCGGTCCCTGCCTCTACTCTACTGATGTTTGACAAAGTTTAAATAGGAGTAGGTTGTTCTGAAGTTCTTGTCATACCCATACCTAAACTAATAAACGATTCAAGAATACGATGTTTTCTGTTCTATATCATGCTCATGTACACGGGCAGGACATCAGCCTAGGGACTGGCGACGATATTTCGTGAACGCTGCGAGATAGTCCTCAGCCGTTTCGAGCGCAAGCTCGAGCGCCCGGGTCTGCGGGGTTCACGGGCCGCCCCGGGTCCCCCACTCCGCCAGGTGAGCATCATGAAGCTGGATCGGGACACGATCCCATCGATCCTCGACACGCTCGACGCAGCCCAGCCCTGAAGCAATATCTTCCCACTGTGCACGATAGCTTCCCTCGGCGCCATAATACCGCTCCTGCAACGTAGCAGTCAGCTGTCCTCCCACGACAGGACGCGCGAGACAGGCTCTGCAGAATCGAGAACCCGTTCAACAAGCGCGTGTTTTGCTTCGGGATCCGCTGCGCCTAGCACAGATACTCCTGCGCTGCACAGGCCCGAGGCCGAAGCCCGGCTTAGCCAGCGCGTTGATGCGGTTGCCCCACTTGCAGCTGCGTGCACCGATGTGCTCCGTGCCGATGATGCGCAGCGTGAAGCCATGCGAGTTGCGAAGCGGCGTGCCGTCGATCTCCCACGCCAGTAACACCCCGGACGCGCAGATCATGTGGGCATGTAAGCACGGTATTCGAAGTGCAAGTCTGCGCCAACGAACCCTGCACTCGGGCAGGACGCCCTCACAGGTGATGCTGGTGCGTCCAAAGCGGAGGCGCGGTCAACCGCATTCGTTGCGCGCGCTAAACGCCGACGAGCGCCGGAGAGGCAGCTCAGTCGTGTGTGACAGTGGCTACGCCGTTATCGAGCAAGATAACTGCGTCTGCCTAGGCGCTGCCTCGTCCGTGTGTCGCGTCAAAGGTGGCTCGTGCAACAGATGAGCTGAGAAGGAGCGCGCTAGTAACCTGCCGCTTCCCGTGTCGCTGAACCAATGATACACTTCAACGCGGCAAACACACGTTGTCCGGTGTGGCAGGGACAGTGGACACCCGGGGAGCGCTTATAGTCACGGCGAATGTGTGAGAGACGCGTCGCGTGGATATACGGAGCATGACACACAGCGAGCTGGTTCAATAAGCGGAGTAGCAGGCAGAGGTTGATTTGCTTCCCATCGTGTGTCCGCAGCAGGTTGCTGTCTCGGACGCGAAAGCGAGCGATACCTCCTCAGCTGCCAGCGACGTGCAGGGGAATCACAGTCCAGTCCAGACAGCGTCTCCCAGCAAGACCTTTGATCCCGGTCTGATACGACGACCATCATCGAGACCTCGACGGAACCAGATCCAATCCGAAGCTTGAGGCTAGGCTTGTCACTGCAGGTCGCGCAACACCACTCGAGGTCTACAGGAAAGCCCCTGTTCCTATTGTCACCCGCAATCTCAAGAGGCGCAGTCAGTGGATGATCCAGACGACTGTCGATCGGCTTTCTGACCCGAATGACATCTTGAATGGGACAAGGATGAGTGATATCTCAGGACGAGAGCGACGATGCGCTGACCGATACAAGCATGAAACCGGCGGGCCAATCCCGCTGAGAGAGTAGCCGTCTGTGCTCGATCCGCGGCTATCCAGGAGCTGGACAGCATTCTCAAGATGGGCTGCGATTGCAGGTGCATGGCTCGTTCAGAGCTGGCGCAGATTGCCCACTCTTCCCAAAACCTGCCAGTCGACGTCCTACGACAACACGCAGTCCCATGCCGCTCTTTCTCAAGCTGTGTCCGGGCCGAGAAGCCTGACCCCCTATCCTCCTGTCCCGCCGGTGCTCAGTCCAGCCCGCGCCCTCTGGATCTGGACGAATGAGAGAAGTCCTGTCCAACGTGAACGTGCCAGTATGAACCTTGCGCGCAATCACTGCTCGTCCCAGCCAAGCAGCGGCATCTGCGACGCCTATCGTCTCCGCAGACGGCAAGCACATGGATCCGTGTTTCCGTAATGTTCCCGTGACCGGCGCAGTCGACTTGCGCGATTTGCTGAGGGCCCGTTCCAAAAGTGATGAGCATGCGCCCCGGCAGAGCCAGCTGTTCGACCAGAGCCTGATTGCGCTCATCCTCGGCGACCCGACCTTCGACGGGTATATCTCCCCATGCTCTGGCAACCTGAAATTGTCCGCCGCCAGCCCAAACATCGCGCAGCCCCGCGGTCCGACGCTGACTGGAATGCTCCCCCGCCAGCCCACTGGTGTCGTTGCTGCTGCTGAAAGTGTGTTGCCAGCGACGACACATCCTAGTCCCCTGTCTCAGGAGTTGATCGACCAAACGGGGTGGGGTGCAAATGCCGTGGCGAGCCACACTGATACAAGGACGAAGGTGGGGAGGAGAATGTGACCGGTCGCCGCCGCCGCATGCGAAGCTTTTTCTGACGCATCTCTTCGACATCTGGCAGGTCAAGTTGGATGCGCATGTGTGGCGTCTCGTGGCTTTGTCAGCAATCATCGCCGATGAGGATTTGGGATGCAAAGCAGTGTTGGTAAGCCTAGAAAAGCGCTGGATGCTTTGATGAGGTGAGAGGATGCGCTGTGCGCGCGTGGGGCGCCAATCGAGAAACGAGATCGGATTCGAGGACGCTCGTGTTTGAGGACGCAAACTCGCGCTAGTAAGAGCGAAAGGAAGTGTCATGCGCGGGCGGAGGCGTCAAGGCAAGAAGTGAGATCAGACGCGATGAGGGTTGTGGCTGTGTCGGCGATGATCCGCCGCCGAGATTGCATAGCATTGCCCGATGCTCCCTACTGCAAATGGGCCCCGCTGAAGGATAGCGTCTCAAAAGTGGCACACGGGGGAAAACCGGTGCACAATGTCGGGGAAGAATGTTACCAGCTCGCTGAGCACGCTTGGATGCACCCCCGCAAGCGACAACTCGTAATGGAACGGTTTGCTGGAGTCCATCCAATAACGAGCACCAGGCAGGCGGTGTTTGGGCCGTTCGGCTTTGGTCGTCACCGTAGGCGTCTTCCCTATGTAGGTAGACAGCTTCTACTGTTCGCGCTGGGAGGGCTCGGCGGTGTTGTGAGAAATCCAGTTGCACAATTCTGCGAACAGATCAGCACCCATTGTGTCAGCCGCTAAGTCATCGACACAAACTTACCTGTTCTGGAGCTAGTAGATCATGTTCAGCCAAGACAGCACAATTTGTACGCGTTGGGGCTGAAGAGGCGGATAAACAGACACGAAGAACTATCGACCTTTACATTCTGAGCCATTTGAGTTTGCAGCCCAAGGATAGCACCGGTGCTCTCGATGACGTATTCTCTCCAGCACACACACCCTCGCATCGTGGGCAGAGGAGGGCGGCGGCTGTCTGTCACCCAGTGCACGACAGCATACAATAATGTGGATCAGTGCCAGGCTGTAGGTCGTACCAATGAGGGGTGTCTTGACTCTCGTGTGGATTGCCCTGGGTGAATCAGAATGCCACAGCGGCAGTAGCTCGCCGTCCAGATCAACGTAAGGTCGCATTGGACTGCCCCTCGTGTCGATTGCCTTCACGCCTCAAGTTACCGCAGCCGCACACAGAGTTGACTTGAGGTGAGAGCGCCGAAGAATCACGGCGCTTGCGCCAACTAGAGCCCGCACACACGGGTTGTCTCCTCGCTTAGTACGAGACGGCCGTTCCCAAAGTCGAAGTCGATTCCCGATGCGTCGGCTGAGAAGTTAGAACGGGTGTGCCGGATGTCGTTGTTGCTGCAGTGCTACTCGCATTCGAGGTTCGTCACGAGCGTGATGGGGTGTGACAGTACATGTCTCTTCCAATCCACTTCAATCGAAAGGTGTTTATGAACAACCGATTTCATTTCGATGTGGACAGCGTCACTCTCAGGATGGGCGTGTGCTGCATCCATGGTTAAGAATGGAATCCTATCTGATGTTGCTGTCGGCCGAGGTAAGGAAGATCGGAACTCTCGACTGCCTGACAAGACATCAGATTGGCTATGAGTCTATGACAGTGCGACTTTGAGAAGTGCTGCGAGAGATGGGACGATTGTATCACATCGTATACAACCGAGTACGATGGGCCTGTCCGAATCTACTCTTTCCTTCTCGAAACTATGTGTCTCGTTGGATTTCAACGACCTTACATCTGCTTACTGATAATCTACAGCAACTCATTCACAAATACGCGCCTCCTGGGACCGGTACTGTCTCACCAGGGCTTGATGCCATCCGTCCATCTGCCAGAAGCGCCGATGGCCTACTATGCCCCAGGATAGTAGATACGCCGCCGGCCAATCTTTGTGCCGTCCGAGCTTTCTTTGGCTTGCTTGAGCGCCTATGTCTGAATCCGCCACTCTGGCGCCGAGCGCTTGGTGGCTGTGAGCCGTGGCATCGTCCTGGTGAGGCAGCGCGTATGGAGAAACGCTGTGCAACACGAGACACGGCAGTTTCCCTCCCGCCTTTGACCATGTCGCGAGCTGAGAGAGAACAGGCCGACCAACGAAAGGCAGAAGAAGAGCGTGACGAGCGCGAGAGGGCCAGCGGGAACAAGCTCTGGAGCGCCTACATCGCCGAGGCGCAAAACTACGATCAGGGTCTCCTCGAAGGCTGGCGCAGCGAGATGGATGGTATGCTGATCTTCGTGCGTCTCCGACCGTTCTTGATCCTGGCCACCCTCTGAATCTCACTTGTCAGGCCGGTCTCTTCTCGGGCGTTATCACGACTTTCATTATCGATAGTTATAAGACACTGAACCCCGACTCGGGGAGTCAGACTGTCGTACTCCTCACCCAAACGGTTGCACTTCTCGGCCAGATCTCGGTCCAGCTCGCGCACATGAACAACGGCACTGCAATCGCGGACGCACTGCCTCCCGCCGCTGCCTTCTCACCCCCGGCCTCCTCCCTGGTCTGCAACGCACTCTGGTTCACGAGTCTTGCGCTCAGCTTGTCGAGCGCCCTTGTTGCGACTCTTGTCAAACAGTGGGCACAGCAGTACCAGCACCGGACGTCCATGTTCTCGTCTCCCTCTGTCCGTGCGCGCGTGTACATGTATCTTTACTACGGCTTACGACGCTTCAATATGCATGTCGTGGTCGGCGTTCCTCCGCTTCTCTTGCATGCAGCACTGCTTCTGTTCTTCGCTGACGGCGAGTGGAGTAGTAATCGCAGAGGGTGCCATTTTCCATTGATTTAGCCTACAATCCATGTATTCTGTACGCTCAACGAGATCCTCTGCACTGCGTCCAAGACCCTCCGTCGATTACGTATGCAAATATACACCTTTGTCACCGTCACACATATTGGATCATCCCCGCCATATGTCACAGAACTCTCTCGATTGGGCAAATCCAAGTGTGAGCACCAGCAAGGTGGTCTTCTGTGTTGAAGCTTGTTTGTATTAGCAACTATCACAGTATGTAGACATGACATCATAAGTAGTATTCTTAGATTACTTTGGCTCGCTCCACAATGACCTCATACCTGACCTCATTATTGCGTCATCCATTACTCATCTATGATATCATTACTCCACTATGACATCATGATATCTGCTCCAGACTGGTATATAAACCTAGTACTATACACTCCATATCCTCAGCTCCTGTGTCTTAAACTCGCTGAGGTATGCATTCTCCCTTATGATCTAATGACCCTTACTTATGACTTGTACCACAGACTCTGTGTCTTTAGGTACAGCTAATGTAAAGCTCCTGTGTCTTACACTCGCTGAGACTCTGTGTCTTTAGGTGATCGCTACTGGTCGTATCTCCACTGCGCGGTATTGTCTGCGACAGGTTATGGGCCCCGCCTGAACCACTAGCCCAGATCAAGAAACATCGAACTACTCCCTTTGCTAAGGCGAGTATCTTTCACTCGTTCAGCCCTTCTAGAGCGCCGTCTTTGTGTGCTCGTCCCACTTGCTGGATGTCGGTCCTCGCATTTGTGCTCTCACCCTCAAGGGGTTACGCGAGCGGCGTCAGGGAGTCATTCAGTTGGCAGACACGCCGTTAGCTATTCCGTCCATGATTGCTCGCGCGCGTTTTACGTTACATCTTTTTATTGTACAGCGGACATACCCACCAGGCACTGGTCCTTTGGTCAATCCCACTCCTGAACCTTGCGCGAAGCGCCTAGGTGGTGTGGTAGCTCTCAACAGCTGCTGGAGGTCGATCCCTCCGCCAGGCAAAACAATCCTTCGGGGTTGACTCGCATTCCTCACAAGGGACCCTGCGGGCTGGTGACACTACGAGGATTCATGCAATGACGCTCTGCGTGTATGCATGTCTTTAAAAGGGAGAAGATGGGCGGTCAAACCCGGTGCTTGGGACGGCCTTGGGCACGTGTCCCTTGGCCAGTGACGGACTGCGAGGGCAGTAATCACCGTCGGGTACTGCCGCCGCTGACGTATATAGTTACGTTACTTTGATACAAATATGGGCACTTACTATACCGCTTTATTTCGTTATCATTCCCCGCGCGTATATGGGCATCATGGATGGGATGGGGACGCTTGGTCGTTTTTGTTTCAGAGATTTGGCACTTGGGATTTGTTTCTTGGTCTGCAGAGAATCTGGGGCTGACTTTGTCGCTCTAGTCTCCATCTCTATCACCCTGTCATCACCAAACGATCCTCCTGTTGGGGTTATTCAATACCCTGTTAACACTTGGGAATTCTTTGGACCTCCCTACCTTCCTCTCTCATCTGTCGCTGACGACGACATCTTTCGAATCGGGGATCTAGAAAATCCAGACAGTTATCAAGAGCAGGGTAACTTCACCACTGCCCTCCACGTTCTGTTTGGCGAGAACCTCGTCGTAGACCCCTCCCTCTACTACCAAATCGAAGACGTCATCGAATTTCTTCCCATCATGTCTGGGATCGAAAAGTTGAACAACAACATCCTGAACATGTTCGATGGCACCAATTGGAACACATGGTCGGACAACTACATGAGCATCTGTATGCATCAGGGGACTTGGGGAGTGGTTAAACCCACTCACATTACGGTTTCTGGAACAAGTGCTCCGAATCCTGGGGCTCTAGGACGACCCACCACTTGTGCGGGTTTACATCACCCAGAATTTGCGCAAGGGAATCTTTATGGACAGTCAACGGGAGCGCACTGCGTGCGAGGTTTTTGCGAAGATGGCGACGGATTATGGCCAACCAAATGCCATCGATGCTTTTGTCGAGTACCGCCTCCTGAACACCACCACCTTCCACGGTGGTGATACCATTGAAAAGCAAATCATGGAAATGGAGACTCGTTGTCGCCAGTGTTCAGAAGGAGGAATCGAGATCCCCGACTACCTCTTCGCAACTCTAATGCTCGCCGCCTTGCCCGCTTCCAGCAGAGGTTTCGTCACCTCTTACCTTGCCAATCGTCCTATCGCTTCTCTGAACCCAGTCGATGTCAAGAACAGCGTCATAGGGAATATCAAGATCGAGAACCTCGACACAATGTCGAACTCGAAGATTTCCACCGTTCCGTCCCTTGCCACCCGCTGCACTCATTGCAACAAGTCCGGTCACGTTGCGGCATCCTGCTACAAGAAGTATCCCAACCTCAAGCCGAATGGTCAATCTTCTGACAAAGGCAAGGGGAAGCAGGATGAGGGGAAGAAGAAAAAGAAGAAGGAGAGGAAGAGTGGTGATGGTACTAGCGCTGTAAAAGAAGTTGTAGCTGCTCCCGCGGTTGCAGCTGCCTCCAATAGAATGCACATTTCGTCCTATCTCATGAGTGACTCCCTCAAACACATCGATGATGGAATTTTTGTTGAAGAAATGGGAGACGACTCCAAAGTTCGTTTTCTATGGGACTTGGGTTGTACACATCATATGACAAACACCCAATCCGATCTTCACAACATCAGACCTATCGACACCTATGTAATCGTTGGGTCAGTGATAGGCTGGCTACCAGACGGGCTCTGCACCAACTCTGTAAGGGCGTATTTTTGCACTTTTTACAGAGTTTACTCTTGAACCACTCGGTGTATCGTGTCGCGGGTGACAGTGTTGTGCTCAGTAGGACTTAAGGGTCTACTGCCCAGTCGACGACTGTGGATAGTGTCGACGATAGCAAGGCAGTCAGACCACTACTGTGGAACTGGTCTTACGAGTCTATACCAGGCTCAGGGCCATTAGTGACGAACGCTTGGACCGCGACCATTCCCCAAAAAGGGATCTGTCGTTGCATCGACTTCTCAAAAAGGGTCATTCTCTGCAGATGGGAACTGGGGCTGAAGGGCTGAGCAATGTGCGACGTTCTCAATAATAAAACTATTACTGGACAGGACTTGGCGTTACAAGATTGAACCAATCTTGTCGCGGCAACTCCCGGTTTTGAGTTGGACGTTTCCTCAGATCGTGCCACGACGACGACGACTCGTCACATGTCAGGATCCATTCGATCACGGGACATTGTGGACGCGTCGCGGTGACACTTCCAAGTGTCACGGCGAGTCGCGCCCATACCCAAACACACTAAAATCGACACGGCTAGATCCGTGGACCGAACCATGTGAGGAACGACTGGCGTGCCTAGGGCCATACGGCTTCTTGGGGCGCCCACGTTGGTCTCACATGCCAAGACATACCCGTTGGCCAATCCAGCACGTCGTATTCCAAAAGTATGACGCGGTGAGTTGGTCCACATCAAAAGTATCATATGGACAATGGGGCGGGGTCCTGATCACTCAGGACCTGTCCGATCGTTCAACTTTTCAGTTACCCTAAAAGGCAACCGATCTTAGATAGCGTAGCTACTATGCAGTTGTACAGGACTTTACTAAGCATCGTCGTAGACAGTATAAGTAGCACGTTGTTTCTTTGTATTAGGAAGCTTTCCCCGGATTGTGAATCACTCTCATTTCAGATTGTGTTGTACAATTTGCGTGCCGCGTGATTCCACCCTAAGAAGTTCTGCTACCCCTGCCCAGTCGCGACGAGTTGCTCCCTGAGCACTTGTAGCTACTGTGATTTGAGTTTGAGTTTTGAGACATCAGAAAGTCGGATTTGCCGCATCTGGTTTAGTCGCGGCATTTAGTGTCGTCGCCCTTTGGGCTTTGTTGAGATCGTTCCACACCTCTAGCTTGGCAGTGCGTCGACTAGTTGTGCTCGGGTTGTTTTTGTCAGTTGGCAGTGCGTCGACTTGAGAACTTTGGTTCCACACTTCTTGCTTGGCAGTGCGTCGACAAGTTGTGCTCGGGTTTTGGACATTGGCTGTTAGTTGGCAGTGCGTCGACTCAGTACTTTTGGTTGTGTCAGTTGGCAGTGCGTCGACTTGACATTTTGGTTTACTGGTTGGCAGTGCGTCGACTCAGTATATTGGTTGTATCGGTTGGCAGTGCGTCGACTTGATATTTGGGCTTTGCGTCACCATCTAGACGCTGTCGCTACAAGGGATCTTAATACTTCGTATCAAGTTCTGACTTGTTATATTGTTGGTTGTGGATTGGATTAGTGTTGGTTGTGCTCGTATAGAAGATATTGGTTGAGATACCATTGTTTGCTATATATATATCCTTGTCGTCGACTTCGTCTCCACGACTATTGGATCTGTGTCTATTGAGAGTTGTGATACTGGTGCTCTGTCCACCCCGGAGCCCTCGCATCTTTCACACACTGAGAAGCTGATTACGAGGAGTGTGAACGTGTTTATATTTGGGTTTACTTTCATAGTAGATTCACTTGTGAGCACGCCCTCAGCATTTCACCGTAAGATAGGCGTCAGTCACTGCCATCGAGCGGGCACGTGATATGTGTCACGTCACATGTCACGCGGCAAAAATCTCGACGCAAAGGTCTCTAGTTGTATTTTCCTCATAATGCGTAGCTACAGTAACAGAGTTGGTATTTGGGTGTCTATTGAGTATCTACTGTCTTTTTAGAAGGTCCAAACTTATCAAATAGAGACATAATGTTGCGGGGAAGGACTCGGTGACCTCGATATCGCTTACTTGCCCAGACAGCTTGATTCGCATCCAAACCCTTTTTGTACGCGTCAATGAACCTTTCTGACCGTGTCGCAAATCTGAGAACAAATAAATTCCAATCCATGGCAATAACGCGGCTGAAATCACGTACTTTCGCATGCTGTCTAGAGGCACAGCATCAAGGGCAGCATTTGCATTGCGTTCGAGGTCGTCCTCGGTAGAGGACATGGGAAACATGCGATAGATTCGCTTTGCGTATCCCCAACACTGTTCGATGAAGTTGCATTCAGGGTGAAACTTTGGAAAAAAGATGACCTCATATCCTCGGGCCGCACAATGTTCTTCGAGCCTGGACTTCTGATCTGAGAAGTCCGGTTGCATGAATAGAATCCGACGACAGCAGCAATCCGTGCGACCCAGAGGACAATTGAAGCCTTTGCATTCGGCTTTGAGCTTTGAGGGGTCTGGGAGATTTGCGCCTTTTGCAATGCGTTCCTGGATCAGAACGCGCATCCCTTTGAAGATGCCAGCTTTGGGATGACCTTGAGGAAAGTACAGAGCTTGAGGCTCGCCGTTCGCAAATGAAGCATTGCGCATGCGAACGGTGACATCCTTTCCATCAACCTTGGCTTTAGCAAACCAGTTCTTCTGCGTGTTCGTCTTCTTGTCGATTCCAGGTGTGTTCATGGGCATCTTCCGAGCAGAGAGAGCATCCGGGGCACGAGCCGTGTGATTTGTGGCGTTGTCATAAGCAAGAACATGCTTCTCGTCAGGATAGTTGGTGTCCAGATAGTCCATCATCGCTGTTGCATGTTCAAGGATCTCCTTGTTCCCGTAATAACCATCTCGATTGGCACCTGGTCGAATCGACATGCGAGCAGCCCAACCGTGATCTGGAGACACAAATGCGATGAACATGAGAGATTTCCCCTCCCCTTTTGGCAACGGCTTTGCGGTCTCGGAGGAAAGAACCCAGCGAAGAGTTCGTCGATCATGCGCATAAAAGATTGACTCGTCGTGTCTCCAGATAACGACAATGCGCCCATCGGGTCCTGCCACAAACACGCATTCTGCATCCTCCTCCCACTCTTCCCACTTGCTCTCCTCAACCTCCTTCTTTGTCCGCTTGTGATTCTCTGTGACCTCGACATCCACACCGTTCCTCTGCGCAGAGACCTTGGTCCACTTGCGGGTGTGCTTCGAGTATTCCTGCCACCGAGGCAAGAACACATTCTGGCGATATGCGACAACATCTTCGCGTTCATGGCCATCGGAATACATCCCTTTCGGGCGGGAAGTCCATCGATACTCGTGCCGCTTCATCCATCGTTCCGCTGTCCGAACTGAGATTGGTTTCTTGAGCTTAAGACGTTGCTGCATCTCCTCCGAAGACATGATATCGACAACGTTCTGCGCAGAGATGAAAGGTCCGAGTGTCTGGAGCTGGAGAGAGATCGTTTGCGAGATGTCTTCATCGTCAAGAACACAGCCATTGAATTTCCCATATTCCGCCACCGGCAGTGTCTCGTCCTCCATGAAAGCCAGGGACCATTCACGAATGCGATGCGACATCCAGACTCCAGCACCGGCAGATTTGGCAATAAGATCAGCTTGAGTTCCCCAATCCATGTATCCACTCGATTTGTACAGTTGCAGAAATGAGAGCACGAGCTCAAGACGACCACGTAAGACGTTGTTCATGGTGGCATATCGATATCCCTTTGTATTTGGGCCGCGAGATGGACGCAGAATTGCCTGGAGCTTCTCAATTCCCGCGTCGATGACTTTCGGAGGTGGAGGAGCCCCAGAACGAGGAGTGGCGGCAGGAGTTATCGGCTTGAACATGTCATTGCCGCGAGTGAGATCGAAGTTCAGAGGTGCGAAATGAACGCGAGGAGGCGGCGCAGCAGTGCCAGTGCCCAGAGTGGCAGGTGCTGTTTCATTTGCGGACTCCGATCCAAGCTCTGGCTGGTCCGGCTGTTCTGAAACCAGACGAACTAAGTCGATATCACCATCGAGTCCCTCCTCAGCCAGACCGCTATTCTCGCTCGGGGTTGGAGATGCAGGGCAATCGAGCAAGCTTGCACTCTCCGAGCCATCAGAGTCCGGGAGTTGCTGCTCGTTGTCTCGTTCAGTCTCTTCGCAGGGCATGGACACTAAAACAACAATTCAGATTGCTTTGCAACAACGAGGAGATTTGGCAGTGCGTACCGAGTTCTTTTGGCTTCAGCCATGACAAAATTCCTCCCCCGTGAGCTTTCTTCGTCTTTGCTTGCTGTGCTCGATGAAGACGTTCTGTTTGGGCTGCAGGAACGCCTCCGACACTGGACTTGTAATAATTTCCACGCGCAGTGCCGATTTTCATCCGAGTCATCAGGACTCTGAGCTTCGTCTGAGCACTCGCCGACAAGCCGTCCGCAAGCTCAGGCACATCATCAACCACCACAGACACGTCGGACTCCTCGGACTCGTTGGACTCGATGCTTTGCTTCTCCCATGCCAGTTCCGATGTGCGATTGGCGTCTAAAGAAGCCCGAGATTGGGTGTCGTCATCTCGTTCGTGATTGGAGACAGGTGTCTCAGAGCGTTTGATCTTTTTCTGCTCAGAATCAGTATCAGACGGCACAAATTGAACAGAATCTCACGTTGGCATGCGATCCAAGGTTCTGAGCCACTCAGCGTCGCTTTAATTGAGGCATGTGTGGTCAAAAGGTAAGGCCCGAGATGCGATCAATCGATCACGTGAGTCACGGTAACGTCACGGTAACGCGGCCAATTTCCGGCCTCGCCTGGATCGAAACTTGCCCAAATTGGTTTCTGATGCTTTTCGCGATGAAAGAAAAGGGGAAACTTTTTGGGTGTACTACTCAGTCCACAGCTTAATATTGGGGAAAGTACAACCAAGACATCATAGTAGACAGCTATTAGAACACATTCTTGGATTCTAATATGAAAGTAATGTTACCGTCCCAGAGAGGTGTCGAGCCCAAGATCCTGTCACAAAAATCACGTGTCCGCTCGATGGCAGTGACTGACGCCTATCTTATGTATCTTCTGAAATACACTTGGAGTCATAGTCGGCGTCGGTGGAGTGCGGAGGAGAGTTTTCTGGCGGACTTGGCAGCTATGACAAGTCTTTATCCACCAGTCGACGTCCCTTTCCATCTCAGGCCACCAAAACCGAGTTTCCAACAGGCTCTTAGTGCTGAAAAGACCCTTATGACCCAGTGCGTCGTGACACGCCTTCATCATATAAGTCCTGTGGTGCTTGTCCACGACCAGTCTATGAATCCCATTGGTCGATCTCTTGTACATTTTTCCATCTTTGAGGAAAAACTGTCGCGAGAATTTGAGAAACGATCTGAACCGTTTGTCTGTCATTTCAGGCCTTACAGAAGTGTCTTTCAGCCACTTCCTAGCCATTACCAACTTATTGTCCTGTTCGATCCCTGTGCCAGTCCGGTGATCCTCAATATAGGGATCCTCAGGATTGTCGCGCAGTTCAAGATCAGGCAAAAGTGGTTCTCCGTTTGCCACATCGTTCAACATGAAGACTGGGACGATGAGTCCTTGAGCGTCATATGCGTCTTTGACACGCCGATTCTCAGCGCGACGAGAGTCGCAAGCTTCGACTAGCTCTTTGGATATGTCGTCGACCGACTCAGCACACCCGACCATAGAGTTAAGGTAGCCACCTCTGGTGTCAATATCCCTTTTGAACTCTTCAAAGTCTAATGGTTGTTCTGTGTCGTAGTCCCAATTCTCGTTGTTCTCTGGTGGTGGCTCGTCGAAGATTTCCTCTTCGTCATTGGGATACTCTTCATCTCCAGGTGCAGGTCGTCGTCGCGACAAGCCATCTGGTGAGAAGGTGATTCCTCTGACATGTTTCAAGGTAAATTGAAACATGAGGATCTCTTCAGCCCAACGGTTGATATTTGCATTTGGTAGGTTACCAACGTTCCTTAGCATGCCTGCCAAGTACAGCGCGTCGGTCTCGACTACCAATTTCCTACAACCAAGAAGCCAGTGAGCCATGGCTTGAAGCATGCGCTTCACACCATAAAGTTCACGCTTTGGTTGAGAAAACCTAGCTTCTCCTTCTGTAAGCGGGATACTCCCAAATTTCGCGTAATAGACTTTCTTTGGATCATCTGGGTCGCGCTGGTAGATTTCAAAACCCGCGGCCATCCAGGATGTGTCTATTGCGACGACAATCTCAGAGTCCCACTCGTAGTTCAGAGGCTTAAGCGACGGACAGACTTGTATCGCGTCTTTAAGTCTTTGAAATGCGAGCTTCTGTTTGTCACCCCATTCAAAATGCGCGTTCTTGTTCACTAGCCTCTGAATTGGTCGCGCCATTTGAGAAAATCCTCTAATGAACATCCGCATGACCCCAATCGTGCCCATAAATTGTCGAACCTCCGAGACGTCCCTCAAGTCTGGCCAACGCATGATTACACCAACCCTGTCCGCGTCAGGTTTTCTACCTTCAAACGAACAGATATGGCCAACCACAGTGAACTCGTCGGCGCAAACCACCGACTTGGTACCAGACAGAGTCGTGCCACAGTAGCCGATTCTGTGCACGACGCGGTTCACATTCTGAAAGTGCTCCCATACAAAGCGACAGATCCCAGGATTTTCTGGAATCGTTTCACAGGTTCCATCGGATAACAGATACCTGGTCCCAGGTCCTCGAACGGGTACGTCGTCGATGTATGGAATAGTAACATGAGGGATTTTGTCTTTCAAAATGAAAGTAACGTCCTCATGGAATATGGGTACTGAGTTGGTCCATCCTTGTGGGAGTTTGACCAACCTCAGTGCACCGAACGGTGACTGGAATGTAGTCAAGTCGCGACTAGCTGGATCGATGTCACGCTGGTCGTAGCCTGAGTACAAATCTAGCGCAGCACCACAGGCGCGACCGGCGAAGTGGTTTGCTAACTCCTCTGTCGCGGGTGGCAACCCTGAATGTGCGATAGTAATTGCATTGAGTGGTTCTAGCGAGTGCACCAGTCTGATACTCTTCCCATCCTTCTTAAGTACAGCAAAGAACTTGCTTCGATAAGAGGAATTGGAAGGCTCGTAGACCTGGGCCGCGATTTTGTCTTTAATGACCTTGCACACCTGGTCAAACATACCGCGAGGTATAGGAATATTCCCTTCGCAATATGCTGTATGGGGAACTGTCGCGATCTTGACAGGAGGAAATATATCCTGTCTCAATGCGCCACGCTCTTCATCATTGAACGCGAAACTCTGATTGTGAAGCATATAGAAGTGCATGAGCAACTTCCGTTCTTCTGGCAATAAGAAGTCCCCTTTGTGTAGCTTGTCCACAATGTCCCTGCGTTCCGCCGTGAATCTACCAGTTGGGGTAAAATCAGGTGGTCGTGGGTTTAGAGTAGGCAGCGTATCCAAAGGATCTCCCACCATTTCTCGAATTATTCGATCGTTCTCAGAACCCATAGTGTACACTGGTCTGACCTTCTGGTCCACCAGTTTGTATTTCTTTCCTGCGAACATAGAGTATTTGTCGCGACTAGAAGAGTCGTTGTCTAGTACACTCCAAGTACCAACAGTCAGTTTTTCTGTTGTCGCGTCTGAGAATCTTTCATTCATATATGAATGAAACAAAGTCGACGCAGCGACATCTTTCTTCATTTCCTTGTCCTCTTTCGACGACAAGATATATGCTTCTACTAGCTCAGTTTGGGTAAACTGGCCACTAGAACGCGGTTTTCTTAGATCCTCGAACACTACATTCCCATCCTTTCCCAGCGACACAGTCACCGCGACTTCTTCTCCTTGACTCAACGCGGTCAATTCCTCGAAGCTCTTTGAAAATCCCGTTCAGGGTTCGGTTCGTCTGGACTGGTCGTCGGTTTCGACGAACTGTAGGGCTCGGTAGATCCGTCGTTGTTTTTGGTGTTACGCGGCAAGTCGTCTGCACGACGTGGCTGCGTAGCCATTGCACAACGTGTCTTTAAATTGGGATCGCGCATGGTGATTATCTGGCTGCCGTCAGCCGCGTTCTTGATATTGCTTTCAGTCGCGATATCGAACGGTCTGCCGAGCAACACCTTATAAGCTGGACTTTCCAAAATGTGCACTTGCAGGTAGACCAGGATGGTCCCAAACCTGAAGGGTACATTTCTTGCTAGTCCCAGTGACTTAGAGATAGATCCATTTGCGCTTTCCATATAGATGACGACTTTTGGGTCCCAGCTCAATTGTGCGTCAACGGCTTCTGAGAAAGCCATCGAGACAATCTGAGATCCACTGTCTAGGATGCAGTCCGCGTCGAGACGCGCGTTAATCCGTCCGTTTATCATTCTGAGAGCAGCCGACGAATCACCAACATAGACATGTCTTGGGTTCTCATTAGAGGGTATCAACTCCAAGTACATCTCGTATGGATCCGTCGCGACAACTGCGCCAATGGGAATTTCTCCTTCAACTGTGTTATGATAGAACACAGGCTCGGGCAATTCCTTAGCACTGACTAGGTTGTAGCTCAGCTCTCCATCCCAAATGTCTTCAACGACGCGATCGGTTCCTTGAAGCATGGACTTCTGAACCGGTACTCGTTTCTTCGAAGAGTCCTTCAGAATGGAGTCGCGGACAGTCCCCGAAACTGCTAGGAGTTCACCCACAGTGACGTCGACTGACGCGTTTTTCATTTTGTCGTAGACTGCTTCTGCCACAGCCTTCTTTTGAATCGGTGCACGCAACTGGTATTTATCTGGAACGCGCGCTTTTGAAGAATGTACTGGTTCTTGTAGAACGGGCTTGACTTTCTCAAACGGTAGTTCCTCTCTCTTTTCGACGTTGTCGCGCACTGATTCCTCATCATCGTCGCTATCGCTAACTTCTTCAATAATCACAGGTTTTCTCGGTTTCTCTCGTCGCTCAGCTCGTTTATCATGGTCCTCAGAGGGCTTGGCTGAGTTTGTGGGTTTAGCCCCCTTCCTTGAACCATTTAGAAACCCGAGTTGTTATCGTCGCGCTCAGGTTGGCTATTCGCACCACGACGGGTTTGAATGAACTGCTCCTCAGTCTGAGGATAACCACTGTTCATGTTGTTGAAGTAGCCGGCCATGGCGTCGGTCATGGCTTTCTGCATGAACTGGCCCATGGCGCTTTCCATTGCATTACTGGTTGAACCAGATGCAGTTCTTTGAGTCTTTGGCTCAGCGCGACTCTCTGGGGTTGGTTGCGACGACTTCCTCTCGTATTGGATGAGTTGACTTCGAAGGGAGCGTATCTCATCTGCCACTTCTTCAGGGTAGTCGGACATATCATCATTGTTGCGGCTATCGAACTGGTCCAAGTAGTAGGAGTCTTGGAAGTTGACGGACTTGCCCTTCTTCTTCCAATAAGCCTCTACTCGTTGTCCCTGAGTCCCTTCTCCATTTGGTAAGAAGTTGTCGTCGAAGAGCCTCCACATCCCTTTGGTGTCGACTTTGAGAAGGGTTTTCTCAATGTGAGACCTCTTGAGCGGACACTCGTTCGACCAGTGACCAGTTTGTCCACAGTAGCGACAGTCGTCGTTCCGTGCGGCAGCTCCTCCTTGTGCGCAACTTTCAAAGTGGGGCACAGAAGGGTTGTTGCCTACTGGCCGCGACCGCTGTATGGGCACTTCGCGAGCCGTCTGTACGAACGTCTTCAACGCTTCCTGCAACTGAGTCTGTAGCTCTTTTTGGTGTAGAAGAAATGAGTCCTTCAAGTTAGAAATCGAGTTTTCCAACTCCTCAACCTTAGCATGGTTGGGTGGACTAGTCTCATAGTCGAAGCGAACCTTGGGAGGCCGCGCGATTATGGGAATTTCGTCTTCGTTGCTCAACGTCGACGCCATTTCTTCTGCCATTGTCATTAGCTCTTTCAGCTGGATGGGGTCGTCCTGCCGGTTGACTCCAGTCGCGGGGACATTAGCGTTTGCTATCCCGGCGCGAGTTTGGTAGCGCTTATTGAATACTTGACTCGTAGCCAAAGCATTTCGCAAGACGGTACTGAACTCGGAGTCCAAAGTACGCATGTAGCGTTCACACGCGACTTTGTTGGTAATAATGGCAGGAGGGACTGACAGTCGCTTGTAGTGACTGTACATTTGAAGGCCAAAACGCTTCAAATCTCCCTCATCCGTTATTTTGATTCCACGGTTCTCGCGACAGAGTCTATCTAGATCTGCCATGGTCCCCGTTTTTCGCTTGGACACCTCAGGGTATCCTTTTAATATTTCGGCCTCGAACTCCGCGACAGTTTTCGTGTCGTCGGAATAGGTATCGAGACCTTCCCATACGTCCATTACTTGCCGCGACGGCAAATAACGAATGTACATGCTTTTTGCTTGTTTGACATCTGTGATGCCACCATCCTCTACGATCTGCGCGCAGTGACGCAAATATGCCTCAATCGACAGGGGATCCTTTTCATCAAGTATAGGTCTACTTGTGTCCCAAGGTTGAGGGATTTTGAACCCAGTCTTTGGAGCCATAGTTGTCGCGACTGAAGTCACAGGGGAAGTAGGGATGTTGTTAGAATTCGTGTTTGTAGCGGTGACGCTACTAGACAATTCTGAGAGGGTTTGTGAGCTAGTCTGAGATCGACTGATTGTTGTCAAACTCGAAGTAGCCGCGTCTAAAGCTGGAAGCTTCGACGTCGAATTCACTCTTTGTTTTCCTTTTGCCTTGGAAGGCAAGGGTGGTAGATACAAAGGTGTTTTATGTCTTGCAGACCTTCGTGGTTTTTCGAAAGGTCCTGAAGTTGAAGCGGTTCCTTCAGTCTCAATCTCCGCTTGGTCCTCGAGAGGTCTCGCAGGAGCTTGGGATCGAAATAAACTGCTTCGCGGGATAAACCCTTGGTCTCTATCCGACGTCGCGGTAAAGAATCCGGTTTATTGATTTTTAAAGTTTATGAAACTTTAGAAGCCCCTCGCGGTGGGCTCCAGATGAAATGCTGAGGGCGTGCTCACAAGTGAATCTACTATGAAAGTAAACCCAAATATAAAACACGTTCACACTCCTCGTAATCAGCTTCTCAGTGTGTGAAAGATGCGAGGGCTTCGGGGTGGACAGAGCACCAGTATCACAACTCTCAATAGACACAGATCCAATAGTCGCGGAAGACGAAGTCGACGACAAGGATATATATATAGCAAACAGTGGTATCTCAACCAATATCTTCTATACGAACACAACCAACACTAATCCAATCCACAACCAACAATATAACAAGTCAGAACTTAATACGAAGTATTAAGATCCCTTGTAGCGACAGCGTCTAGATGATGACGCAAAGCCCAAATATCAAGTCGACGCACTGCCAACCGATACAACCAATATACTGAGTCGACGCACTGCTAACTGACACAACCAAAAGTACTGAGTCGACGCACTGCCAACTAGTAAACCAAAATGCCGCGTCGACGCACTGCCAACTAACAGCCAATATCCAATGTCCAAAACCCGAGCACAACTTGTCGACGCACTGCCAAGCAAGAAGTGTGGAACCAAAGTTCTCAAGTCGACGCACTGCCAACTGAACAAAACAACCCGAGCACAACTAGTCGACGCACTGCCAAGCTAGAGGTGTGGAACGATCTCAACAAAGCCCAAAGGGCGACAACACTAAATGCCGCGACTAAACCAGATGCGGCAAATCCGACTTTCTGATGTCTCAAAACTCAAACTCAAATCACAGTAGCTACAAGTGCTCAGGGAGCAACTCGTCGCGACTGGGCAGGGGTAGCAGAACTTCTTAGGGTGGAATCACGCGGCACGCAAATTGTTCAAAACAATCTGAAATGAGAGTGATTCACAGTCCGGGGGAAAGCTTTCTAATACAAAGAGACGACGTGCTACTTATACTGTCTACGACGCTGCTTAGTAAAGTCCTGTACAACTGCATAGTAGCTACGCTATCTAAGATCGGTTGCCTTTTAGGGTAATTGAAAAGTTGAACGATCGGACAGGTCCTGAGTGATCAGGACCCCGCCCCATTGTCCATATGATACTTTTGATGTGGGCCAACTCACCGCGTCATACTTTTGGAATACGACGTGCTGGATTGGCCAACGGGTATGTCTTGGCATGTGAGACCAACGTGGGCGCCCCAAGAAGCCGTATGGCCCTAGGCACGCCAGTCGTTCCTCACATGGTTCGGTCCACGGATCTAGCCGTGTCGATTTTAGTGTGTTTGGGTATGGGCGCGACTCGCCGTGACACTTGGAAGTGTCACCGCGACGCGTCCACAATGTCCCGTGATCGAATGGATCCTGACATGTGACGAGTCGTCGTCGTCGTGGCACGATCTGAGGAAACGTCCAACTCGAAACCGGGAGTTGCCGCGACAAGATGGTTTAAGTCTCGTAACGCCAAGTCCTGTCCAGTAGTAGTTGTATTATTGAGAACGTCGCCCATTGCTCAGCCCTTCAGCCCACGTTCCCATCTGCAGAGAATGACCCTCTTTGAGAAGTCGACGCAACGACAGATCCCTTTTTGGGGAATGGTCGCGGTCCAAGCGTTCGTCACTAATGGCCTTGAGCCTGGTATAGACTCATAAGACCAGTTCCACAGTAGTGGTCTGACTGCCTTGCTATTGTCAACACTATCCACAGTCGTCGACTGGGCAGTAGACCCTTGAGTCCTACTGAGCGCAACACTGTCATCCGCGACACAATACACCGAGTGGTTCAGGAGTAAACTCTGTAAAAAGCGCAAAAATACGCCCTTACAGAGTTGGTGCAGAGCGCGTCTGGTAGCCAGCCTATCACCGACTTCATTGTGGAGCTAGAAAGTCTGGTCTTTCTAATCCAGTGGTGAGTGGTATTCAGCAGTTACACGATGACTTACCTTGTGGCAGGCTGGTTAGCTTGCGTTGACCACGTCAGGATGGCAGCCATGAACATCTCAGGTGTGACGCTGGGGGAAGGACCACGGTCTGACCGTGCAACAAGTGCCAACGCAGACTGCGGGATTGACTGTCACGACGACGCGGGCTACGGGATCGACTCCGACGGCAAGGACTGCGGGAACAGCTGGTGTCGCGACAACGCGGGCTACGGGAATGGCTGTCGCGACGGCAATGATCACGCTCAAAATCACGGTGGGATGTACTGGAGCCCCGGCGGCTGCCATCGGTGGAGTGGGACCGAGATGGAGAATGACCGCGGGTCGAGCTTCGGCTGGGGCTGGAAGACATGATGGTATGAGTGGAAGAGGGGAGAGTGCACATAGGACCCTGGAGCGGCTCTTTTATCCAAGCGCCCTCGCATCAATAACTAAACAAAATAACGCGATTGGCCAGTGCGCTCTAGGAGGGCATGTGATCGCCCCTGAAAAGTGCTCCATTGCCACCGACTCTCCTTCTGTTTGTTATCTGGATGGCCGTCTGCGGAGCACCTGAGTGCGGCAACCGGGACTACGCCTCCAATCGACTCATGAAACATCGCACAAGCTGTCAGCACTACTTGAGACACCAAGCTACTCTACGAGAGGCTTGTCTGGCTGCTGCTGCATCATCTCCTTAAAATGCAGCACAATCCCATGGAAACAACCACCAAATCAATCACGGCTGCGATGAGCTTCGGAATTTGCGCAAGCGGCGTTACTCACCAACACTGGAGCAGAGGAAAAGGAGGATAACAGAGGGACTAGAGGTATGTTTTGCGGTGACGGACTGGCCTATCTATCCGACAAGTCCTGACGTGTGGCAGTGCATGTCAATCAGCAATCAGTGGGCGCACGCTTCGCACACAACTGAGGGTCTCCTCAATATTCCTCAGCCCTGGCTATTCACTGGTTCGTCCAGCCCTGCATATATTTTTGATATTCACATCCCTGGACTGCTGTCTGCACATTTATCTCTACACCCCTGCCTTTCTTACTTCACCATCCACTTGTACCTGTTTTTCCCCTCTCACTTCCCTGGTTCCTCTGTTCACCGTCCCTTGCTCCATCCTGTCGATATTTCACCCACTCTGATGATTATTTCATTGTCTCACATACAAAAGCTTGTAGTTGGACAAAAGAAAAATAGATTTATTCTCCTCATAGTCTTGAGTTCAGTTCTTGTCTTCAGCTCGTTTCTACTTGGGTATTTCGACCCTCTGCTTCGTCGCATCCGTCCCACGCCGCCCTCGACTTCGTCCCACGTCTAAAATCATCATTTCTTACTGCCTGCCACGGCACTGAATCTTGTGGACCTCCTCGCACATCACACTTATTCCTGCACTGTTTTAGGTCGTAGCTGACCCCCATTTTGTGTTAGCTCGCGCCTATTCCGTCCGCAGGCACGTCATTTTGGAGCCCACCGCGAGGGGATTTCAACATAGATTCTGGTGCCTCTCGCAGTCTGCGACACAACAATCATTCTGAGCTACGTCGCACGCTCCGTGAAGAGCTAGCTGTTGCTCTCAACGACCCCACAACTCTCTCTTTCGACGACGAACACCTCTTTGACATTGTCCCCAGCGCCCTTGCACAACACAACAACCTCTCACCGCATTCCCCGAGCTCTCCAACGCTATCCTGGCTCTTTGATTCGCCTCCAACAACGCGTTCACCATCCCCCCTTCACAACACGAATATTCCTTCTCAAAATATGGCTACTCCCACTCCCATGCCAGCCAGAGGCGATCGAAACGCCCCAGTCTTTGATTCGTCCAAGCCCCACGAGTTGCGCTGTTATTTCCTCGATCTGGAGTTCCTTCTAGCTCGATCTGCCGTCACTGACGCTGCCCAAATGAAGGGGCATGCGGTCAGATTCCTTTCCGTCGAAGATCAGGAGATTTGGGAAGGTCTACCGTCGTTCTCAGACGCCAACAAATCGTACCACGACTTCAAATTGGACGCCCTCAGCCTCTACGCAGGGAACGACACAGATCGTCGTTTCAGCCTCGACGATTTGGACATGCTCGTTGGGCAGACATCTCGCATGGGAATCCACACAAAGGACGACCTCACACAATTTTATCGACGATTCCTACACATCACAACATTCCTGATTAGCAAACAACGACTCTCTGTGGCAGAACAGAGCCAATTTTTCCTTCGAGCTATGAATCCAGCCTCGTTGTCCGTCTCAGTTCGCCAGAGACTTCAGATCAAGAAGCCAGACGTTCACCCTGAGGATCCATATGATTTGTCAGATCTGTACGACGCTGCTAAATTCGTCCTTTCAGGATCATCGACCTTACTTCCTGGAATGCCCACGTCTCAGCCCGGAACCGAGCTCACAATCAAATCAGACCCTGGAATTACTGCACTAGTTTCATCCGTCTCAGATCTAGTTCGAATAATCGCTGCTCAACACGCCAATCCTGGTGCTCCAGCACAATCACAGTCCGCCAACGCCCTGCCCCGCCGTCGCCGTCCTGATGGCTGCAGTTATTGCAGTGATCTCGAGCATTTTATCAGCCAATGTCCCCACGTTTCGACGGATATTCGAGACGGAAAATGCCGCCGCAATGTGGATGGGAAAGTCGTCCTCCCCTCAGGCGCATATGTGCCAAATATTGTCCAAGGAAAGGATCTTCGAGAGCGCATTCAGAAGTGGCATGAAGCGAACCCAGGTCAGGCAGCAGCTCCGCAGATGATTTTGGAAGTTTCTCACCAGAATTTGCTGTCTTCTGCGGCGCCTGGGCTCGTTCAAACGTTCAAACTCACGGACGAAGAACGAATGGCAGTTCTGACGGCTGAAGTTAATCAACTACGCACACGGGCCCAAGCTAAACGCGCTATGGAAGTTGCTAATCAACCAGAAGTCCCTGAACGCACTATTCCACCGGCGGTAGCGCGAAATCCAGTCGTTCCACCTGTTCCAATCGAAACCGTCCCTCCTGCGACCGCCCCTGCTGCTCCAGTTGCCCCGCCTCAACCCCCAATCCATCCGTACGCCGCAGCTTGTGATGGCGCTTACGCACCGCCCAAAGAACGAAATGTTGGGATTCCAGCGCAGAAATCACAACCCCCACGCTCTTCGGCTCCGATCTACAACCCCAAAGATGCTGCAGCTGTTTTCGACGCCATTTTGGACATCCCTGTCACCCAGACGCTTCGCCAGACCCTGTCGATTGCCCCAGAAGTCCGTGCTCAATTCCGCGAAGCCACTAGTTTCCGTCGTCCCCCTGCCAAGACTGGCGAGGCAGTGCCTCAATTCCTGCATCCTGTCACTGATAGCACGCCCTACGACCTTCCATATGCTCAGGACGACTCAGATTTGGTCGAAAAAGTGCTTCAGCAGCAACGAAACGAAGATGCACGCCTTGCTTTGGCTGCGGAGCATTTTCCAGTCGCCTACAGTCAGAGAGCCATAGCACTAAGATTTAGGATAAAAAGCCATGGCTCTTACCATGGAAATCCCATCCTAACGTATGGTAGTTACCATGCCCAGTGGCTATGTATACCCCCTGTGTCCATACAGGTGAACCAAGCGGCGGCACGTTCGGCGATGTAGCTGATGATCATAGTGATTAATGATGAGTGATTAATGAATGGCAGCCATGGCACCGGATCGAACTCGAGACCCTTCCAAAAAGCTATAGAAATGTGGAGCAGTAACCACTGAGCCATAACACCATATAATACATTAGCATATTTCCAACCACAAACCTGGTAGGACCGGCCAAAAAACATCTCCCCACTTAGGACAAGGAGCAAGCCTCCTTGGCTCCTTTCCCTAAGTGGGGGAAACAACCCTAACCTCTAACCAACCCTGACTGCTAACCAACCCGAACCCTAGCCAGTAAAAAAACATGATTCTTGGGACCCAAAGCCCTATCCCAAACCCTAACCCTATCCCAAACCCGAACCTGTCTTAAGTCCGAGAAGGAGGGACACAGCAGGGTATCACTTGTGGGCGGCTGATGGAGATCACACAATGGAATCAGTGATGTGCATCATGTGATACATGCAGATGTGAAGCAAACGCATGGCTCTTGCCATGGCATGGTAAGCACCATACATTAGGATGGGATTTCCATGGTAAGAGCCATAACATTTAGCTAAATCCTAGTGCTATGGGTGAGTCAGACGTTGCCCCCAGACGCTTGGGTGGTCCCAGATAAATTCGCCGTCTACTACGATCAGACTGGAAGGTTGCCAGAAAATCTAGTTGTGGCTGCCGAGTCCCTGGCCATCCGCTCGATCCTCCCAGTGATTGACAACCAGCAACAAGTGGAATGCATCGTCGACAGTGGTTCTCAGATTATTTCGATGTCCCAGGCAACCTGTCACGAGTTGGGACTTGCGTACGACCCTCGAATCGTTCTACAAATGCAATCTGCCAATGGAACAATCACACCGTCGCTTGGACTAGCCCGAAACGTCCCGGTTTGCATTGGAGACATCACATTGTACCTACAGATGCACATTCTGCGTGACGCTGCCTACGACGTGCTCCTGGGACGACCATTCGACGTTCTGACAGAAAGCGTCATTCGAAACTTTTCCAACACGGATCAAACACTCACAATCACCGATCCCAACACTGGAAAGACGGCTACTGTGCCTACTGTGCCCCGTGGATCTCCCCGTGCCCGTTCAGAGGGTTTTTGCAGCTCGAGGATTTGATTCCTGATCAAGGAGAGTACGCCTTTGTGATCGAGGCCAGCCCAGATCAACCAGAACGCTACGTATTTTCGTCCTATGCCCCCATTTCTCTCACAGACTCTCTTGCGCACATACAACATACTTATCTCTCTGCCTGTAGCAATTTATCCGCACACAGTTCGACTATTTCTCTTGCACATACAGTCGTTCAACCGGCGTTTTCCTCAGCGACCCAGGATTCAACTCCTGGTTCAAAATTCGTTCCCATATTTTCTTTGAACTCGTCTCGCACCTATCCTACTGCTACGTCTCCTTCATCTCAATTCTACCCGTCCATGTCACAATTTGCTAACAAAAAGTACAAGCCAGTGGCCAGGAAAATTCGGCCTGTTCTTGGATATGTCCCAGACGAATTCCGCATCGAGCGCCAGATCCTGGGCGACCCACTCGCAGATCTACCATATCTGGATCCTATTCCGCCTCCTTTTGTGTCGACTGGACGCTACACCGCCGAACGCAAGGCTGCTCTTGACGACGCACACCGCGGTGACTTCCTGTGGCCTGCTGAGAGAGATTTAATGCACCAGTTCATGTGCCTTCACCAAGGAGCCTTTGCATGGCAAGAATCAGAACGAGGACGTTTTCGAACCGACTTCTTTCCCCTGTCAATATCCCAGTCATGCCGCACACACCATGGGTGCAGCGCAATATTCCCATTCCCCCTGGGATCTACGATCAAGTCTGCGATCTCATACGCTCGAAAATCGCTGCTGGAGTGTATGAACCGTCCAATTCATCCTATCGATCCCGTTGGTTCTGCGTTGTCAAGAAAGACGGCACCAGCCTTCGTTTGGTTCATTCCCTGGAGCCACTAAACGCCGTCACAATTCAGCACTCAGGCGTCACGCCATTCACTGAGCAGCTGGCTGAGCATTTTGCAGGACGAGCCTGCGGTGCCATGCTGGATTTATATGTTGGATATGATGAGCGGTTGCTTGCGCCAGCCTCCCGCGACTATACAAAGTTCCAGACGCCCTATGGAGCTCTCAGACTTGTTACCCTGCCCATGGGATGGACGAATTCAGTCCCCATCTTCCACGACGACGTCACCTACATCCTCCAGCCCGAAATCCCGGAATTTACTTGGCCATACATCGACGACGTCCCAGGCCATGGCCCCAAATCGAGATATCAGCTAGAAGATGGATCATTTGAGACGATCCCTGAGAATCCAGTAATTCGCCGGTTCGTTTGGGAACATTTTGGAAATCTGAATCGAATCGTTCAGAGGATGAAGTACTGCGGAGGGACATTCTCTGGCCTCAAGCTCACACTCTGCGCCGAAACCATCACAGTTGTTGGACATGTCTGCACACCGGCTGGACGCATCCCTGATGAGAAGAGAGTCGACAAAATCGCAAATTGGGGACCCTGCAAGACGCTCTCAGAAGTCCGTGCATTTCTGGGCACCATAGGAGTCTGCCGTGCATTTATTTCGAATTTTGCGCATCGTGCCCACGCCCTGACACTTCTAACACGAAAGGATATGCCATTCCACTTCGGTACTGCACAGATCGCTGCCCAAGACGACCTGAAGCACGCATTATTGAGCTGCCCTGCGCTCCGGCCAATCGACTATTCATCTGGGGACCCAGTTATCTTATCCGTGGACACCTCTCAGATCGCCGTTGGTTTCCTGCTTGCCCAGTGCGATCCAAACACTCCCAGTCGACGTTTCTATGCCCGGTTTGGCTCAATCACGCTTAACGATCGAGAAGCTCGATTTTCACAGCCCAAGCTAGAGCTGTATGGATTATTCCGCGCCCTTCGTTCATGGAAGCTCCACCTGATTGGTCTACGAAACCTAGTGGTTGAAGTCGACGCTAGGTACATCAAGGGTATGCTACGGAACCCCGATCTTTCGCCCTCGGCCAGTATCAATCGCTGGATCCTGGCGATCCTAACGTTCCATTTCGAGCTAGTACACGTCCCTGGCGTCAAACACGGCCCGGATGGATTGTCCAGACAACCCGCACAGCCTGGAGACGAGTTAGAGCATGAGGACGACGGTTTTGATGACTGGATCGACGAGGTGCACGGTTTTATGCACATAATCAATGACTTACCCTTCGTTTCACGACGCCAATCCACGATCCACTCATTTTCCGCCGAAATTGCACCCACCGAGTCCACAACACCGCCTACACTGAGCTACGATCAGGTACCTCGCTCAGAAGCAGCTCGACTCGCCGATCATCGTGTAGATCTGGTTCAGGGATGGCTTGAGACGCTACGATGTCGCAGACAATACCGCGCAGTGGAGATACGACCAGTAGCAATCACCTAGAAGACAGAGTCTCAGCGAGTGTAGAGACACAGGAGCTATATCATTAGCTGTACCTAGAAGACAGAGTCTATGGTACAAGTCATAAGTAAGGTCATTAGATCGTAAGGGAGAATGCATACCTCAGCGAGTGTAGAGACACAGGAGCTGAGGATATGGAGCGTATAGTACTAGGTTTATATACCAGTCTGGAGCAGATATCATGATGTCATAGTGGAGTAATGATATCATAGATGAGTAATGGATGACGCAATAATGAGGTCAGGTATGAGGTCATTGTGGAGCGAGCCAAAGTAATCTAAGAATACTACTTATGATGTCATGTCTACATACTGTGATAGTCGCTAATACAAACAAGCTTCAACACTCCCACTCAACTAAACAGTCGGATCACGAAGACCCAAAGACAGCCGATGTTGTTGGAACTTCACCCATGCCAAAGACTTTGTGAGCGTGTCGGAGATCATCGCATCAGTCGGCACATGGTAAAGTTGGACATTGCCAGCTTCGACGGATTCTCGTACGAAGTGATAGCAGATGTCGATGTGCTTCGTCCTCCTATCATGAACTGGATTTACTGCCATGAAAATAGCGCCTTGGTTATCAACACAAAGAGGCGTGGATGGCAAGTCATATCCGAGCTCAGTCAACAAAGTGCGGATCCAGGCAATCTGGCGCGTAGCATCGCTCAGAGCCATGTATTCGGCCTCTGTTGAGGACAAAGCGACCGTGGGTTGGCGTCTAGAAACCCAGGTCACTGCACAACCGGCGATGAAGAAGGAATATCCCGTGGTTGAATGCCTGTCGTCTTTGTTCTCCGCCCAATCAGCATCGGAATAACCGATAAGGCCTGCGCCAGTGGAACCATCATAGCAAAGTTGGTAGTTTTTGGTGCCCTGAAGGTACCGGAGTATGTATTTTGCCATGTTCCAATGATGTTCTGACGGGTTGCTGTTGAACTTTGATAGACGGATGACTGCATAGGCAATGTCGGGGCGAGTACCAAGCATGGCGTATAGAAGGCTGCCAATCAGTTGCTGGTATCGGGTACGACGGTCTTCATCAACTTCTCCATCATGCTTCTCGAGCACGATGCCGGAAGGCAGGGGAGTACAAGCTTCTTTACACGAAGACATCCGGAATCGTTCTAGAACTCCTTCGATATAGGAAGCCTGATCGATCCAGATTTTACGCGCTTTGCGATCACGAACTATGTTCAGACCAAGGAAATCCTTTGCAGGACCAAGATCTGTCATTTTGAAGCGGTTCGCGAGCAATGATTTGATCCGCGCTATCTCCGGCAGATTGTTGCCCATAATGAGCATATCGTCAACATACAGCACCAAGATGATGACCGTATCTCCCATTTGTTGTCAATATGTGTAGACACCGGCGTCGGAGTATGTCCGAGCAAAACCAAGTTCGAGGAGGGCATTGTGGATTTTGATATTCCACTGACGAGACGCCTGTTTCAACCCATAGAGTGATTTATGAAGGCGTGCCACCTTTTCTTTCGGCCATGACGAGAAACCTTTGGGTAATTCCGGAAGTTCCATATAGATTTCTTCCTCCAGATCCCCATTTAGGAATGCCGTTTTGACATCCATGGCATGAATCTCCCAATCTTCGAGAGCAGCCAGGGCCATAAGTATGCGCAAAGATTTGTAGCGCAATACTGGCGAGAAGGTCTCATCATAGTCAAACCCATGAACCTGAGTGAATCCCTTGGCAACAAGTCGTGCTTTGAAACGACCGTCACGCTTCCTGCTAAACACCCATCTGCATTTGACAGTCTTTCGACCGCGTGGAAGGCTGGTCAAATCCCAAGTACAGTTTTCCTCGAGAGAGTCCAGTTCTTCGCGCATTGCGCGCTCCCACTTGAGTGCATCCGGGCTCTTTGCTACGTCCCGCACGTTCTGAGGCAAGTCATGCTCAGCTTGGGCAGCTGACAACATGGACTCAATGCTGCTAGGCCTCTGATACGTAGTTCCATCCGGCAAAATGCGGGGCTTATTTCGACGAGGGCGGCGATGGGCAATCGGGCGATCGTCTATTGGGCCAGGCATTAGGGGTACTTCTCGCGATCCCGTGACAGGACCTTGTTGCGCGAGGGGTGCCAGGGGCGGTGGAAGAGCAGGGGGTGGTACACTTGCATAAGGTGTTGCAGGCGCAGGATTATTGATAAGGTCAGGGAAGGTTTCCTCGAATGGTGTGAACGGCTCCGGTCCAGAGGACACATTGCCGGTGACTAGCTTGGACTTGGCAGGGAATACTCGCTCATCGAACTCGACGTTTGAAGAGATTCGTATCTTGCGTTGATTCGGATCCCACACTTTCCAAGCTTTTGTCTCTCGTTTGTATCCAACGAAGATGTGGTCGGGGCGTCCATGCTCCAACCCTTTCGGGCGTTTTTCAACATCCACATAGAGAGACGCCTTGCATCCAAACACACGGAAATAAGAGACGTCTGGCTTCTTTCCAAGCCACAGTTCCGCAGGTGTTCGCCATCCCAATCGTGCCATAGGTTGTCTATTATGAACGTGGACAGATGCATCCATAGCACATTGCCAGAAGCCTTTGGATAGGCCGGCATCGAGGCGCATGCATTCCGCTTTCTCGTAGGCTGTGCGATTCCAACGTTCAGACCTCCCATTTTGCTGTGGTTTGCGTGGCGCAGACTTAGGGTGCATAATACCACGTGCATTGAGCCAGGCTGTGAGTTCATCGGACATATATTCACCTCCACGATCTGACCGGAAGGCCAGTACTTTTGTGCCGAGCTGACGCTCTACAAGGGCAACAAAGTTTTTAATCGCGGTAGAGGCTTGGTCCTTTGATTTAATGAACACCATCATGCCAAAGCTCGAGAAATCGTCGTAGAACGAAATTGTGTAGCGTGAACCTTCCAACGACTGAGTAGGCCAGGGGCCCATCAAATCAGTGTGGATAAGCTCGAGGGGTTTGCTAGCACGTTTCTCTGATGCAGGGTACGGATGCTTGTGCTGTTTTCCAAGCATACATCCATCGCACATGCCGCGCTGGTCTTTATTGCGTCGCAAGGGGGGAACACCTTCAACTTGTGTCGGCAAGTGAGTAAGGGTCCTCCGAGCCGCATGACCAAAACGCTTATGCCACAATTCACGATCGGTAGTTTCCAGGGAAGCGAGCGCGGTAGACTCGTGAGATGCAGACACAGATGGTGCCACGAGCTCCTCGGGGTAGTACCAGTAGCAGTGATTGCTTGCTTTAAAGGTCATCAAGACATCCCCATGCGCTTTTCCCTTGTTGAGCCAATCCTTGGTGACTAGGATTGCCTTGTTGTCACCAACCACGGTGTAGTAACCAGCCTGATCGAGCGCATACCCAGAAAGATAACGCCCTCTTATGTGCGGGTTGTAGATGACATCCTTCAGCGTGAAGGTGTAGTCCATGCCACTACTAGTATGACCCCGCAACACAATATCTCCAATGGCTTCATTCTTGAAGCGAGCTCCTGACCCAACGACTACATAGGTGTCGATAGGCCTGATGTTGTGAAGATCGGATCGGGTGTTTGTCATATGATGCGTACAACCCGAGTCCCATAGAAAACGAATTTTGGAGTCGTCTCCCATTTCTTCAACAAAAATTCCATCATCGATGTGTTTGAGGGAGTCACTCATGAGATAGGACGAAATGTGCATTCCATTGGAGGCAGCTGCAACCGCGGGAGCAGCTACAACTTCTTTTACAGCGCTAGTACCATCACCACTCTTCTTTTCCTTCTTCTTTTTCTTCTTCCCCTCATCCTGCTTCCCCTTGCCTTTGTCAGAAGATTGACCAGTCGACTTGAGGTTGGGATACTTCTTGTAGCAGGATGCCGCAACGTGACCGGACTTGTTGCAATGAGTGCAGCGGGTGGCAAGGGACGGAACGGTGGAAATCTTCGAGTTCGACGTCGTGTCGAGGTTCTCGATCTTGATATTCCCTATGACGCTGTTCTTGACATCGACTGGGTTCAGAGAAGCGATAGGACGATTGGCAAGGTAAGAGGTGACGAAACCTCTGCTGGAAGCGGGCAAGGCGGCGAGCATAAGAGTTGCGAAGAGGTAGTCAGGGATCTCGATTCCTCCTTCCGAACACTGGCGACGACGAGTCTCCATTTCCATGATTTGCTTTTCAATGGTATCACCACCGTGGAAGGTGGTGGTGTTCAGGAGGCGGTACTCGACAAAAGCATCGATGGCATTTGGTTGGCCATAATCCGTCGCCATCTTCGCAAAAACCTCGCGCGCAGTGCGCTCCCGCTGACCGTCCATAAAGATTCCCTTGCGCAGATTCTGGGTGATATAAACCCGCGCAAGACCCAGTGCCTTTTCATTGGCAACGTCCCATTGATATTGGCTGTCACCAGCCGTTCCAGGACGCTCCATAGAACCAGGGTTCGAGGTAGATGTGCCGTTAACCATAATATGAGTGGGTTTAACCACTCCCCAGGTGCCCTGATGCATGCAGATGCTCATGTAGTTGTCCGACCACGTATTCCAATTGGTGCCATCGAAGACACTCAGAATGGAGTTGTTGAGTTTCTCGATTCCCGACATGGTGGGGAGATACTCGATAACGTTGGTGGTTTGGTAATGAAGAGAGGGGAATTCGATATAGGGAGGATCACCGAATAGGGAACGAAGTTCAGGAGTCCAATCGTCCTGATGGTGAAATAGATCTTCGTTGTCGTGTTCACCAAGTTCGTATAGGTCTTCCCAATCGGTGTCTTGAAGGGTAGTGTAAGAAGGTCCCTGAGCCCAACGGACAACAGGAAATAGGATAACCCCAACGGGAGGGTCGTCTGGTGATGACAGGGTGATAGAGATGGAGACTAGAGCAACGAAGTCAGCCCCAGATTCTCTGCAGACCAAGAAACAAATCCCAAGTGCCAAATCTCTGAAACAAGAACGACCAAGCGTCCCCATCCCATCCATGATGCCCATATACGCGCGGGGAATGATAACGAAATAAAGCGGTATAGTAAGTGCCCATATTTGTATCAAAGTAACGTAACTATATACGTCAGCGGCGGCAGTACCCGACGGTGATTACTGCCCTCGCAGTCCGTCACTGGCCAAGGGACACGTGCCCAAGGCCGTCCCAAGCACCGGGTTTGACCGCCCATCTTCTCCCTTTTAAAGACATGCATACACGCAGAGCGTCATTGCATGAATCCTCGTAGTGTCACCAGCCCGCAGGGTCCCTTGTGAGGAATGCGAGTCAACCCCGAAGGATTGTTTTGCCTGGCGGAGGGATCGACCTCCAGCAGCTGTTGAGAGCTACCACACCACCTAGGCGCTTCGCGCAAGGTTCAGGAGTGGGATTGACCAAAGGACCAGTGCCTGGTGGGTATGTCCGCTGTACAATAAAAAGATGTAACGTAAAACGCGCGCGAGCAATCATGGACGGAATAGCTAACGGCGTGTCTGCCAACTGAATGACTCCCTGACGCCGCTCGCGTAACCCCTTGAGGGTGAGAGCACAAATGCGAGGACCGACATCCAGCAAGTGGGACGAGTGCACAAAGTCGGCGCTCTAGAAGGGCTGAACGAGTGAAAGATACTCGCCTTAGTAAAGGGAGTAGTTCGATGTTTCTTGATTTGCCGCTAGTGGTTCAGTCGGGGCCCATAACCTGTTGCAGACAATACCGCGCAGTGGAGATACGACCAGTAGCGATCACCTAGAAGACAGAGTCTCAGCGAGTGTAGAGACACAGGAGCTATATCATTAGCTGTACCTAGAAGACAGAGTCTATGGTACAAGTCATAAGTAAGGTCATTAGATCGTAAGGGAGAATGCATACCTCAGCGAGTGTAGAGACACAGGAGCTGAGGATATGGAGTGTATAGTACTAGGTTTATATACCAGTCTGGAGCAGATATCATGATGTCATAGTGGAGTAATGATATCATAGATGAGTAATGGATGACGCAATAATGAGGTCAGGTATGAGGTCATTGTGGAGCGAGCCAAAGTAATCTAAGAATACTACTTATGATGTCATGTCTACATACTGTGATAGTCGCTAATACAAACAAGCTTCAACATACGACGCCCACGGGACATGTCTGAACAGCAATATCAGGCATTTATTCGGTTTAGCATGGAATTCTACCTCGAAAATCGAAAACTTTGGCGCAAGGACTCACACGGACGCCACAAGCTAGTCGTTCCCTCCCACCGTCGAATATTCATCCTGCGATCTGCCCACGACGACATTGGTCACAAGGGATTCCACGCAACGAAGGCTTTACTCACGGAACGATTCTGGTGGCCATTCCTTGCAGACGACGTCACCTGGTACCTACGCACCTGCCACCTATGTCAGATTCGACAGACAAAGAAGCTCCTTATCCCCCCTACCGTCGCGGTCCCGGCCCCACTGTTTTCGAAAATTCATATGGACACTATGCACATGCCGCCAAGCGCTGGATTCCGCTACATTGTGCAAGGACGATGCTCGATTTCGCTTTTTCCTGAGTTCCGCATGCTGCGCCGTGAGACAGCGACCACCCTGGGCGAATGGATCTTCCAGGACTTGATCTGCAGATGGGGGACGCTCACAGAAATCGTGTCAGACAACGGCGCACCGTTTGTGAAGGCATTGGCGTACCTGGAAGCTAAGTATCACGTCCGTCATGTGCGCATTTCGGGATACAACTCACGCGCAAATGGGCTGATTGAAAATCCACATTTCGACATCCGCGAGGCGCTCTTCAAGGCTGTAGATGGGGAGCAGAAGAACTGGAGTTCTGCTGCTTATTCGGTCTTCTGGGCGGACCGTGTCACTGTCCGTTGTCGCATGGGCTGCTCACCCTATTTTGCGGTCACTGGAACGCATCCATTAATTCCCCTCGATTTATCAGAAGCCACATACCTGCTCCCGCCGCCCGAAACCGTCCTTTCGACCACGGATCTCATTGCACGACGCGTCATTGCGCTCCAGAAACGCCGAAGCGATCTAGAAGCCCTACACTCTCGAGTTTATCAAGCACGACTGCGTGACGCTGCACGCTTCGAGATCGAGCACGCCGCCACGATCTGCGACTTCAACTTCAAGCAGGGCGACCTGGTTTTGATGAGGAACACGGCCATCGAGAAGTCCCTCAATATGAAGATGCGCAAACGCTATTTGGGCCCATTAGTCGTCATTTCGCGCAACAAGGGAGGCGCCTACATCCTGTGTGAGCTAGACGGCTCAGTTTTCCATCGTCCCATCGCCGCTTTTCGTGTTATACCTTATTTTGCACGCACAACGATCCCCCTCCCTCCCCTGGACGATTTCCTCGATATCTCAACCGAGAAACTGCGCGAGCTCGAGCAGTCAACATTGGTGGACCCAGAAACAGATCAGGAAGAGGAGGAGAGCTGTGAAGAGTTGTAGAAGAGTTAGAGAACGCGTTTCAGTCAGGAGGATGCACCTGCACAGCTGAGCACCCTCTCCTTTCGACTTTGCTGCCCATTCCTTTCCCCCCAAGTCGCATCCTTTGATTCATCATTGTCTTGCGCAGCTCCGAGGAGCTAAGGCTATGATGATCTACTGAGCCTTTATCTTCACATTTCTATTCCTCAAGACACTTGTCCGCTATTCTATGACCGAGGACGGTCATTTTTTCAGTCAGGAGGAGATGACGGACTGGCCTATCTATCCGACAAGTCCTGACGTGTGGCAGTGCATGTCAATCAGCAATCAGTGGGCGCACGCTTCGCACACAACTGAGGGTCTCCTCAATATTCCTCAGCCCTGGCTATTCACTGGTTCGTCCAGCCCTGCATATATTTTTGATATTCACATCCCTGGACTGCTGTCTGCACATTTATCTCTACACCCCTGCCTTTCTTACTTCACCATCCACTTGTACCTGTTTTTCCCCTCTCACTTCCCTGGTTCCTCTGTTCACCGTCCCTTGCTCCATCCTGTCGATATTTCACCCACTCTGATGATTATTTCATTGTCTCACATACAAAAGCTTGTAGTTGGACAAAAGAAAAATAGATTTATTCTCCTCATAGTCTTGAGTTCAGTTCTCGTCTTCAGCTCGTTTCTACTTGGGTATTTCGACCCTCTGCTTCGTCGCATCCGTCCCACGCCGCCCTCGACTTCGTCCCACGTCTAAAATCATCATTTCTTACTGCCTGCCACGGCACTGAATCTTGTGGACCTCCTCGCACATCACACTTATTCCTGCACTGTTTTAGGTCGTAGCTGACCCCCATTTTGTGTTAGCTCGCGCCTATTCCGTCCGCAGGCACGTCAGCGGCGGCCAGCAATCTTGGTGTTATCTCAAACTGATCCAACATTCAAAGAGTCCTCTTCGTGAGCGTACTGCGAGTCTACCGCCTGAGCACGAGCCTCAGCAAGATCCTGCACCAGAACCCAAACCTGGACCGGCACCGACTCATCCCGGACCTGAGCCTGAGCCACCAACCGAAGATCCCATCGAGACCACTGCTTCTGGCCGTCCTAGACGTCATGCTCGTATCCCCGCTCGTTTCCGTGATGTACTCCCACAAGCGGCACCTGCGACCACAGTACCGGACACGTCTCCATTGAACGATAATCAAAAAGACCCCACCGTCAGCATTCCTCGTGTTCGGCTGATTGTGTGGGATAGGTTCACGACCATGAAGAACACGTTTGGCCTCTGGCGGCTTTATGCTCACCAACCATCTTATGATCCCGATTCGGCCATTGGAATCGATGATCTGTCAAACAGGCATCCACCACCCACTGCTCAAAACGAGACTGTGGACGATGCAGCAGCTTCACGTAGCTCTAACCCGACAGCAGTCTTACTCTCAGATTGGATGAACAACGGCAATACTCAGAAGAGCGATGGAGAGCTCGATGCTCTGCTTGATACGCTTCGAGATCCTGACTTCGACATCGCCGATTTGAAAGGGCTTACAGCACGTGGTGTGAATCAGATTGCCGCTGAAGCGGCGAAAACTTCCTCTCCTCTCCTCCGGGGCTTCACCGAGACGGCTGTCGAAATCGAAATTCCGTCTGGCCAGCCCGGCACTCCTCCTTTCAAGTATGCGGTTCCAGGATTGTATCATCGAAACCTTGTATCCATCATCCGCTCTGCCTTTGCCGATCCACTTTCTGCCCACTTTCACTTCTCTCCATTCAAGTTGTACCACAATGGGACACGTGTATTTAGTGAAGTATACAACACAGATGCCTTCATTGACAAACATGACCGTATTCAGCGCGATGCTCCCCTCCCCCCGGATGATCTTGGATGCAAACGGGAGAAGGTCGTTGCCGGACTGATGGCATGGTCTGATGCGACTCATCTAGCGGACTTTGGCACTGCGAAGTTGTGGCCGGTGTATGTTCTCTTTGCAAATCTGTCGAAGTACATACGATCCAAGCCCAGGGCCGGTGCTGAGCATCATGTAGCCTACATACCATCGGTGTGTTTGACAAGATTTCTGTATTGCATTGGGATTCTGATCATTCGTACGGCAGCTTCATGATTATTGATCAAATGATGATCTTATCGTCTGCCAGATGGATGTCGTGATACATATCTATGACTCCATCACGTGTCATCTAGAGTCATGTCGACTCGTCCCAAATAGACACAAACGGCCCCCTGTATCATATATAAGGAGGGCTCTATTACCCTATAATCCAAGTCTCTTGACTACTCCCGCATAGTGCCCACACTAAGCTCTCAACTCACACAGGTGGGTTGCTAGACGCTCTCCCCAGTGCTCAACAGGTTATTGGCCCCAAGAGCTATGTCTGCGCCTCAGTGGCCGCGACATTCATTGTATGCGCCGTCACTGGCTGCAACAATGAGCAGCGTCTTTAGCCTATCTGTATTCACTTCAGCTGCTGCACAGCGCTGGTAAAACCATGCCGGATCGCGATTACATCGCTTGATCCAGATGCATCGATCTCTCAAGGAGATTATGATCTATGAGAATCTGATCATCTTGATCTTTGATTTTATCTATCAGATTAGATTGATGCTGATTAACTCACACAGATCAATATGTCGTCCAACTCCAACAACATCTTCAATGCTGTCTCCATCTTTGATGGAAAGCACTGGCTCGTATGGTCCGGAACTATGGAGTCCTACCTGGAACATCAGGGGATCTCATATGTGCTGACCGAAACGGCGCCGACCGAAGTCAAAGCTACCGATGGCTCTGTGACCAACGCATCGGAGATCAAACAATGGAAGCATGATGATCTCAGAGCCAAAGGCAGCATTAAGTTGCGCCTGACTGAGGGAGTCATTGCTAACATTCCTCCTGCGGATATAGTGTCAGCTGCCAAGATCTGGGCGCATCTGAAGACCCAATACGGTGGTGCTCAGTGCGCCGACCTATATGCGTACTTTCAAACCGCGTTGAACGCCAAGTACAACGTGGGGTTGCACCCGGATCCACAGCTGCTGGTGATCACTACGGTGTTCGCTCGCCTGGAGAATGAGTCTTTGAGCATCCATGAGTTCCTCAGAGCGATGATCATTCTCAACATAGCCCGGATTCCCTCCGTCACAGAGACTGTTCTCCAGACCTATGAAAAGGACAAGATGACGATCAAGGTTGTTTGTGAGGCTCTCTTGAGCTATTACGCTCAGAACCACGGCAACAAGAATCAGGTCACCAAGTTCAATACCAAGCGTAAGCGCGACGACCCTTCCTTCTCCAATCAGCAACAGGGCTCCGGCTCTGCACCTGACAAGGGTGATAAGGCTGATGGGAAGAAGAAGAACCGTCAAGGCAAGCGCAGTGGGAAGAACCAGGACAAGGGCAAGGGCAAAGCCGATCACGGTCATGTCCATGGAGTCTCCGAGATCACTGGCTCCCTCACTATTGGTTCGATCGCCTCGCTCACTCCGTCTATCCCTGCGCCGACGATCTCGCATGTCACGCACATCTCTTGCGATGGACCCAAAATCCGCGCGGTTCAAGAGAAGTCTCCCGTTAACAACAATGGGATTATTGACACACCGAGTTCCAGAAGCCTACTCGTAAGGTCTTCGAGCTGGCCAAGAAGATGGATGTGACGGTGACCGCAGAACGCTTCCGGACTCTCGACAAGATCGTCAATGAGAAAGGAATGCTCCGGGAGGACGCAATCATGCGTTCTCCATCTCCGGTTGCTTCCAGCTCGAATCACACGCTGGATGGTGGTCCTCCTGCCAAACGCAGTCGTATCGAGGAGATCCCCGACGTCGAGATGGCCACCGGCCAACAGAACAATCTTGATCTTCTGTTTGGAGATAGCGAGTTCACCCAGGCCGAACCGGTCAATTGGGATGAAGTCGTCGACTTCAACACCCTTCTGGAGGAGATGGACGCTCCTTCCGCTGAAAGGCAAGTACCCTGCCATCTTGGGCATATGCACAATTCTGATTGTTGCTCACAGCCAGAGCGCGTAATCACCGCCACCCCGGGTTCTGTACTAAATTCGTTGATGATACGTTCGCATGATTTTTGTACCAATTTATTCTGTGTGCACTCCGATTTTGCTGCCTGCTCTAAGTGCAAGGGGAAACATCATCATCATCATGAATTAGGGCCTCTATGGCTTCTTGATTCTGGTGCATCTCTCCATGTGACATCGGAGATTAGTGATCTGGTCGGATATGAGAAGCTCTCAGATCCTATTGTTGCTCAGACCGCTGATAAGAACACACGTGTTGCCCTTATTGGTCGAGGAACAGCCTTCATCGATCATTACGTCACAAGGCATGGAGAAAAGACTATGGTGACTTCTCAAATATATCCAGTGTACTTAGTGCCAGGATTACATGGTCGTCTCATGTCTTTGGGCTCCTTACTCAAAGGAGGATCTCGCGTTCGAGGAGACAAATCGCGGATCAGCTTACATCGAGGGAAGTCCCCACTCTCGATCATGGAGTTTAGAACTCTAGGGAAGGACATAGCCTTGTACTTCCTGATGTCAAAGCCTAGCACGGCTGAGACAGTGCGATCCATGTCCACTGTTTACAAGGTGGATTATGAGATCATGCACCGGCGATTTGCACATCTGTCGAAAGACGTTTTATGTCAGGCAAAGAAAAATACCAAGGGCTTTCCAGAAGACCTAGTATTTCCCAAGGAAACCCGACCGTGTAAAGGATGCGCGCAAGGGAAAATGCACCAACGTGCCTTCCCGCCTTCCGAAAAACGAGCGGAGAATCCGTTTGATTTGATCCACTTGGATCTCAAACAATTTCCCACGGTGTCTTATCACAAGTACCGCTACTTCATGAGCTTCTTCGACGAAGCACTCTCCTATGGCTGGACAGTATGCCTTGCGCAGAAATCCGATGCCAAGCAGGCTATGCGCAATTTCATTGCGATGGTCAAGAACCAGTTCAATGTCACCATCAAAAAGTGGCATATTGACAATGGGGGAGAATTCATGGGGATGGGAATGGAAGAATTTCTTGCGGAACAAGGAATTCTAGTGGAGAAGGGTGCTCCATATGCTCACCAGCAGAATGGGCATGCCGAACGCTTCAATCGCACGATCATGGATAAGGCAGAAGCCATGCGCTTCACTGCCTGTCTTCCTAATTCTTATTGGGAATTCGCTATTAAACATGCGACACGGATCTACAATATGACACCTATCAGGCGTCTAAAATGGAAAACTCCATTTGAAGCTCTTCACAAGGAAAAACCGGATGTTTCCAAACTCCGAGTCTCTGGTTGTGCTGCATATGTCTTTATCCCTGATGAGAAGCGCGCCAACAAGTTATCGCCCAAATCGGAGCTGATGACCTACTTGGGCATTCCTGATGGTGTGAAAGGATTTCTATTCATGCGCACAAACAATTCCACGTTCGTCGCCACCAAGGCATTGTTCGACGAGGAGTTGTTCCCCCGCTGTCCTGACAGCAATCGACCACCCCACGTTCCTATTGGAGAGGAATTTCCAGAACGTGATGACCCAGTGAATCCACAAGATCCACCACAGGTAGACAGAGAAGATTGGCTGTATGGAGATAACCCTTTTCCATTCCCCATGCCATCTGATCCGGCTCCACCACCTCCCGTACGAGGAAATGATGATGGTGACGACGGTCATAATCATCAGGACCCACCGCCAGAGTGTCGGGATGAACCTCAGAGGACTCGTAGGAGTAGAATTCCACGACCAAGTCGGGAAGCTTCACCAGCTCCTGAGCCTCGAAGGTCTTCACGCCAGTGGAATGTGCCTACACGTCCAGGAAACGTCTATGGGGAAAAGCGTACCCCTACGGATATAGTCCGTGATATTCAGAACAGCAGAGGGTGGAAGCGGTATGTTGGTGAAGATAAGGGTAGCTCCCAATCTCAACCATCAACCGGTGCTGATGCAGGGGTTCCCGGCCCTAGCTCGCAACCAGATTCCTCAAACGCGGGTGCTTCTGATGATCTAGACGAGGATGCACGCATGGAGAAGCTATGCCAGGAAGGGGGAGTAGAGCTCATCACGGCGCTGCTGTCGAAAGCGGTCCCAAATGAGAACCTACCTGACACGTCCAAAATTCGCGATTGGACGTTCCGCGATATCAAGCGGTTGCCTTCTGAACAACAGAAAGGTTGGATTGATGCTTGCCGCGACGAGTTAGAGGCACTTCGTCAGCGCAAGGTCTATTCCCTTGTGGACCGTCCGAAAGGACGGAAGGTTATCAGATGTCGCTGGGTCTTTGACCAAAAATCTGATGGCCAAAAACGTGCCCGCCTAGTTGCCAAGGGTTTCAGTCAAGTCGAAGGTGTTGACTATGACGAGATATTCTCTCCTGTTGTCAGGTATGAGACGTTCCGGCTGGTCATGGCGCTTGCAGCGCTAAATGATTGGCATTGGTCTGGACTCAACGTCAGTAAAGCTTTTCTCTATGGAGAGCTTGATGAAGAGGTCTACATGGAACAACCCGAAGGCTTTGTGGCAAGAGGCCAAGAGCGCAAAGTCATGTGCCTGCACAAGGCAATCTATGGACTCAAACAAGCTGCTTTAGCATGGTGGAAAGTGCTAACCAAGTCCACAAAAGCCATGGGCTGGATCCGACTAACATCGGATGCTGGCGTGTTCTTCTACAAGGACTCTGATGGCAGCATAGCTGTCATAATAGTCTATGTGGACGATGCACTGTTCTTCTCCAAGAACAAGAAGCTCCTTGCCTTTCTCAAGGCTGAGTTTAACAAGCGATGGGAATGCCGCAATTCTGAAGATACTCCAGAGTTCTTGCGCGTACGCCTCAGTAGAGTAGGATCTTCGATCAAGATTGATCAGATTCCCTATCTCGACAAGGTGCTAGAGCGCTTCGGAATGCAGAACGCCAAGTTCGCAGCAACCCCTCTACCGGCTGGATATGTTCCAATGCCAAATGAGGATGAAGTCGATCCAGAGCTCAGGAAGAAATTCCAATCAGTCATTGGATCTCTTCTCTTCATCATGCTAGGCACACGTCCTGATATTGCATTTGCTGTGACTAAATTGTCACAATTTGCCGCCAATCCATCCCAAGACCACCTCCATAAAGCGCTGTATATCTGCCGCTATTTGGCTGGTACTAGGAATTATTCGCTCATTTTCAATGGTGCGACGGATAGAGGGCTAATTGCATTTAGCGATTCAGACTGGGCTGCTGATCCGATCAAGAGGAGGTCTACCACTGGTTTCTTCACGAAATTGGCAGATGGGATTATTTGCTGGCAGTCTAGACTTCAGCGCACAGTCGCGCAGTCTTCGACCGAAGCAGAGTACATGGCGATTTCAGATTGTAGTCGCCAGGTGATGTGGCTAAAGAGCGTCCTTTCGGAACTCCAGTTCAAGCTCACCATCCCAGTACCCATTTGCGGTGACAATCAGGGTGCACTCTTCAGTGGCAGCAATGCCTACCGAGACCGCAGGATGAAACACATAGACATCCGCTATCACTACATTTGTGAGCGAGTCGAGGAAGAAGAGGTTGAACTGTTCTTTATTCCGGGCAGTGAGAATCCTGCAGATATGTTCACCAAGAACCTAGGACGCGTCAAGTTCGAGAAGTTCAGATCTCAACTGGGACTTGAGTTCAACTCGTCCTGAAGGAATGGCCGATGAAGATTTCGCTTTCAAAACACTATCCCGTGGTTTTCAGCATGGGGGAGTGTTGATCAAATATCATCTGTCAAGATGGATGTCGTGATACACATCTATGACTGCATCACGTGTCATCTAGAGTCATATCGACTCGTTCCAAATAGACACAAACGGCCCCCTGTATCATATATAAGGAGGGCTCTATTACCCTATAATACAAGTCTCTTGACTACTCCCGCATAGTGCCCACACTAAGCTCTCACTCACACAGGTGAGCTGCTAGACGCTCTCCCCAGTGCTCAACAATGATATTATTCAAGACATGATGTCAAAGCACCATACAAAGTGTAACAGTCAGAAGGACCATATCCTAGCGCACTGTCGCCAAGAGCTCTTTCACGCGGCTTGGAGACTTCTCCTGGACGATGAATTCCTTCATGCTTACAAATACGGAATCATAATCATGTGCTTGGATGGGGTAGAACGGCGGGTATATCCCCGATTCTTCACATACTCAGCAGATTATCCCGAAAAGTAAGTCAGTGCCGTCTCATGAAACAAGATTTGGGGAACTGACTCCCATTGGTGTTAGAGTTCTTCTAGCCACCATCCGCAACAATGGACTCTGTCCGTGTCTGAGATGTCTAGTGGAGAAGAAAGAAACTCATAAAATGGGTCTAGTGTTTGATATGTCAGCCAGAACGGACCGAGCCCGCCACTTCCTCCGAAGCGTTGTCGAGTCTGCTCGATCCTTCATTTATCAAGGCAATGGCGGAGTTCGAGCGGCACCAGTGGAGTGCATGCTGCAGGAAACGTCCTCCATCCCCACTATTGTACGTCTTTGTGTTCAGTCTCTGGAAGAGTATCTGACACTGTTTACATCAGAACGCGTTCATTGACCGACTAGGAGAGAACTTTCCACTGCATCGTATGCTTGTGGTGGATTTCTTGCACGAATTCGAGCTTGGTGTTTGGAAGAACCTATTCACGCACCTGATCCGGTTACTTTACGCGCTCCCAAATGGTCAAAGTCAGGTTGCAGAACTCGATCAGAGGTAAGTTAGCATTTTGCGCTCATCATTTTCGTCTTACTGACTGTTCTGTGTCAAAGATATAGGGCCATGCCTCGTTTCGGTCGGGATACCATCCGCCGTTTTGCGACAAACACCTCAGAGATGAAGAAACTCGGCGCTCGAGACTTCGAGGACCTTCTTCTATGTGCCATTCCCGCCTTCGACAGCCTCTTTCCGCCCGAGCATAATCGACGCGTTCTCAAGCTGTTGTACCGCATGGCCGAATGGCACACCTATGCTAAGCTCCGGATGCATTCAGACCCGACTCTCGAACGCTTGTCCGAGCTTACTACGGAAATTGGGAAGCTGACTAGACAATTCAAGGCGGCTGTCTGCTCAGAGTATCAGACAGTCGATGTCAGGGGACGCCGCGCTCCTTGGGCACGTGACCATGCACGTGACCCACTGCACCCTCTCTGCCGACCCGTGCCTGCTCACCTGTCGATCACCCAGCCTCCTCCTCCTCCTCCGATCCTCATCTCCATCCATGCCGACATCCGCCCTCTCCCTTCTTCCCCCGGCCATCTCCCTCGAATCCCCGCAAGCGGTCTAGCCAAGCCCGATTCCTTGCACCAGGGAGTGCTACTGCCGTATGCACTCCTCCCCCTTCACTTCGGCCTTCTCCCCGCGGATGTGGTCGACTGCTGTATAGGCTTGCACCAGATGCCCTCGCGCTCATCCGCACCACCCCTCTTCCCAGTCAGGCATTGGTCCTCGCCTCCAATGTCTCCACTGGCCGGCCCGGCACTGGCCTGGCCGCTGGGCTCCTCCAGTGTGGCCTTCCACTGTTGGTGTCTCAGGAGCTGGCCATCACTGGCCCCTCTGAGCCACTCACTATCTTATCTGGGTTTGTCATTATCTACTTGTCATCTGCTATTGTTCCATGGCAGTGATATCCCATCATCATCAGTCACTTGTCACAGCTGACTATATAGTGTGACACCTGGGCACATGGATCCTTGAACCGTTCTCTAAGGATCCCCCTCTGTGCTCAGGTGAGTAGTATACCTCCCTTGTATTTGATAGTCTCTAAGGATCCCCCTCTGTGCTCAGACTCATGTGAGGTTGTTGTGTGCTGTGTGCTCTCTTCCTTTGGGCTGGCAGGAGTTGCCCTTACAGTCGAACTGCCTCGGGAGAGGAATGCTCGCATCCGCCGAGCACAGAAACAGGCTGAGAAGACCGGGGAGCAATCCGCACCTGTCGAGGGCAAGTCGAGTCCGCGGAAGACCGTGACACTCAACCTGAACACGTACAAGTGGCACAGTCTCGGCGATTATGTTGCATTTATCCGACTATTCGGAACTACGGACATCTACTCGACTCAGACGGTATGAGGCACAAACAAATTTCTCGATTGCATTGTTCACAAGCTTGATTCCAAAGGGCGAAAGTCTCCATCGACTTGTAAAACGAATCTACAGTGTGACAAATAAGCGAAAACACAAGGCGCAGATCGGTGCTCCCTACATGCGTTTAGCCCGAGCCCGTCTCGCCGCTCGCAAGAAGGTGGCTGCGGGACAGGCGCAGTTTCATCTTGTGGGACTTGACACGGTCGATCCCTTTGCTGCGACTCTAACGCCGGCAGAACTTCATCACCAAACGAGTAACGTACGTCGGAAACCTCTGGCATTGTCGGAATTCAGTATCAGGTCAGGAGATCCCGCGATGAAGGTCGGTTCTTGTTCAAGAGCAGATTGTTTTGATGTTGACATTCTCCAGGACTTGTGCCAAAGCTGAAGGATCATCTCCTTGGACGACTGAGGGAGTGTGATTTCGATGGAAATTCACATGAGGAGTTTACTGAGGCGGATCGCAACACGGTGCATATCAGTTATAGCCAGATATATTCGACAAAGACGCTACGAATCAACTACACGACGTACAACATTCGCCGGGATCAAGACGTTATCAATCCCCGACACTCTTGCTTCGTGATGGTCAAGTCTCCGGAAACCCAGCCTGGAGCTCATCCGTACTGGTACGCGCAAGTTCTCGCGGTATTCCACGCAGCGGTATCCGTCCAGCTGCCTGAGCTTCTGACAAGCGCGAAGCCGATGGAGTTCCTCTGGGTCCGATGGATGGTTGTTGTCCCAGGAACTCATACCGGTCCGAAGTTTGCTCGTCTTGCCAAGGTCGGATTCGTGCCAGAAACGGACGAGTACGCGTTCGGCTGCCTCGACCCCGCCCAGGTCATCCACGCAAGCTATCTCGTACCCGACTTCCAGAGCGGCCGCACACACGACCTTCTTGCTACACGAGAACCGACGGCGGCTCGTCCCTCTGGCAAGGATGGGGACTGGGAAAGTTATTACGTTGACAGGTTAGTCTGTGATAACCCTCGCAAATGTAGGTCTGACGCACTTATTTCCAGCTTTGCAGATCGCGACATGCATATGCGCTACATCGGAGGTGGTATTGGCCATTTGGATGGCGGCGGAGTGACAAATGACGATGGGGACGTGTCCGATGACGATGACGAGGAAGTCGAGTCGCTGGCAGGGCCGACTCCGACTCAAAACGGCAATGGAGACGACAGCGATGGTGAGGACAAGGATGACGAAGATGGCAACGAAGAACAGGAGGAGGATGAAGAGGAGGGGGATTGGGGGCTTGAGGACGGTGACGACGATGGAGAGGACGATACGGGCTACGCAGACTTTTAGAAGTACAGGGCAATACTGTCGCAATCGAACTGATACACGCACCAAAGTGACCTCTAGGCCTATTATGGCCGCCCGCAGATCCTGCGGATCTCGCCATGCACTGTGATCGCGCGTTGAGCGCATAGTCGACGGGTGAGGGCTGATGAGTGTGTTGGTAGCTAGCGGAGAAACGGCAAGCGAGTCGCCAGCTGGTGGATGGCTGTCGATCATTCAAACAGCTGGATGGCAGTTCATGATCCCTGATGCGGGGTGCGCCGGCAGGTCTTGGATCACAATCAGTTCATGATGCTCATCAGCCGTTGCCCGCGAATGGCTGATTTCCTGATGGTATGCAGTGACGATGATGGTTGTTACAACTTGCGGCTTGCCGCATTCCAAACTCGTGACCAATACCTCACGTGGTCTGACACCTGCCTTTCTTCCACTCGAGCCTCTTGAACGAAAGGCATCTGTGAAAACTCGGTTTCATTTCGATGGGAACCGCATCCCTCTCAGAACTGGCGTGCCCTGCATCCGCGGCGAAGTTCGACGTCGATCCGATATCGCTGCAGAGGGTGCTAGTGCCGCGCACCCTGGGGAGAGCCGACTCGGCCCGGATATGACAGGCAAGCGCGCACAACCACGACCAGGTATCGGTTGGCCCTGCCAGTACGACTTTGAGAATATCGGCGGGAGAACAGACGATGGCGTCACGTCACATCGTTCAAGTGCGACGAGCCTATCTGTCTGTGCTCTCCCCCTCTCGACACTATACGCCTGGCTGGATCTTCACGGCTTCTCATCTGCTCACTGAGATTCTTCGGCGACTCATCGACACATGTACGCCTTCTGGGACTCACGCTGTCCCACCTGGGCTTGATGCAATCTGTCTATCTCTTGAAAGCACCAATGGACTACGATGCCGTGGGATGCGCCGCCAGCCACAACTGACTCCATGCGAGCTTGGGTGTGTGAGTGAATCCACCACTCTGGCGCTGGGCGCTTAGTGGCTGTGAACCGGGGTATGGCTCGCGTAAGGCAGCGGGTATAAAGAAACGCCGCTCGAACATGAGGTAGGGCCCTCTACCTCCTGATTTCGACTATGCCGCAAGCTGACGAGCAACAGAACGAGAAACGAGATACCGATGAAGCGTTTTCCGAGCGCGAGAAAGCCATTGGGAACAAACTCTGGGGTGTCTACATCTCCGAGGCGGAGAAGTACGATCAAGGTCTCATCGATGGCTGGCGCAGCGACATGGATGGATTGCTGATCTTCGTACGTCTCCGACCATTCTCAATCCAACCTCTGCTTTCTGAATCTGACTGATCAGGCCGGTCTATTCTCTGGCGTCGTCACGACGTTCATTATTGACAGCTATAAAACGCTGAACCCCGACTCGGGGAGCCAGACCGTCGTGCTGCTGAACCAGATCTCGCAGCAGCTTGCGAGCATGAACAATAGCACGGCGGTGATGAACGCACTCCCTCCCGCCGCTCCCTTCTCGCCCCCGGTCTCAGCTCTCGTCTGCAATGCACTCTGGTTCGCCAGCCTCGGTCTCAGCTTATCGAGCGCACTCATCGCGACCCTGGTCGAGCAGTGGACGCGGGAGTACCACCACCGGACGTCGATGTTCTCCTCCATCTCGATCCGGTCACGCGTGTACATGTATCTGTACTACGGTTTGCGACGCTTTAGTATGCATGCCGTTGTTGGCATTCCCCCGCTTCTGCTGCACACATCACTGGTCCTGTTCTTCGCAGGTCTAGTGGCCTTTCTGGTACCCGTCAACGCGATCATCATGAGCATCTCCTCCGCTCTACTGGGCCTCTTCGTCTTGGTCTACCTAACGTTCACGGTGCTCCCGCTGTTTTTCTTCGACTGTCCGTACCAGACGCCACTCACACGGATCCTCTGGCCGCTGAAACAGAGCTTGGGACACGCGCTGAGGGCTTACCTTTGGAGGGCAGTGGGTGTTTGCAAGACCTATGTCTTGAAGAGAGTCCCCGTGACAGACCACGAGAAAGCCGTCGAATCTGCTGGGACGACCCCCGCGGCCTCTGACAAAGGTTCTGCAGCTGAAGACACTCTTCCGCAGTCCCAGAGCATGTTCGAAGCCATCAGATCAGAAGCGCTGCGTTCCACTGTCAAGACGGAGACCCGGGCACTTGCATGGACCGTCCGGTCTCTCTCTGGCGACGAGGAGCTTGAGCCATTTGTCGTGGGGCTCCCCCTGGTGCTGTGGGATTTCGAGACCAGCAAGCCTCATGGCGTGTACCGGGATCATTTCCACAGCTTGTTGCGGGATCCAAAAATCCATCTCTGCCAGCGTCTCGGCGATTTCATGGCTGGCTCCAACAACAACCTGCTTGAGGACAAAGTCCGCCTGCGCCGCCAGCTCTCTGTGCTCCGGGCCATCTGGGCCATCTGCGCGTTCTCTCTGCACACGGATTCGCCTCTGCCAAGTCCGATCGGAGAAGCGGACGTCGACAAGGCGCTGCTCGGCTCCAAGTTCCATGCTTCTCCTGACGTGCAGAGCATGATCCTTGACGTGACCGCTTTAATCCGTCTGAACATGATTGAGCATCGGAGCCGGGAGCGGGCCCCCACACAGCCGAGCAGTTCTGACGCCGAAGCGGAAGAGCAACGGCACGCAGACATGCATTGGACGTACACGGATTATCTTCTGACATTTTCCAAATGCGCTGCCAGCTTCCAACGGGATGCAATCATTTCGCTCTTTGATCGGTCACAAATGCGCTTCACGGAAGCGGATGGCTACAGAACTCTGTATTGGGCTCTCAGAGAGCTGATCGGATCAGCGTTGGACAAGGCAGCGGACGAGATAGCGGAGAACGTTATCTTTGCTGCTCGTCTGATGATCAGCCCGTTTGCCCAGATATCAGGATATCCAGAGTGGTCGCCGTTGCTGGAGGGTCTTGGGCCTTTCCTTGTCCGACATCCGTCCCTTGCCGTCTCCGACCCGGAATTCGACTCAAAGCATCATTACACCCGATTCCTGTGCTACATGCTATGTGGGAACCTTTTCAATTCAATTGATCCCCAGTCATGTGTCGACGCCCTCCAGCTGATTTATCGGGAATTGCTTAACCCTGATGTGTCACCAAGAGACTTGGATACCCATCTTTTGGTTCTTTGCACCCTGCGGACTGACGCAGCCAACATCCGCACGCACCATCTGGCTGCCATCGTCCAGTACATTGTGCTCAACAGTTCCAAGAGGGTTTCATCGGAATCGGAGCAATTGTTGAACATCTTCGATGACGACTACTGGTTCCGCTCCGTGCTCGGCTTTGACAGCGATGAACCATCGGCACAGCAAATTTACGACTGTGCACGTGTGGGTGTTTTCACCACTTTCCTCGAGCAGTGTACTTCCCGCAGTCTGGATCAAATAGAGCACGACCTGGACTTCAATACGCTCAAGAGGATACAGCACGCAGACATGTCGAGATCGACATGGACGCTATCCCGCGTTTCTTCGGTGATCCCAACTGGACTGCAACATCGATTCGCTGACGCTGTCTCCGGATTCATCCGCAAATATCTAGAGAGCTGTCTTGCGGAACGTGACGGGCTCTACTCGGTGATTCGCTGGGCCGTTCATAAGTACGACGGATGGATGACTAATGTGGATGCATTGTGCGTCCTGGAATCGGCTCTGTCGGAGGTGCAAACAGACAATCAGCAACTAACACACCGGGAGCGTGCTGGAGTGATCCGGAATTGGATAAAGAAGCGGCCTCTTCTGCCTGAGAACATTCCTGCCGCCTTTGTCCCGTTCGTGAGTGCGGAGGAAAGGCCGGACGCGGACATTCCATATCGGGTTGGTCCGGAATAGATCAAAAGTCGGCCGGACATTTCTGGTCTGAAAATAGAGTATAATCGAGCTCCAGAGCGCGGAAGCGGACCGGCATGGTGTAAAACCCGACCAATTTTGGCAAAAATATGACTTTAATATGGCCAAATCACGCAGTTTGGAACACTCGGAGCAGCTCTGATGCCGTTCTCGGTGGAGATCAAGGCCTGAATGAGGAAAATCAGCAATGCCATCACTCAGTGATAAGTGATAAGTGATAACTAGAAAGCGTCGCCCTTGGCGACTGAATGCCTTGCTTGAGTAACGTACAATGACATTGCATGCCCATGATAAGTATCTACACATACAGCTGATTTCAAAAGATTGGGTTCAGTTCGTTGAAATGCTGAGGGCGTGCTCACAAGTGAATCTACTATGAAAGTAAACCCAAATATAAACACGTTCACACTCCTCGTAATCAGCTTCTCAGTGTGTGAAAGATGCGAGGGCTTCGGGGTGGACAGAACACCAGTATCACAGCTCTCAATAGACGCAGATCCAATAGTCGCGGAAGACGAAGTCGACGACAAGGATATATATATATAGCAAACAGTGGTGTCTCAACCAATATCTTCTATACAAACACAACCAACACTAATCCAATCCACAACCAACAATATAACAAGTCAGAACTTAATACGAAGTATTAAGATCCCTTGTAGCGACAGCGTCCAGATGGTGACGCAAAGCCCAAATATCAAGTCGACGCACTGCCAACTGATACAACCAATATACTGAGTCGACGCACTGCCAACTAGTAGAACCAGAATGTCAAGTCGACGCACTGCCAACTGACACAACCAAAAGTACTGAGTCGACGCACTGCCAACTAGTAAACCAAGATGCCGCGTCGACGCACTGCCAACTAACAGCCAATATCCAATGTCCAAAACCCGAGCACAACTTGTCAACGCACTGCCAAGCAAGAAGTGTGGAACCAAAGTTCTCAAGTCGACGCACTGCCAACTGACCAAAACAACCCGAGCACAACTAGTCGACGCACTGCCAAGCTAGAGGTGTGGAACGATCTCAACAAAGCCCGAAGGCGACGACACCAAATGCCGCGACTAAACCAGATGCGGCGAATCCGACTCTCTGATGTCTCAACTCAAACTCAAATCACAGTAGCTACAAGTGCTCAGGGAGCAACTCGTCGCGACCAGGCAGGGATGGCAGAACTTCTTAGGGTGGAATCACGCGGCACGCAAATTGTACAAAACAATCTGAAATGAGAGTGATTCACAGTCCGGGGGAAAGCTTTTTAATACAAAGAGACGACGTGCTACTTATACTGTCTACGACGCTGCTTAGTAAAGTCCTGTACAACTGCATAGTAGCTACGCTATCTAAGATCGGTTGCCTTTTAGGGTAATTGAAAAGTTGAACGATCGGACAGGTCCTGAGTGATCAGGACCCCGCCCCATTGTCCATATGATACTTTTGATGTGGGTCAACCCACCGCGTCATACTTTGGAATACGACGTGCTGGATTGGCCAACGGGTATGTCTTGGCAAGTGAGACCAACGTGGGCGCCCCAAGAAGCCGTATGGCCCTAGGCACGCCAGTCGTCCCCCACATGGTTCGGTTCACGGATCTTACCGTGTCGGTTTCTAGTGTGTTTGGGTATGGGCGCGACTCGCCGTGACACTTGGAAGTGTCACCGCGACGCGTCCACAATGTCCCGTGATCGAATGGATCCTGACATGTGACAAGTCGTCGTCGTGGCATGATCTGAGGAAACGTCCAACTCAAAACCGGGAGTTGCCGCGACAAGATGGTTTAAGTCTTGTAACGCCAAGTCCTGTCCAGTAGTAGTTCTATTATTGAGAACGTCGCGCATTGCTCAGCCCTTCAGCCCAAGTTCCCATCTGCAGAGAATGACCCTTTTTGAGAAGTCGACGCAACGACAGATCCCTTTGTGGGGAATGGTCGCGGTCCAAGCGTTCGTCACTAATGGCCCTGAGCCTGGTATAGACTCATAAGACCAGTTCCACAGTAGTGGTCTGACTGCCTTGCTATCGTCGACACTATCCACAGTAGTTGACTGGGCAGTAGACCCATAAGTCCTACTGAGCGCAACACTGTTAACCGCGACACGATACACCGAATGGTTCAAGAGTAAACTCTGTAAAAGCGCAAAAATACGCCCTTACAGAGCTGGTGCAGAGCGCGTCTGGTAGCCAGCCTATCATCTCCCAGGAACACTAATTTTGACCTCCTGGTCAATCCCGCGACAGTCTCACTGCGTCAGGTCTAAGTCCAACAGTCGACGTCTCATTCATTTATTATTAAAGCCGCGGAGACATAGAGTTATGTTCCCACGTCTTATTCATTTGGTTGTTCGGTTCCTTCCGTGATCTGCCGCGATCAAACTTCTTCCGGCATGTTCACCATATAAATGCCCTCAATTTTCAGGGTCGAGAGTCTCCCTAGTACGAGACACTCTTGCTTTTCGACCACCATGTCCGCGCCCGACCAGAGTCCCCGCCCCCAAGACACCAACCGTGAGTGACGCCCAAGACGGTTACCGCGACTTTTCAACCACGCTAACCATCCATCAGCCGTCACCGAATCAGCTGTCCCGGGAGCAAACCTGCCTGCCATCGACTGGCGGCAGTTCATGCCGTCCGTCAAGGTCTCTCCCATGGCTTGTCGATCCAACTCACCACCTGCCTAGCCCCGAGGCCTACAACCAGATGTTGCGGCAGATGGCCGTCGACGTCCGCCAGATTCAGCAGGTGAGCTCCGTTCTAAGCCCGCTGGAGCGAGCAGTCACGGCGATCAATGATTGCCGCGCCTGTTCGCTTTGGCCTTCCATTCTTTTCACTAACGTAAGGGCTAGCCGGCGTCTACGCCCTTGACCACCAACGCTCCAGTCGAGGAGTCGTCGCCGCCGAAGAAACGCAAGCGAGTCGTCGAGCCCGTACGTATACTCTATTTCGTTCGTTTCACTATGTTCTGATCGACTCCCAGGCGGCTCCAACCGAACAAGTCGCCGCCCCTTCGTCGTCCCGGCCTGCCAAGCAGAAGGGGAAGGGTGACGGCTCCAAGCCGCAGGCCCCTGCCGCCGTCGCGGGCAGCAAGGTCGCCGTCGCCAAGAAGTCGAGCGAGAAGTCGCAGGGGAAGCGACCCAAGGCGACTCCTGCAAAGGAGCCCAAGGCGTCGTCGCATGCGCCTACTCGTAAGTGGCCTTTTCATTCGGTTCACCGAAGTCGCGGGCACTGATCTATTGTAGCCGCTACTCCGGTCCCTGTTTCACAGGAGGCACCCCCCAAGCGCGTCCACAAGAAGACGCACGTAGGTGTGTGATCCTATGTCTTATTTCATTGATCTTTAGACTAACCACTTGGTCCCTCCCAGCCCGGATCCAAGCACAGCCCGTGCAGCCCGAGTCCCTCAGCGATGAGGAAGCCGCCGCCGTCGCCGACACTGCGATGGATGTCGACGACGAGGGGGTCCAGGAGGGAGACGCGTCCTCGGCCGACGAGCTGGCCCTTCAGGTAAGTGACCCAGTTCGTCGATCGCGGTTCCTTCGTCTCATGGTTGGTTTGTTTTTGACAGGGGCCCAAGTCCAAGGGGAAAGCGCGATCGAATCTGAGTACGTTTTTCCTCTTGTCCCCCTCTGTCAATTACTCATACTTTCGTAGCCCCGTCCGTCATTGTCATGGACGACACTTCCGAAAGTGGGGAGGAGACCGGCGACTTCGTCGTGGCCAAGAAGCAGGTCAGCGAGACCCGCGTCAAGCCCAAGGCGAGCCGACTCCTTTTTCCCAGACCACGCCCCTTAATCCAGCTTTTTAGCCAATCAAGAAGGTCACGGATGGATCATCCAAGTCGACCAAGTCCGTGCCCCACCAACCGGTGCCAAAGGTGGAGGCCAGTCGCAAGGCGAGCGCCCCGCGAGCGACGACTACCCCGACCCCAGTGGCTAAGGTGAGACACTAATCTTGAGTTCCAGACGTCGACTAACTCAATTTTCTTTCTTTTCTAGGTTGTCCAGGCGGCTCCCGCCGCTACCAAGACTCCACGCAGTGAGTTGGGCAGGGTGGCCGCGACCCTTGGTCGCGAGCGGAGTGTTGCTGCGGCCAAGGCCGAGCTCAAGGCTCAGAAGGCAGAAAAGTCCGTTGCGGCGGCCAAGAAGAAATCTGACTCGGTGAGTCGCGACTTTTTCTTGTCGTTGACTTTTTACTGACTTGACTGTTTCTAGACTCCTGCGAAGGCGTCGGCTCCCACGCCCCGAGCTCCGTTCACTCCCGCCGCCTACGACACCGAGGCGCTCCTTTCGGTGGCACGCCAAGGGTTCGCGGGGAAGTTGGAAAGGGCCGGCGTAGAGGTGCCCACTGACTTCGTGCGTTCTTTTATCTTTTTCTGCCATGCCTCGACGACTGACTCCCTTTTTCATAGGAGGTCGCGCCAAGGCCCTGCGCGATGTGCGTGACGCGGCAGCGCGTCTGCTTCAAGAGCGTCGACGGGCGCCACGGCAATCGGTGCGCCCCGTGCGTGCTCTATAAACAGACTTGCACCAACGGCTACAAGCCCGCGGAGCAGCTGTATATGGGGCAACGCTTCGGGTACATCGCGCAGATGAGCGCGGACAGTAAGAGTCCACTCTTATCATTCATTTCTATTTTTGATCGTTTCTGACGACGTCTTCAGATCTCAACAAGTCCGCCAACCGTCTCGCCGACACCTTGGACGCGTACGGCGGGCTTCTTCGCACGGCCAACGAGATCCGCGTCCTGGCCATTGGCCAGTTCCGTGATTTCGTTGGTCAGCTGAAGGAGCACTTCGACGACGGCTCGGACGAACGCATCAAGGCGATGTTCGTCCACACCGCGACCGAGATCGACGCCGCCGAGATGGCCGACATCCGTAAGGGTGTTCGGATGATCTTGACCCACGGGGACTTGTTGGATGGCGAGGCGAACGAGCGGTTCGCGGCACCCCCTGCCTTCTTCGATCCATTTTTCTATCGCGAGATGGAAAAGATGGAGAAGCAGTTCCAGAGGGAGATCGAGAAGGCCCAAGAATTCGACAAGTCGGACCCCGCGACCGTCCAGGATCAAGCGTTCCAACCTGGCGAGGACCACGAGATCGACGTCACGCACTTGGCGAGTAGTCGCACCCGCGCGCCTTCTTCGTCGCCCCAGCCTTCGCCATCGCCGCCTCCCGTTGCGTCGTCGTCCCAAGCCGTTTTACAGGTTTTGGACTTTTCCGACAACTACAGCGAGACCTCGGCCGAGTCCACCAAGGCCGGGTCGGATGAAGACGCGGAGGGTGAAGAGGACGGGTCTGCCGGCAACGAGAACGCCGACGACGGGAAAGTCGACGACGAGAACGTCGAGGACGAGAACGTCGAGGACGAGGGCTCCGTCGCCGCGGGTGAGACTGCCATGGAGGTGGATGAGCAGTAGTTCAGCTCGTTCCGCCGTCCGTGAACGTCGCGGCCCCGAATTTATTTATTACATGCATCATCGTATCGTCGTCGCAGAGTAATCCAATCTATCATCTTGCTGCCTGAGTCGTCGTCGCGTGAACCTTTGAGTCGAAATTTTCAAAATTCTTGGAAGAATTTTCTTGAAACATTTTGAAAAAGTCCCGGACCTCGTCCTCGGTAGCGTCATTGGATTTTCTATTTTCCAGCACATGGGTCCAAGGGGTGTGCACGTTGTCGCGCACCTCAATTTCCAATGTGTGGGCTTCTGCGGACTCTGTGGCTGATCTTTCGTAAGATCTGCCCTCTCCCAGGAACACAGATCTAAGCCGTCCTCGGCTTATCTGATGCGCGACTAGAAAAGTTTTTCCAGAGTCGACGATATAAAGTCTGCGTGGGCTCGACAGGTTATGTCCAGTCCCATTCTCAGTCCTTATTTCGTTCCCATTCTTTCTCTCTATCCAGGCCTCGCTATGTCCGCGTTTCCTCTCCCCCAAGACTTTGCATCACTCGTCGCGTCGTGGAAGAAGGCTAAGCCTTCTCTCGCAGCGATGAACAAGCTGGGTCTAGGTGGTTCAGAGGGCATCCTCAGCGTTGGCAAGGATATTTTCTTTGTTCGAGTAAGTTGATTCGTGATGGCGTGTCGCGGCAATTATCTTATCTCGTCGACAGACCCGCTTTCAAGCCAGCTCGTTTGCTGCTCAAGATCCTCCCCGTGACGTTTTGGATTGTCTCGAGGAGGCCACCACGCTCGCTCTGTCTCAGACGGAACTGCTCAAAGAAGTTCCTGAGAAGCAGCGCGACCCTTCCCAGACCAAGGCCGTCAACAAGTATCGAGCCTATCTGGTCTGGCATGAGTCCCTTGTCGCGGCAATCATCAGCATGCGACAAGCTCAGGAGAGCATCCCACGTCCTGCTGCAACTCCGTCGTTGTCTGGGAAGGCCAAGGTATGATTCCCTGTCTTTGTCCAGATTTTCTTACGGATATTGTTGCACAGGCCAAAGACCCTGTTCCTGAGGCTTCAGGCTCAACTCCTGCCATCGACATTGATTCAGACGTCGAGATGGAGGCCCCCACTCCTGTTCAAGAGAAGGTGCGTCCGTCTTGAGTCTTTGTCGAGCACAGGCTGATTTTTCTCAGACCCCGCGACCATCTACTCGCAAGACCGTCGCCGGACGGTCCGGTTCTCGATCGGTCGACGGTTCTGGTCATGACGACTCCGTAGGGCTCGCGGACGTCTATGGGACTATCATTCGACTCATAGACGAGCACGATAGGTCGATGCGTCTTCTCAGCGCCAAAATGTCGAAGCTTCACGCGGAGCAGATGGAAGCTCTAGGGAGCTGTCTCCAGAGTTTCCAGACGTGAGTTTTACTCAGTCGCGGCGACTACATTTCTGACCAATTACCCAGCCATCGTTCGTTGTCACCGGCTCGAAGAGGCAGCGACTCAGCAACAGTACCACTGATGCGGCCCCGGGTGAGTCTCGCAGTTGTATTCTCGTGTCGCGACACTTCGCTAACCGATTGGCAGCGTCCGCGTCCGACCGAAGGTTTATTGCGGACCGAGTGCATCGACATCAATTGTACCGGTTGCGGCGGTCCATTCCACTCGAGCTCCTCATCGAGGAACGCGACTACGTCACGTCGCGGCTAGAGGAATGGAAGACCGCGCTCAAGGACGTCAAGGAAGCCATTGACCTCTCGATGTCAAAGAATGCGGCCTAATCTTTTCCTATTTTGTTCTATCTGCACTCTCCTTCCATATGCCTCTCTTCTCTCATGTCACTTATTTATGAAGTCGCGTCTCTCCTTCTCGCGCACCTCCTTTATGACCTTTTTCTCTTAGATACAACCCAGTATAGTCCTTAGGTACCAGCTAGCACCCAAGCAATATACTGAATTCTGTCTAAAACTGAGAGAAGCGACGTCTTGTCATGCGAGAGCCTGCCGCGACAATTACTTGCGCACCAGACTTTCACTCGACAGAAGCTGGATCCTCTACAGGGTCATCGTTGTCGTCACTATCCGAGTTCTTGAGTTTCACACCTTCGAACTGGTAGTCGCGGACGTCAGATATTTCCTCCACCAACTCATCGAGTTTAGCAGGCGAAATATCTATCAGCTTCTTTATATCTTCAGAGAGTGTCAACTTCTGTCTTGCCAAATAGGGTATTACTCGGAACGCCGCGACTTTCGCATGGAACATCGCACCGTTCATTTCACAGACCAAGTAAGAACCCCCTTTGGTCTTTCGAACTACAATCATGGGTCCAAGATATCTAGCTTTCATCTTGTTGTCCAATGATTTTTCAATAGCTGTGTTCCTGACCAACACTAAGTCCCCTGGTACAAACTTATAATCTTTGATCACATGTTTGTACTCGAGTTCGTAGCGTTGAACCATCTTTAATTTGGCGTCGCTGACGCGGCTGCGCATATCTTCTATATGGTCGGCGTGTTTCGCTAGAGCGCGTGCCCTGAGACCAATGAGATCCGCAGAGTCGACGATCCGGTCAGGATATTCGACTAACCACGTAGCTTCGACTATATCCAGAGGGATGGTAGGGTGGCCCCCACATACTGCGAAGTACAGTGAGCAACCCAGCCCGCGACGCACTGTAATTCTATCTGCCCACAAGACTTGTGGGAAGAACCAAAACCATTTGGAGGCGTTTCCCCAGTAGCTTTGTACAGTGACTGTCGAATGTCCCAATGACCTCTTTCAACAGTGCCATTCGCTTGGGAATTGTAAGGAGATATCCTTATTCCCTTGATACCATATTTCTTCTGTAACCAATTCAACGCCGCGACAAACTGTCCTGCGTTATCGGTTACAATCCACTTAGGGCACCCCCAGCGACACACTATGTCTTCGAGCAAGAAACGCGCGATTGCCTTGGCGTTGTCAGCCTGTAGCGGTCGCGCTTCCACGTAGCGGGTCAAAGAATCCCTTGCCGCGACGACATATCTGTATCCGTTGGAAGGTGTTCCCACAATCATGACGTCTGTATGTATTTTCTGAAATACACTGGGAGTCATTGTCGGCGTTGGTGGAGTACGGAGGAGAGTTTTCTGGCGGACTTGGCAGCTATGACAAGTCTTTATCCACCAGTCGACGTCTCTTTCCATCTCAGGCCACCAAAACCGAGTTTCCAACAGGCTCTTAGTGCTGAAAAGACCCTTATGACCCAGCGCGTCGTGACACGCCTTCATCATATAAGTCCTGTGGTGCTTGTCCACGACCAGTCTATGAATCCCGTTGGTCAATCTCTTGTACATTTTTCCATCTTTGAGGAAAAACTGTCGCGAGAATTTGAGAAATGATCTGAACCGTTTATCTGTCATTTCAGGCCTTATGGAAGTGTCTTTCAACCACTTCCTAGCCATTACCAACTTATTGTCTTGTTCGATCCCTGTGCCCGTCCGGTGATCCTCAATATAGGGATCCTCAGGATTGTCGCGCAGTTCAAGATCAGGCAAAAGCGGTTCTCCGTTTGCCACATCGTTCAGCATGAAGACTGGAACGACGAGTCCTTGAGCGTCATATGCGTCTTTGACACGCCGATTCTCAGCGCGACGAGAGTCGCAAGCTTCGACTAGCTCTTTGGATATGTCGTCGACCGACTCAGCACATCCGACCATAGAGTTAAGGTAGCCACCTCTAGTGTCAATATCCCTTTTGAACTCTTCAAAGTCTAATGGTTGTTCTGTGTCGTAGTCCCAATTCTCGTTGTTCTCTGGTGGTGGCTCGTCGAAGATTTCCTCTTCGTCATTGGGATACTCTTCATCTCCAGGCGCAGGTCGTCGTCGCGACAAGCCATCTGGTGAGAAGGTGATTCCTCTGACATGTTTCAAGGTAAATTGAAACATGAGGATCTCTTCAGCCCAACGGTTGATATTCGCATTTGGTAGGTTACCAACGTTTCTTAGCATGCCTGCCAAGTACAGCGCGTCGGTTTCGACTACCAATTTTCTACAACCAAGAAGCCAGTGAGCCATGGCTTGAAGCACGCGCTTCACACCAGAAAGTTCACGCTTCGGTTGAGAAAACCTAGCTTCTCTTTCTGTAAGTGGGATACTCCCAAATTTCGCGTAATAGACCTTCTTTGGATCATCTGGGTCGCGCTGGTAAATTTCGAAACCCGCGGCCATCCAGGATGTGTCTATTGCGACGACAATCTCAGAGTCCCACTCGTAGTTCAGAGGCTTAAGCGACGGACAGACTTGTATCGCGTCTTTAAGTCTTTGAAATGCGAGTTTCTGTTTGTCACCCCATTCAAAATGCGCGTTCTTGTTCACTAGTCTCTGAATTGGTCGCGCCATTTCAGATAATCCCCTAATGAACATCCGCATGACCCCGATCGTGCCCATGAATTGTCGAACCTCCGAGACGTCTCTCAAGTCTGGCCAACGCATGATTACACCAACTCTGTCCGCGTCAGGTTTTCTACCTTCAAACGAACAGATATGGCCAACCACAGCGAACTCGTCGGCGCAAACCACCGACTTGGTACCAGACAGAGTCGCGCCACAGTAGCCGATTCTGTGCGCGACGCGGTTCACATTCTGAAAGTGTTCCCATACGAAGCGACGGATCCCAGGATTTTCCGGAATCGTTTCACAGGTTCCATCGGGTAACAGATACCTGGTTCCAGGTCCTCGAACGGGTACGTCGTCGATGTATGGAATAGTAACATGAGGGATTTCGTCTTTCAAAATGAAAGTAACGTCCTCATGGAATATGGGTACTGAGTTGGTCCATCCTTGTGGGAGTTTGACCAACCTCAGCGCACCGAACGGTGACTGGAATGTAGTCAAGTCGCGACTAGCTGGATCGATGTCACGCTGGTCGTAGCCTGAGTACAAATCTAGCGCAGCACCACAGGCGCGACCGGCGAAGTGGTTTGCTAACTCCTCTGTCGCGGGCGGCAATCCTGAATGTGCGATAGTAATTGCATTGAGTGGTTCTAGCGAGTGCACCAGTCTGATACTCTTCCCATCCTTCTTAAGTACAGCGAAGAACTTGCTCCGATAAGAGGAATTGGAAGGCTCATAGACCTGGGCCGCGATTTTGTCTTTAATGACCTTGCACACTTGGTCGAACATGCCGCGAGGTATAGGAATATTCCCTTCGCGATATGCTGTATGGGGAACTGTCGCGATCTTGACAGGAGGAAATATATCCTGTCTCAATGCGCCACGCTCTTCATCATTGAACGCGAAACTCTGATTGTGAAGCATATAGAAGTGCATGAGCAACTTCCGTTCTTCTGGTAATAAGAAGTCTCCTTTGTGTAGCTTTTCCACAATATCCCTGCGTTCCGCCGTGAATCTACCAGTTGGGGTAAAATCAGGTGGTCGCGGGTTCAGAGCAGGTAGCGTATCCAAAGGATCTCCAACCATTTCTCGAATTATTCGATCGTCCTCAGAACCCATAGTGTATACTGGTCTGACCTTCTGGTCCACAGGTTTGTATTTCTTTCCTGCGAACACAGAGTATTTGTCGCGACTAGAAGAGTCGTCGTCTAGTACACTCCAAGTACCAACAGTCAGTTTTTCTGTTGCCGCGTCTGAGAGTCTTTCATTCATATATGAATGAAACAAAGTCGACGCAGCGACGTCTTTCTTCATTTCCTTGTCCTCTTTCGACGACAAGATATATGCTTCTACTAGCTCAGTTTGGGTAAACTGGCCACTAGAACGCGGCTTTCTTAGATCCTCGAACACTACATTCCCATCCTTTCCCAACGACACAGTCACCGCGACTTCTTCTCCTTGACTCAACCTGGTCAATTCCTCGAAGCTCTTTGAAAATCCCGTTCAGGGTTCGGTTCGTCTGGACTGGTCGTCGGTTTCGACGAACTGTAGGGCTCGGTAGATCCGTCGTTGTTTTTAGTGTTACGCGGCAAGTCGTCTGCACGACGCGGCTGCGTAGCCATTGCACAACGTGTCTTTAGATTGGGATCGCGCATGGTGATTATCTGGCTGCCGTCAGCCGCGTTCTTGATATTGCTTTCAGTCGCGATATCGAACGGTCTGCCGAGCAACACCTTATAAGCTGGACTTTCCAAAATGTGCACTTGCAGGTAGACCAGGATGGTCCCAAACCTGAAGGGTACATTTCTCGCTAATCCCAGTGACTTAGAGATAGATCCATTTGCACTTTCCATATAGATGACGACTTTTGGGTCCCAGCTCAATTGTGCGTCGACGGCCTCTGAGAAAGCCATCGATACAATCTGAGATCCACTGTCTAGGATGCAGTCCGCGTCGAGACGCGCGTTAATCCGTCCGTTTATCGTTCTGAGAGCAGCCGACGAATCACCAACATAGACATGTCTTGGGTTCTCATTAGAGGGTATCGACTCCAAGTACATCTCATATGGGTCCGTCGCGACAACTGCACCAATGGGAATTTCTCCTTCAACTGTGTTATGATAGAACACGGGCTCAGGCAATTCCTTAGCACTGACTAGGTCGTAGCTCAGCTCTCCATCCCAAACGTCTTCAACGACGCGACCAGTTTCTTGAAGCATGGACTTCTGAACCGGTACTCGTTTCTTCGAAGAGTCCTTCAGAATGGAGTCGCGGACAGTCCCCGAAACTGCTAGGAGTTCACCCACAGTGACGTCGACTGACGCGTTTTTCATTTTGTCGTAGACTGCTTCTGCCACAGCCTTCTTTTGAATCGGTGCACGCAACTGGTATTTATCTGGAACGCGCGCTTTTGAAGAATGTACTGGTTCTTGTAGAACGGGCTTGACTTTCTCAAACGGTAGTTCCTCTCTCTTTTCGACGTTGTCGCGCACTGATTCCTCATCATCGTCGCTATCGCTAACTTCTTCAATAATCACAGGTTTTCTCGGTTTCTCTCGTCGCTCAGCTCGTTTATCATGGTCCTCAGAGGGCTTGGCTGAGTTTGTGGGTTTAGCCCCCTTCCTTGAACCATTTAGAAACCCGAGTTGTTATCGTCGCGCTCAGGTTGGCTATTCGCACCACGACGGGTTTGAATGAACTGCTCCTGAGTCTGAGGATAACCACTGTTCATGTTGTTGAAGTAGCCGGCCATGGCGTCGGTCATGGCTTTCTGCATGAACTGGCCCATGGCACTTTCCATTGCATTACTGGTTGAACCAGATGCAGTTCTTTGAGTCTTTGGCTCAGCGCAACTCTCTGGGGTTGGCCGCGACGACTTCCTCTCATATTGGATGAGTTGACTTCGAAGGGAGCGTATCTCATCTGCCACTTCTTCAGGGTAGTCGGACATATCATCATTGTCGCGGCTATCGAACTGATCCAAGTAGTAGGAGTCTTGGAAATTGACGGACTTGCCCTTCTTCTTCCAATAAGCCTCTACTCGTTGTCCCTGAGTACCTTCTCCATTTGGTAGGAAGCTGTCGTCGAAGAGCCTCCACATCCCTTTGGTGTCGACTTTGAGAAGGTTTTTCTCAATGTGAGACCTCTTGAGTGGGCACTCGTTCGACCAATGACCAGTTTGTCCACAGTAGCGACAGTCGTCGTTCCGTGCGGCAGCTCCTCCTTGTGCGCGACTTTCAAAGTGGGGCACAGAAGAGTTGTTGCCTACTGGCCGCGACCGCTGTATAGGCGCTTCGCGAGCAGTCTGTACGAACGTCTTCAGCGCTTCCTGCAACTGAGTCTGTAGCTCTTTTTGGTGTAGAAGAAATGAGTCCTTCAAGTTGGAAATCGAGTTTTCCAACTCCTCAACCTTAGCATGGTTGGGTGGACTAGTCTCATAGTCGAAGCGAACCTTAGGAGGCCGCGCGATTATGGGAATTTCGTCTTCGTTACTCAACGTCGACGCCATTTCTTCCGCCATTGTCATTAGTTCTTTTAGCTGGATGGGGTCGTCCTGCCGATTGACTCCAGCCGCGGGGACATTAGCATTTGTTATCCCGGCGCGAGTTTGGTAGCGCTTGTTGAATACTTGACTCGTAGCCAAAGCGTTCCTCAAGACGGTACTGAACTCAGAGTCCAAAGTACGCATGTAGCGTTCACACGCGACTTTGTTGGTAATAATGGCAGGAGGGACTGACAGTCGCTTGTAGTGACTGTACATTTGAAGGCCAAAACGCTTCAAATCTCCCTCATCCGTTATCTTGATTCCACGGTTCTCGCGACAGAGTCTGTCTAGATCTGCCATGGTCCCCGTTTTTCGCTTGGACACCTCAGGGTATCCTTTTAATATTTCGGCCTCGAACTCCGCGACAGTTTTCGTGTCGTCGGAATAGGTATCGAGACCTTCCCATACGTCCATCACTTGCCGCTGATAGGCTGGCTACCAGACGCGCTCTGCACCAGCTCTGTAAGGGCGTATTTTTGCGCTTTTTACAGAGTTTACTCTTGAACCACTCGGTGTATCGTGTCGCGGTTAACAGTGTTGCGCTCAGTAGGACTTATGGGTCTACTGCCCAGTCAACTACTGTGGATAGTGTCGACGATAGCAAGGCAGTCAGACCACTACTGTGGAACTGGTCTTATGAGTCTACACCAGGCTCAGGGCCATTAGTGACGAACGCTTGGACCGCGACCATTCCCCAAAAAGGGATATGTCGTTGCGTCGACTTCTCAAAAAGGGTCATTCTCTGCAGATGGGAACTTGGGCTGAAGGGCTGAGCAATGCGCGACGTTCTCAATAATAGAACTACTACTGGACAGGACTTGGCGTTACAAGACTTAAACCATCTTGTCGCGGCAACTCCCGGTTTTGAGTTGGACGTTTCCTCAGATCATGCCACGACAACGACTTGTCACATGTCAGGATCCATTCGATCACGGGACATTGTGGACGCGTCGCGGTGACACTTCCAAGTGTCACGGCAAGTCGCGCCCATACTCAAACACACTAAAATCGATACGGCTAGATCCGTGAACCGAGCCATGTGGGAGACGATTGGCGTGCCTAGAGCCATACGGCTTCTTGGGGCGCCCACGTTGGTCTCACATGCCAAGACATACCCGTTGGCCAATCCAGCACGTCGTATTCCAAAAGTATGACGCGGTGAGTTGGCCCACATCAAAAGTATCATATGGACAATGGGGCGGGGTCCTGATCACTCAGGACCTGTCCGATCGTTCAACTTTTCAATTACCCTAAAAGGCAACCGATCTTAGATAGCGTAGCTACTATGCAGTTGTACAGGACTTTACTAAGCATCGTCGTAGACAGTATAAGTGGCACGTCGTTTCTTTGTATTGGGGAGCTTTTTCCCCGGACTGTGAATCACTCTCATTTCAGATTGTTTTGTACAATTCGCGTGTCGCGTGATTCCACCCTAAGAAGTTCTGCTACCCCTGCCCGGTCGCGACGAGTTGCTCCCTGAGCACTTGTAGCTACTGTGATTTGAGTTTGAGTTGAGACATCAGAGAGTCGGATTCGCCGCATCTGGTTTAGTCGCGGCATTTGGTGTCGTCGCCTTCGGGCTTTGTTGAGATCGTTCCACACCTCTAGCTTGGCAGTGCGTCGACTAGTTGTGCTCGGGTTGTTTTGGTCAGTTGGCAGTGCGTCGACTTGAGAACTTTGGTTCCACACTTCTTGCTTGGCAGTGCGTTGACAAGTTGTGCTCGGGTTTTGGACATTGGATATTGGCTGTTAGTTGGCAGTGCGTCGACGCGGCATCTTGGTTTACTAGTTGGCAGTGCGTCGACTCAGTACTTTTGGTTGTGTCAGTTGGCAGTGCGTCAACTTGACATTTTGGTTTACTAGTTGGCAGTGCGTCGACTCAGTATATTGGTTGCATCGGTTGGCAGTGCGTCGACTTGATATTTGGGCTTTGCGTCACCATCTAGACGCTGTCGCTACAAGGGATCTTAATACTTCGTATTAAGTTCTGACTTGTTATATTGTTTGTTTGTGGATTGGATTAGTGTTGGTTGTGTTCGTATAGAAGATATTGGTTGAGATACCATTGTTTTGCTATATATATATATATCCTTGTCGTCGACTTCGTCTCCGCGACTGTTGGATCTGCGTCTATTGAGAGTTGTGATACTGGTGCTCTGTCCACCCCGAAGTCCTCGCATCTTTCACACACTGAGAAGCTGATTACGAGGAGTGTGAACGTGTTTATATTTGGGTTTACTTTCATAGTAGATTCACTTGTGAGCGCGCCCTCAGCATTTCACCGCGACGGCAAATAACGAATGTACATGCTTTTCGCTTGTTTGACATCTGTGATGCCACCATCCTCCACGATCTGCGCGCAGTGACGCAAATATGCCTCAATCGACAGGGGATCCTTTTCATCAAGTATAGGTCTACTTGTGTCCAAGGTTGAGGGATTTTGAACCCAGTCTTTGGAGCCATAGTTGTCGCGACTGAAGTCACAGGGGAAGTAGGGATGTTGTTAGAATTCGTGTTTGTAGCGGTGACGCTACTAGACAATTCTGAGAGGGTTTGTGAGCTAGTCTGAGATCGACTGATTGTCGTCGAACTCGAAGTAGCCGCGTCTAAAGCTGGAAGCTTCGACGACGAATTCACTCTTTGTTTTCCTTTTGCCTTAGAAGGCAAGGGTGGTAGATACAAAGGTGTTTTATGTCTTGCAGACCTTCGTGGTTTTTCGAAAGGTCCTGAAGTTGAAGCGTTTCCTTCAGTCTCAATCTCCGCTTGGTCCTCAAGAGGTCGCGCAGGAGTTTGGGATCGAAATAAACTGCTTCGCGGGATAAACCCTTGGTCTCTATCCGACGTCGCGGTAAAGAATCCGGTTTATTGATTTTTAAAGTTTATGAAACTTTAGAAGCCCCTCGCGGTGGGCTCCAGATGAAATGCTGAGGGCGCGCTCACAAGTGAATCTACTATGAAAGTAAACCCAAATATAAACACGTTCACACTCCTCGTAATCAGCTTCTCAGTGTGTGAAAGATGCGAGGGCTTCGGGGTGGACAGAGCACCAGTATCACAACTCTCAATAGACGCAGATCCAATAGTCGCGGAGACGAAGTCGACGACAAGGATACATGTATATATAGCAAAACAATGGTATCTCAACCAATATCTTCTATACAAACACAACCAACACTCATCCAATCCACAACAACAATATAACAAGTCAGAGCTTAATACGAAGTATTAAGATCCCTTGTAGCGACAGCGTCCAGATGGTGACGCAAAGCCCAAATATCAAGTCGACGCACTGCCAACCGATGCAACCAATATACTGAGTCGACGCACTGCCAACTAGTAAACCAAAATGTCGAGTCGACGCACTGCCAACTGACACAACCAAAAGTACTGAGTCGACGCACTGCCAACTAGTAAACCAAGATGCCGCGTCGACGCACTGCCAACTAACAGCCAATATCCAATGTCCAAAACCCGAGCACAACTTGTCAACGCACTGCCAAGCAAGAAGTGTGGAACCAAAGTTCTCAAGTCGACGCACTGCCAACTGACCAAAACAACCCGAGCACAACTAGTCGACGCACTGAGGTGTGGAACGATCTCAACAAAGCCCGAAGGCGACGACACTAAATGCCGCGACTAAACCAGATGCGGCGAATCCGACTTTCTGATGTCTCAACTCAAACTCAAATCACAGTAGCTACAAGTGCTCAGGGAGCAACTCGTCGCGACCGGGCAGGGGTAGCAGAACTTCTTAGGGTGGAATCACGCGACACGCGAATTGTACAAAACAATCTGAAATGAGAGTGATTCACAGTCCGGGGAAAAAGCTCCCCAATACAAAGAAACGACGTGCTACTTATACTGTCTACGACGATGCTTAGTAAAGTCCTGTATAACTGCATAGTAGCTACGCTATCTAAGATCGGTTGCCTTTCAGGGTAATTGAAAAGTTGAACGATCGGACAGGTCCTGAGTGATCAGGACCCCGCCCCATTGTCCATATGATACTTTTGATGTGGGTCAACCCACCGCGTCATACTTTGGAATACGACGTGCTGGATTGGCCAACGGGTATGTCTTGGCAAGTGAGACCAACGTGGGCGCCCCAAGAAGCCGTATGGCCCTAGGCACGCCAGTCGTCCCCCACATGGTTCGGTTCACGGATCTTACCGTGTCGGTTTCTAGTGTGTTTGGGTATGGGCGCGACTCGCCGTGACACTTGGAAGTGTCACCGCGACGCGTCCACAATGTCCCGTGATCGAATGGATCCTGACATGTGACAAGTCGTCGTCGTGGCATGATCTGAGGAAACGTCCAACTCAAAACCGGGAGTTGCCGCGACAAGATGGTTTAAGTCTTGTAACGCCAAGTCCTGTCCAGTAGTAGTTCTATTATTGAGAACGTCGCGCATTGCTCAGCCCTTCAGCCCAAGTTCCCATCTGCAGAGAATGACCCTTTTTGAGAAGTCGACGCAACGACAGATCCCTTTGTGGGGAATGGTCGCGGTCCAAGCGTTCGTCACTAATGGCCCTGAGCCTGGTATAGACTCATAAGACCAGTTCCACAGTAGTGGTCTGACTGCCTTGCTATCGTCGACACTATCCACAGTAGTTGACTGGGCAGTAGACCCATAAGTCCTACTGAGCGCAACACTGTTAACCGCGACACGATACACCGAATGGTTCAAGAGTAAACTCTGTAAAAGCGCAAAAATACGCCCTTACAGAGCTGGTGCAGAGCGCGTCTGGTAGCCAGCCTATCACCGCTTCTTCTGCGAATTTCTGCGCTGGCGTTTCCTTCAGCCGTAAATCCACTTCCTTCCCAAAGTCGACCAACAGGATCGATTCTCCCTGCTCCAGATCCGGTGTGTCCGCGTCCAGGTCAATTGCGTCCATGTCGATCATTGCTTGGTGCTCCTTGTGACCCCTCATGTGACACCGCTCTGGGCATCGGCTGAATCTCATCGTCTGCTCTTGCCAATCCACCTCCGGGTTGTGTTCCGTCAGCCAATCAAGGCCAATGAAGATCCGGGCCTTCCCTAGACACGTCAGAAGGAACGTGCGTGTCTCCTCATGAGGACCGATTCTCATCCTTAGGTCGACATAATGCGTGATCCGACCGCTCTGCAGCCGCTATCAAGCAGCGCCCTGACTCCGCGTGTTTTCCCCGAGTCCAGACCCGTGATCTGGACATATACGTCCATCGAATGCCTCTTTCTTTCGGCCTGGTAATTGCACAATTCCTGCGCCAATCGGCTGGACTGGGGGCCCTTCTGTTTCTTGGCCGCCAATTTTCTCTGAATGGCATCTGGCACCTTGGTGCGTTTGGGTGCTTCTGGAACCTCGATTTTGGCAGATTCCTTAGGCGCTTCCTCCTTTTTCAAGGATCGAGCCTCCGGAGCAATGCTCCTTTTTTCGGTCTTTGTTGACGTGGTTCCTTCTCCACGAGCCATAAATACGTAGGAGTCCAAAAATAATTTGTCCGCAGCCGCTATCTTCTGATCCTTTTTATCTTGTAAATATTTTCTATTTCAAGCTATCTTTTCCTTACGTTCCTTTTCCATTTCGGCAACAAGAAAATCGTGAATATTTGTACGTAGTGAGTCGGGGAGCGTGTATGTATGATGAGGCATATTGTTCGTATCTTTAATTGAAACAAGTACAGAAAAACGTCCATAGTCCGGGCGCTCCACCTCCTTGGCTAGAGGAGTGGAGCGCTTCAAAAACCCTTCTCGCGCGGCTTCTCAGCGATCTCCTTGAGGAACTCGTTGTCCTTGTCCCCGTTCTCGATCTCTTCCAGCATCGTGGCCCGATCGAAGAATGTGCGCTTCTTCCTTGGCTCCAGACAGTTCCGCGCAATGTGCCCGGGCTGTTGACAGTTGTAGCAGATGATATTGCGGCTGCGGATATGGGTGCGATCGATTTCCATCGGAACTGGCTCGTTGGCAGCGGGTCGGGTCGGAGCAGGTGCAGGCGTCGTTGGAGCAGCCTGAGGGCGGAATTGGGGAGGTGGTCGTTGCGTGGGGTGCCCGTACGATGCCTTGCGCAGCTGGTCACGAAGAGCGTTCGCCTCAATGTTGACACACCAGTCCTTGAAGGCGCCATACACCTTGGGCAGGGGGACACCAGTGTTATAGAGGCGACTGGCAATCTCGCTACTGAGCCCACGCTCGAGGAACTTGATGAGGATATTGTCTTGATCCCCCTTCTTATACTCGCCCTTGTTGTCGGTGGCGGTGTCCACATTGTACCCCGCATCCGAAGCCAGCATCTCGAAGTCTGAGATATAATCCGCAAAGGATCGTTTGTTCTGGCATAGGGCCATGAGTCGAGCGGCAGCAACTTGCTCCACGTTAGAATCCCCGAAGGCCCTCTGAAGCTCCTCCAAGAAGGTTGCCGAGGTGACCCCAGCCTTTATCCCGTTAAGGCTCTCAAAGTTGCGCTGTTTCCAGTTCATTGCCCATCTTGAGGCGGCGCAGCTTGTGCCAGCCTCGTTGCGGAGGTAGGAGAGGATGAACAGGATCTTCGTCTCATCCTGCGAGAATTCCGACCGGTATGCACCAATGTAGGTGGTGCATGAGTCCACGAAGCCCATGTACTTGGCTTTGTCCCCATCGAAGTAGGGGGGGTTGGCGGCGAGGGTGATGCGGTGATGTCCTGACATGGTAGGAGCAGGTGTGATAGGTGGGGGTGAGGGTGGTTGTTCGGAGGGCAATTCGTCGAGGTCAGGAATCTCGTCTTCAGGCAGCGGGAGGGCGAGGTAGGGATCGAAGGCCTCGGGTTGGTTTTGATGCGCCAGATCGGGCGATGATGGTATGAGGGGGGGAGGAGACGGACTCCCAGATGACAATGGGAATCGGTACGAAATGGTGAATTCGTGTGCTGTACAAGCACTCGAGGAGGGGTTCTTTTGCTAGCAAAAAGATCCCGGGCCTAGCTCTTCACGTGCCCGATGATCCCGAGGTGCGTTTTCCCAAAGGTCTCCGCAGCACTCCTTGTAGCTACCGTAAGGCTTGGGTCGGGCTCAACGTTACCCGTGGCCTGGTGCTGTTTGCTCGATATGAACCCTTCACTGCGATAGTGGAGGACGACTAGATGATTCGGTAAAAGGGTAAGTTGGTTGATAAGGGTTAAGAGGATATAGCGGGCGTAGCGGTGCGGGATGCAGGGTAAGAGGTATGAGGGGAGTCTTCAAATTATGTGACAATCAACCCAAAAACAAAGTCGAAAAGAGAAGTGAATTCAAAGACTGGAGAATACAACCAAGTAGCTACAGTATTTATACCCAAGTCCAGTCTGAGTCATATCTACAACTAATGAGTCATAAGGCTATGTACCGCATGGAGCACTGGTCATGGGTTGTAATAGAACCTTCCGGAGCATATGTCGCGCAGCCTTGAATCGATAAGGATAATCCCTCAAACCCCTAGCCCGGGCCGTCTGATGCCGTGATCCGTGATAAGATAAGCCGTGCCGAGATAAGATAAGATTGTCGAAGATAAGATGAAAAAGTGGCCGAACTATGACACTACCCAATGTGGATCAACTACAGGATCACTTTCCAAAGCTTCTGTACTGCAACCCGAGTGACTTCCAGGTTACCTTTACCCAATTCCAGTGACACAACTTGCCTGCTCTTGTTTCTGGCCGACAATTGATTTTATAAGCTTGAGTGTGTATGTGCACTTTTTGGTGGGAAAGGAGGCCATTTGGTGAGGGGCAGGGCACCGAAACATTGTCAAATACCACATTGAACATGACCAGTGGCTTACATCTCTTCAAACTGGCCCCTATCTCATGTTTATCAAGACCCTATTTTTCGGACCCATTTCAAGTTTTTGAATGGTTCCAGGGTCCAGGGCTCTCAGAATTTGTTTCAGACACTGCCAAGGGGTATATCATTCAGCTGTATTGAGTTGTTCATTTGTAGAAAATATATTTTTTGCAATACCCAAAGTGAACTATGTTGAACCATTATCTATGTAGGAACCTTGAGCAACTGTGAACTGTTTTCATGTTTCGAATTTTGGATGGACAAATGATATGAAATACCTACATATTCAACAAGAACAGCATAGGGAGACCTTATTCCGATGGTTTTCAGCTGCATAACTGTAGAAACAGTGTCAGAAGAGCAGGAAACACTTAGGTACGACGTTTATACAGGTTCTGATTGGCTGGTGACTTGACGTGTTCCGAGCTGTCAGATTATGTAATCTTACATATGAGAAGATGGCAGGGGCAAGGCACCGGTGCAGCGGGGGGTGTGGCAGGGGGTGTCAGCCTGGTGGGGGTGCATGCGGGGGTGCAGTGGGGGGTGCCAGTTTGGCAGGGGGTGCCCGCAGGGGTGCCAGTGGGGGTGCAGGTAGAGTTGCAGGCAGTGAGTTATGGCAAGAACGTATACAGTCCCAGTAGCAAAAGCAATCATGTATGTTTCTGCAGTTTGTCTTGCAAGTATCCAAGCTCTAAGTGGAAAGAATTTTGTATATGAAATCTGAATTCATGCTCAATCTCTGGCTATTGTGAGACAACTTATTAGTCAGTTAGTTCATCCTCTTATATACGACCCAGGAATGAATTGAGGGCATGTCAAATCCGCTATGTTCCATCTGTTCATGTTGCAGCTTGAGAAAATCATTTGCAAAGCATCACAGAACTTCTGATTTTCAATGAGTCCCAGTCAGGAAGTGAGACATTCAATGTGTACTTGACATGTGGTACAATGTGCCGCAGGGTAAGATTACACTGTGCTAACAGTGTGAACAATTGACTAATAGCCATGTATGTAGAATGAGCGCACCAAAAAATCAATGAGATGACAGTGGACCCAGTGCAGCCAACCTACCCACCCTGCCGGTCAACACATGAACAAATCATAACTTGTATTTGACCCTACATAGACAGATTATACAGGTGCTATTGCATGTTTTCAATATCCCAGGCTCTGCTAAAGCACAAGGGAATCAAATATCTTTAGCTGCAGACCATACCAAGAAACCCCTGCCAAATTGAAGGATAATTATGTGACATTCTATGGCCATGGCCAGGATAGATACATCGAAATTTGATATAATGCACCCCTGCCCCTGCAGTAGACCTTGCAGTGGGCCCTGCATCTGACCCCTGCATCAATTTCAATGTCTTCCTATAAATTCCCAGTTGACCTGTTGCCCTGCTCACCTCTACAAGATCTTCAATGAACAAAAATGGATCATAACAGACCAACCCTGGGGCAGCCCCTGCAGCACCCCCCCGCAGCACCCCCTGGGGCAGCCCCCGCATCACCCCCCGCGGCACCCCCCACGGCACCCCCCGCGGCACCCCCCACGGCACCCCCCACGGCACCCCCCACACCCCCCGCGGCAGGCCCTGCCAAATGATGGGATCAAGTGTGTCACCAATCCCATTGTGCAGGGTGCATTTTGGTTTTTCTAAGCTCAAGTTCATGTTTAACTAGCCTGTTTACCTATGGAAATTATACTGGGATGATTTGGGGAGTCTTCCATTTTTTTGGTGGAAAATCATGTGATTTTGCGCCCATTGTCTGCCACAGCATGCAATGTATCAAGCAGCATTTCCAAAATCATGCCAAATGCTGCAAAAAAGGCGCCCAAAAAGTCACATGATAATGCGCCCACTGCCCGCCATGGTGTGCGGGGGGGTGGTAGTGACCCCGCCAATGATGCTGCCAACCCCTGCCAGCATTTTGGTAATATTTGGTGCAGCGTATCACGTGATTTTTTTATCCCGCCATCCCGCCCATGCAGCGCGTCATGTGATTGGATTTTTTTTTCCTGCCCAGCTACCCGCTCTTATGGACAAGTCACATGCTACATACACCCCCCCTCCTGACCCCCGCATATGCCCCCGCTACTAAATCGACTAAATGGCCCCCCCCCACCCCCCGCCAGGGGGTACCTACTGGGTACCCTCAGCAAGACGTCTGAGGGTACCCAGTAGGTACCCCGCGGGGGGAGAACCGCGTGATGGCGGTGGTAACTGAGGTGATGAAAGACTGCCCGCGGAACCGCAGACCGACGAACCACAGTTTGAAGTGTCGCAGGCCGACGAATCGCAGACCGATGAAGCACAGAACGATAAAGCACAGCCTGCAGAAGTGCAGACCAAGGGAGCACAGGCCGACCAACGAAAGGCAGAAGAAGAGTGTATCGAGCGGGAGAGGGCAAACCGAAATAAACTCTGGAGCGCCTACATCGCCGAGGCGCAAAACTACGATCAGGGTCTCCTCGAAGGCTGGCGCAGCGAGATGGATGGTCTGCTGATCTTCGTGCGTCTCCGACCGTTCTTGATCCTGGCCACCTTCTGAATTTGACTCATCAGGCCGGTCTCTTCTCGGGCATCATCACAACTTTCATCATTGATAGTTACAAGACCCTGAACCCCGACTCGCGCAGCCAGACCGTCGTGCTCCTTCGCCAGACCGTCATACTTCTCACCCAGATCTCGCAACAACTTGCGAACATGAACAACGGGACTGCGATGGCGGACGCACTGCCTCCCGCCGCTGCCTTTTCGCCGCCGGTCTCCTCTCTCGTCTGCAACGCACTTTGGTTCACCAGCCTCGCACTAAGCTTGTCGAGCGCATTCATCGCGATGCGGGTCAAGCATTGGGTGCAACACTTTCCCCACCGCACGGCCATGTTTCCCACCGTCTTCACCCAGTCGTGCATGTGCATGTACCTTCACGGCGGTTCGCGACGCTTCAATGCCAAGGTCCCTCTCCTTCTCCTGCACGCGGCACTGGTCCTATTCTTTATGGGTCTGTTGGCGTTTCTTGTGCCCGTTGACGCTATCGTCATGAGCATATTTGCTGCTATCCTCTTCTTCACTGTTGTCTATGGAATATTCACCGGATACCCATCCTTGCTTGGGATCGTTTACGCTAATCCGTTCGGTCCTTGCCTCTACTGTACTGATGTTTGACAAAGTTTAGATAAGAATAGGTTGTTATGAAGTTCTTGTCATATACATAGCTAAACTGATAAACGATTCAAGAATACGTTATTTTCTGTTCTATATCATGCTCATGTACACGAGCAGCATCTCAGCCTAGGGACTGGCGACGATATTTTGTGAACGCTGCGAGATAGTCCTCAGCCGTTTCGAGCGCAAGCTCGAGCACCCGGGTCTGCGGGGTTCACGGGCCGCCCCGAGTCCCCTACTCCGCCACGTGAGCATCATGAAGCTGGATCGGGACACGATCCCATCGATCCTCGACATGCTCGACGCAGCCCAGCCCTGAAGCGATATCTTCCCACTGTGCACGATAGCTTCCCTCGGCGCCATAATACCGGTCCAGCAAGGTAGCAGTCAGCCGTCCTCCCACGACAGGACGCGCGAGACAGGCTCTGCTGGATCGAGAACCCGTTCGACAAGCGCGTGTTCTGCTTCTGGATCCGCTGCGCATAGCACAGACACTCCTGCGCCTGCACAGGCCCGAGCCCGAGGCTCGGCTCGGACAGCGCGTTGATCCGGTTAACCCACTTGCAGCTGCGTGCACCGATGTGCTCTGCGACAATGATGCGCAGGGTGAAGCCGTGCGACTTGCGAAGCGGCGTTGGTCCGGTGGGGGGCGAAGGGATCGGAAGGTGGCGATGCTCTGATAAGCGTGTGCGATGGTGGCGGAGAACAACAGTCCAGGCTAACTACGGAACAATCGGCCTATCAACAGATCCGATCAGCACAGCCACCGATCACCCTTTCTTGCCCCCCAACACATGTGCCCCCCCTCCTCGTGGCGACGTCCCGGCGCCAACCAACCCACGCGCCGCTAAATATGCGTTGTGGATGCTCTCCAAATCCGACCCCCTCTTCGGCACGAACCTCCTCAACCGCCTAGCATTGAAGAGTCCCGCCACGGCAACACCACCCATTGTTTCCAGCACATAGGAATTCAGCAGTCTCGTCTTGATTCGATATGGTGCGCCCCACGCGAACGTCAGTTTCTTGACAGCCGCCATCGTCGTTTCCAGCCTTCCCCGGTTCACCTGTACCAGCTCGCCCGGCCCGAAAATGACTTCACCCGGTTTTTTCCCTTCCAGCCTCTTGTCGAACGCTCGCTTCCGCCCCATGGCATATCGGACCCTCTCTGCGTACCCGTCGAGTCTCGTTTGCGCCACCATAGCCATGTTCAGGTCAACGTCGTCATTGGCAAGAGGTTTTTCTGCATCTGTAACCGGCACCTTCAGCGAGCCGACAACTGTCCCGAAGAGGAGCTCTTTGGGCGAGAACTTAACCGTGGGTAGTATCCTCCAGTTTAGGATGTGTACCGCCCGTTCTAACATCTCAGGCCAGTTCCGCGGGAGCTTGTCCCACGCCAGCTCATCAAATGCATCGACTCCGACATCCGGAGCACACAGCCGTGCAAGAACGAACAGGAGAAGTCGGTTGGTGCCCTCGACAAGGCCGTTGATCCATGGCGCGTACGAGGCAGTGACCCGGTGCGTAGCTCCCCATTTTGCACAGAAGTCGCGCACTGGCTGATTGTCGAAGTGCGATCCCCCGTCGGACATGAACGTATCTGAAGGGATGTAGTCACTGAAAATCCTGTGCAGTGAGTCCGTCGTCGTCTTAGCTGTGCCATGGGTTCTGAATTTGAACGCCCAGACATGTTGGGAGAATGTGTCCACGAACACCGCGACCGTGTGGAAACTGCCCTTCCCGTCCGGTAGTTTGAGATAGTCACCAACGAGGAGCTCAAACGGCTGCCGCCGGGTGATTGGCTCCAACCTGGCATGTATGTGCTTGGGACCAAACGCTTTGCACTGACCGCAGTCCATAATAGCCTCCAGGATCGATGCGTCTAGCCCTGGGCTGTGAAACCGGTCCATCAGTGCAACTTTTACTGCGTCGCGCCCGAAATGGCCGTGTGCAGCGTGGACCTCTGCTGCTTTGGCAACCGCCTCATTCCGGGTGATGCATTCTCGACGTGATCTTGCCCGAACGGTGCTACCGCCCCCCAGGATCCATAGTTTGCCATCCTGGATGAAGTATCTGCTCGCCCGATGCCGCGCTCGCTTCCGTGTGCTCGATGACGCGTTGCCATCTAGCTCCAGAATCGCGTCGAGAACCTCCAGGAAGAGTGGTTCTGCGGCTAGCCTTGTCCGCAGGGCTGCCGCACCCGCAGGCAGTGCCATGACTACGGTGCCAGAAGTCTGGTCCGTATCGCCATCGACTGCGATTGTAAAGATGTCGTTAACAATGCCGGCTCGACCGTCCCAGTCTGGGCCCACCGACCACTCGCTTCCATCCCCTGCTATGCGGGCTGTGCCCTCATATTGTCGGCTGACTAAGTCCGCAGCAACGTTCGCACTTCCCTTGATGTGCTTCACCGCAACCACATTATGCCCAAATATGCCCTCCTGCCACCGCGTATGGGATGCACTCAGCTTTCCCCCAGCTAACACATCCCGGATTGCACGGCAGTCGGTCTCCACAATGACTGGGAAGCCGTATACAACGTCGTCAAAGTGGTCGAACCCAAACTTCATGGCCGCCAGCTCCAAGACATGCGGGGCATAGCGGGACTCAGTTTGCGACGTGCGCTTGGATGCAAACCCAATCGGAAACCGGCGAACGACACTCTTCCCTCCTGGAAGGGAAACCTCCATTTCTTGTGCGAGGACGCCACCGAACCCTTCTTTGCACCCATCGGTCGTGATGATGAACGGGAATCTGTGGGTACTCTCAAACCGCGGCGCTCTGAGGACCGGTTCTGATGTCAGGAGGGTCTTGAGACGTAGGAAGCAGCGTGTATGGGTGTCCGTCCACAGGTGAGCAAGTTCCTGGTTCCGCATGATCTCGCGGAATATACGCTTACTGGCCCCAGACGGAACAAGGCTTGAAAGCAGGTCACGCAGTGGTTTCTCCTCTGCAGAGTACCCCTTGATCAAGTCGCGGAAGTAGCCTGTTAACCCCAGGAACGAATGTAAGTCGGCAGCTGTCTCTGGCCTGCGCCATTGGATGATTGTTGTCAGTTTGCGCAGGTCGGGTGACACACCGCGCGGGCCTACTGTTGACCCCGCAAAGACAGCCTCTGTCATACACAGTCTTGTCTTCGATGGGGATAGGGAGAGGTCCGACTCCCGGATGCGTTGGAAGATTCTGCGCAGCCGTTGGATCATGTCGGCAAACGTGTCCGCCGCTGTGCCGCCATCATCGACAAACAACTCCATGACCATTGATGACGTTAGGTCATGCATGCGCTCAGCCACTGTGTCTCCAAATTCTGTCGGGCAATCTGTTGCTCCAAACGGCATGCGCGTATATGCGTGGTAGCCTCGGCCTGGAACGAAGATGCACAGGTACGGCTGAGCTTTCTCCTCAACCTCCAGAGCAAAAAACCCTGATGCAAAGTCAAAGGTCGAAACATAGCGGTGACCCGCCAACCGCCGCTGCTTGTCCCGGATGTCGCCCTGGGGAAACGGAACGACTTTGCACACTCTGTTGATCTCCGCAAAGTTGTGGCAGATCCGCCAGCGGACTGGCTTCTTCTGCCGTGGGGTGTCCGCTTGGTCTGGGCGAATAGGAAGCTCCTGCAGTGGAGGTAGTCCCGCCCCCACGCACTGGTCGTTCAGCTGATGCAGTAGTTCCGCCATACAGATGCCATCCGGCTGATCCTTCGGCGCCATCGTGATCGGGCTGACACACCGCACATCCTTGGCGTCGATTCGACGCAGGATTCCAGCCGCAACTAGCTCATCAACCTGCTTTGTGAGGAATTCAAGCTGCGGTGGTGACATCGGTCGCTGATTCACAGTCTTGGTGCCAAAGTCATGGCCGTCGGGGATCTTTGGTGAGTACTTCCGACCGGGCACCGCTTTCACTTCGCTGACGGCAAGCGCAAAGATGTCTGCGTACTCCCTAATCAGTGCTCGGGTGGTCTCCTTTTCTGCTTCGGATACATCCGGCCCAATCTCGACAAGTTCGATGATTCTTTGGACTCTCTCTGCCAAGAACGGGTTCGTGAGGCGTGTAAACAGGGTCTTTCTGTCTGGGCCCGCTTCCAGCACAAATGCATCAGCACTGCTCTCGGAAGTAATGGTCGGTGGGACTCGCCTCGCGGGGGTGACCGCGTACGATTCGACCCCCTCGAAGGCCACGTGCGCCTCGGACACGGGCAGGTTTGCAGAGCACCCTTCCTCCTCCTCTCGTCTCTCACGTCCTTCGCAGTTGCCATGAACGGGGTGATCAGCTATCCACCACTTTGGAAGGATTTCGAGCAAGACTCGCCTCGCGGGGGAGATTGCGGACAATTCACCCCCCGTTACAGCTAGCCGCGGTACTCTGGGCTCCCTCTCCCCTTTCCTCCATGTACGATCTTCCTCAGCCTTGGGAACGTCTTCCGGTTTGGTATTGGCATTCTCTTCACTGTCTGTATCTTCGGTCATGTATTCGTCCTCGCAATCAGGGTCAGGAATTGTGTACTCCGGGATCGCCAACAGTTTGACTCGCCTCGCGGGGGAGATTGCGGACAATTCATCCCCCGTTGCGGCCACGTGGGGCTCTCCCAAACTCACTCCTCCCTTCATCCATTTACCCCCTGCCTTCGTTCCTGCAACTTGTGCGGCTCTGATACCGGCGCCTCCGTCTCCGTCCTCGTGAGGGTCGTCAGCTGCGCTCGAACATTTTGAGCAAGCGGGCTGAACTCCCCTCGCGGGGTGGTTGCACACAACTCCACCCCCTCTGGGTTTCCATGCGGCGTTGTCCGGGGTCCTCTGCATCGCGTGGTGCCCTCTGTCGGGTCGTCCTCTTCTTGCCGGTTGTCAAGGTTTGTGTCGCACGATCCTGTCATGTCTGCATCAACTAGTTGGGGGTTCAGCACGGGGTCCACTCGCCTCGGGGGGGAGGTTGCGGACAACTCATCCCCCACAGAGGCTTCTCGCCTTAACCCCCAGTGTCCTCCTTTTGGTGTGCCTAGCGCAGATCGACGCTCACTCGATTCGTTGTACAGGAGCATTCTGCTCGCTCCATCGGATACCATGACAGTGTCGTCCCGAAAGTCTTGAACCGCTCTCAGCGCCCGTAGAATGGGTTTCCCCAGCAGGATGGTCCAGGCCCCTCCCGAGTCGATCACTTCGAACTCTGCTCGGACTCTGACGCCGCCCACGTCAACGGTCCCTTCCCAGTGAGCCGACGATGGTATCAGTGTGCCGTTCGCCATCTTCAGCCGCTTCTGCGGCTTCGACACGTTGCCCAGCCTGTGCTTCCGTGCCGCGAACCACGTGCTATCCAGCACTCCTGATCCAGCTGCTCCATCGAAGAGTGCCACGCCGCGTACACGCTCGCCATTAGGGCCTTCCATAGATATCGTGTGTTTGAACAGGGGGTGGATGTTCTCAGGCTCGCCCACAGTATACATGTCGACAGTTTCAAGTTCAAGAGAGTTCAATACATCAGTGTCGACAGTATGCTGGAAGCCCTCCGGCGCATCCAATTGGCCGGAGTATGGGGCTAACGCAACGCCTACTGCGTCAGCCCCGCCCGAAAATCCTGGAGATCTTCCTCGGTAGGCGCTCCAATTGACGTCCAATCGACCACGTTCACTGGTACCGTGGCTGGGGCTGCACGCGTCTGACCAAGCCACGTGTGGCAGAGGTACCTGAAGCGGCGCTCGTCCCCTGGAACAAACGGCGCCGTACACTCCCCACTCCCATGGCGCGGGTATCCGCACTTCCAGCATTCGCGGCTGCACGGCGCCTGCGTGCCCGGCGCGAGCGGGTACCCGGTTTCCCATAGGCGTTGTGTGCCGGCTAAGCGTGCAGCATCATGCTGAGTCGCCCATGCAGCCCGCTGCTGATTGTACGTAGTGCGCCCTTGCGGGGTGTCCGGCTGCGCTAGCGATATACACTTCTCGCGGGCAGCCCTGATCTGCATGACTTCGTCTGCTGTTGGGGTATAGTCCCTTTCGAACTGGGCTTGGCGGGGTCGATCTTGTTGGGTCGCGTTCTGTAGCCGACTGGTCGCTGGAGGAGCTTGCGCTTGTTTGGGGGCTATAGCGGCGGCCGCGGGGGATGCAGGAGGCAACCGGAGGGCGCTGAAGCTGCGCGTCAGGTCGTTGATGTTGGCCTTGAGCAGTTGTTGTTCGCGCAAGGTGTTCGCGGTAGCACGGTGTCCTTCGGCAAGTTCGTGGATGTCCGAGTTAGCGATCGCCCGGATTCGTGCGGCCACGTCTGCCCAGCTAGCGGGATCCGGCTTGAGGGCCTTTACAATGATGCTCGGCTGGTTCTCCTTCCACAGCGGATACCCAGCCAACGTGTCTTTGACCCGCGCCTGAATGGCCAAGTCCTCCACCTGATTCGCAAAGTCCTCCTGGACGTATACCTCGACCTCTCCTCTCCTCACCGTCTCCGCGGCAAGCTCCGCCACCGTGATCCTCGTCTTCAGGAGCTCGGCCTCGTAGGAAGCGGCGGTGCGCCGAATCGGCTTGAGTCCCGGGAAGGTGGCCTTGAGTTCGTCCAGGTACGCATCAAGGGACGCGCGCGCCGGTGATGTTGCCGTCAGGCCCAACATGTAGTCCTCTGCCGGGCTGTCAGGTTTCAAATGGTAGTTTACTGCACGTATCTGCTCCTCCGTCGTCGCATACTGGCGGTCTGTAACAGCTTGCCGTACGGCACGGACCCAGTCGGCCGTGAGCATGTTGGTACCATCTCGGCGGCCGGAGAACGGGGTGATTTCGATCGTTGGCATGGGTGGAACTGGGGGTGGTCTTGGAATCGGTTGAGACGTGGTAGACGCCGGTGGGGTGATCAATTGGGGCAGTTTGAAGGTCTTCGGTGGCCCGATCGGGCACGGAGTCGCGCTCAGATCCGTCAGCGGCGAGGTGGTGTAGAACGGGGACGGCTCGGATGCACTACGTTGTCGTTGTCGGGGTTGGCGACGCGTAGGCGGATACGACGCAAGGTCAATGGCACCCAGAAGACCGTGGGAACGCGTGGAGAACGGTATCTTGAGACAGTAAGCGACGTGGGCACAGGAACGTGGGCACAGAGGGCGACGTAGGCGACGTAGGCAGAGCAAAAGGAAAACTTTTTTTTCCCGCCGATCGGGGCTAGATTGCGATAATCCGTGGGCAGGCGTGAACCGCACTCCAATCACCACGATGGTCCGGTGGGGGGCGAAGGGATCGGAAGGTGGCGATGCTCTGATAAGCGTGTGCGATGGTGGCGGAGAACAACAGTCCAGGCTAACTACGGAACAATCGGCCTATCAACAGATCCGATCAGCACAGCCACCGATCACCCTTTCTTGCCCCCCAACACAGCGTGCCGTCGATCTCCCACGCCAGTAACACCTGGAACTCACAAATCTTGTAGGCATGTAAGCACGGTATTCGAAGTGCATGTCTGCGCCCACGAACCTGAGGTGCTTGCACTCGGGGAGGACGCCCTCACAGGTGATGCTGGTGGACCAAAGCGGGGGCGCGGTGCGCGCACTGAACGCCGACCAGCGCCGGAGAGGCAGCTCAGTCGTGTGTGACAGTGACCACGCCGTTATCGAGGAAGAGAACTGCGTCTGCCTAGGTGCTGCCTCGTCCGTGTGCCGCGTCAAAAGTGGCTCGTGCAACAGATGAGCTGAGAAGGAGCGCGCTAGCAACCTGCCGCTTCCCGTGTCGCTGAAGCTCGACGCGGTCAAGACGCATCGGCCAGTGTCGCAGGGACAGTGGACACCCAGGGAGCGCTTATAGACACGGCCAATGCGTGAGAGACGCGTCGAGTGGATATATGGAGCATAGCACACAGCCAGCTGGTTCGATAAGCGGAGTAGCAGGCAGCGGTTGATTCGCTTCCTATCGTGTGTCCACAAGCAGATTGCTCTCTCGGACCCGGACGCGAGCGATACCTCCTCAGCGGCCAGCGACGTGCAGGGGAATCACAGTTCAGTCCAGACAGCGTCTCCTAGAAAGACTTTTGATCCCGGTCTGATACGGCGACCGTCATCGAGACCTCGACGGAACCAGATCCAACACGTGGTCTAGGCTTGCCACTGCAGAGAGTGCAACAACACTCGAGGTCCAAAGGCAAGCCCCTGTTCCTATTGTTGCCCACGATCTCAACAGGCGCAGTCAGTGGATGATCCAGACGACTATCGATCGGCTTTCTGACCCGAATGACACCTTGAGTGGGACAAGGATGAGTGACATCTCGGGACGAGAGCGATGATGCGCTGACCAATACAGGCATGGGACCGGCGGGCCAATCCCGCTGAGAGAGCAGCCGTCGGTGCTCAATCGGCGGCTATGCAGGAGCTGGACAGCATTCTCAAGATGGACTGCGACGGCAGGTGCATGGCTCGTTCAGAGCTGGCGCGGATTGCCCACTCTTCCCGAAACCTGCCAGTCGACGTCCTACAACAACACATCGTCCCATGCCGTTCTTTCTCGAGCTGTGTCCGGGCCGAGAAGCCCGATCCTCTAATCCTTCTATCCCGCCGGTGCTCAGTCCGGCCCGCGCCCTCTAAATCTGGACGAATGAGAGAAGTCCTGTCCGACGGGACCGTGCCAGTGCGAATCTTGCGCGCAATCACTGCGCATCCCAGCCAAGCAGCGGCATCTGCGTCGCCCATCGTCTCCACAGACAACGAGCACATGGATCTGTGTTTCCGTAACGTTATCGTGACCGGCGCTGTCGACTTGCACGATTTGCCGAGGGTTCGTCCTGAAAGTGATGAGCATACACCCCGGCACAGCCAGCTGTTCGACCGGAGCCTGATTGTGCTCATCCTCGGCGACCTGACCTTCGACGGGTATATCTCCCAATGCTCTGGCAACCTGAGATTGTCCGCCACCAGCCCACACATTGCACGGCTCCGCGGTGTGACGCTAACCGAAACGTTCACCCGCCAGCCCACTGATGTCGTTGCTGCTGCTGAAAGTGTGTTGCCAGCGACGACACATCCTAGTCCACTGTCTCAAGAGTCGATCCACCCAATGGGGCAGGGTGCAAGTGCCGTGGCGAGCCACACTGATACAAGGACGAAGGTGGGGGGAAGAATGTGTCCGGTCGCCGCCGCCGCATGCGAAGCTTTTTCTGACGCATCTCTTGGACTTCTGGCAGGTCAAGCTGGATGCGCGTGTGCGGCGTCTCGTGGCTTTGTCAGCAATCATCGCCGATGAGGATTTGGGATGCAAAGCAGCATTGGTAAGTTTGAAAAAGCGCTGGATGCTTCTATAAGGTGAGAGGATGCGCTGTGCGCGCGTGGGGCGCCAATCGAGAAATGAGATTGGGTTCGATGACGCTCGTGTTTGAGAACGCACAATGGCGCTAGCAAGAGTGAAAGCAAGTGTCATGCGCGGGCGGAGGCGTCAAGGCAAGAAGTGAGATCAGACGCGATGAGGGGTTGTGGCTGTGTCGGCGATGATCCGCCGCTGAGACTGCACAGCATCGCCCGAAGCTCCCTACTGCAAATGGGCCCCGCTGAAAGATAGCGTCTCGAAATTGGCACACGGCGGAAAACAAGTACACAATGTCGGGGGAAAATGTTTCCAGCTCGCTGAGTACGCTTGGATGCACCCCGCGAGCGACAAATCGTACTGGAGCAGTTTGCTGGAGTCCATCCAATAACGAGCACCAGGTTGGGGGTGTTTGGGCCGTTCGGCTTCGGTCGTCAGCGTAGGCGTCTTCCCTATGTAGATACACCGCTCGTCCTATTCGCGCTGGGAGAGCTCAGCGGTGTTTTTAGAGGTCCAGCTGCGCGATTCTCCGAACAGATCAGCGCCCGTTTTGCCAGCCGCTGGGTGATCGTCACAAACTTACTTGCTCTAGAGCTGGGGCATGTTCAGGCAAGACAGGAGATCTGTACGTGTTGGAGCTGAAGAGGCAGAACAACAGACACGAAGAACCATCCACCGACGCAGGGAAAGAATCCGTCTGCAGCACCCAGAAGGGAGCAATCTCAGACAGAAACACTTGGAACTGCTTCCTCGAAGCAGAAAGCGATCGTCATCCACTGAAAAATGCCGGCGCTCAAGGGATCTTGATAGGATCATTGGATTGGTTGCAGATGGGATGTGCGAAGGATCAGACAACGTAAAGAAGTGCTGGATGTATTTATGAGAAAGACGCGCGTCTTTCCTGAGGGCACGCACTAAAATGACGATACATCGTCGGCAACCCGCGAATCGTGAATAAAGAAAGCGGGATCTTGCTGGGAATGGCGCGCATGAAGATTAAGGGGCACCATCCTCGGCCAGTGCTTGATGTCTAGGGATAGCTGCCATTCCACGAAAGGCAGCGTGTATATCGGCGGTAGACGTGTTGCCAGAGCCTGAGAATCTGATTGGCCACCAGGAAATAGCAAGCACAATCAAACCTACCTGCCTGCCAGCAATGGGCGATGGTCTCCTTCCAGGAGAGGGGGCTTCATGAACAGCCACAGTCTGGAATATATCCGGTTAGGCAAGACCGGAAACGACTCGGGGCACTGACGCAGGCAGCAGTTCTAATGCGGCAGAATTAGACAACGAATTGAAGTACCAGGAAACGACTTGCACTCTGCGCCATTTGAGTAGCAGCCTGAGGATAGCCCCGGTGCTCTCGATGCCGTATTCTCTCCAGCACACACGCCATCGCATCGTGGGCAGAGGAGGGAGGCGGTTGTTTGTCACCCAGTGCACAAAAGCATGCGATAACGTGAATCAACGCCAGGTTGTGGGCAGTACCGATGAGGAGTGGATTGACCCTCGTGTCGTCTGCCCTGGGTGGATCAGAATGCCACAGCGGCAGTAGCTCGCCGTCCAGATCAACGCTAGCTCGTGATGGAATGCCCCTTGTGTCGATTGCCTTCACGCCTCGAGTTACCGCGGCCGTAGTACATAGATTTGACGGGAGGTGAGGGCGCCGGAGACTCACGGCGCTTGCGCCAATTAGAGCCTGCACACACGGGTTGTCTCCTCGTTTAGTGCGAGACGGTCGTTCCCAAAGTCGAAGTCGATGCCTGATGCGTCGGCTGAGAATGGGTGTGCAGGATGTCGTCGTTGCTGCAGTGCTACCCGCATTCGAGATTCGTGACGAGCTTGATGGACTGTGACAGCCCGTGTCTCTTCGAATCCACTTCGATCGAAAGGTGTTTGTGAACACCCCGATTTCATTTCGATGCGGACAGCATCACTCTCAGGATGGGCGTGCGCTGCATCCATGGTGAAGAAAGGCAATCTATCTGATATTGCTCACGGCCGAGGAGACCGTTGCGCTCCTCGGCCAGATTTCGCTTCAGCTCGCGAACATGAACAACGGGACTGCAATGGCGGACGCCCTGCCTCCCGCCGCTGCGTTTTCGCCCCCGGCCTCCTCCCTTGTCTGCAACGCACTCTGGTTTATCAGTCTTGCACTCAGCTTGTCGAGCGCACTTGTTGCGACACTGGTCAAACAATGGGCGCAAGAGTACCAGCACCGGACATCGATGTTCTCGTCTCCCTCTGTCCGCGCGCGCGTGTACATGTATCTCTTCCACGGCTTACAACGCTTCAATATGCATGCCGTTGTTGGCGTTCCCCCACTTCTGCTGCACGCTTCACTAATCCTATTCTTTGCGGGCCTGGTGGCATTCCTGGTGCCCATCAACATCATCATCATGGGCATGACATCTGCTCTGCTGTTTCTGTTCGTCTCCGTCTACGGAACATTCAGTGCACTTCCGCTGTTCTTCTTTGACTGTCCGTACCAGACGCCACTCACGCGAATCCTGTGGTTGCTGAATCAGAGCTGGGGAAGTGTGCTGAGGGCCCATATTCGAAGGGCGGCGGCTGTTTGCAAGGCCGTCTTTCGAAAGAGAATCGGTGTGAAAGACCCCGAGAAAGCTGCCGAATCTCCTGTGACGAACGTCGATGCCTCTGCCAAGCCTCCTGCACCTCCCGATACCCGTCCGGAGTCGCAGAGCATGCTCGAAGCCCTGAAATCAGAAGCCCTGGATCCCGCCGTCGAGACGGAGACGCACGCACTCGCGTGGACCGTCCGCTCTCTCTCTGACGATGAGGAGCTTGAGAAACTTGTCGAGGGGCTCCCCCAGACGCTGTGGGATTTCGATCAAAACAAGCCCCGCGGCGTGTATCAGGCACTGTTCAAGACATTGTTGCAGGATCCGGAAGTCCATCTCTGCCAGCGTCTTGCCGATTTCATGGCTGGCTCCAACAGTAATCTGCTCGAGCCCAAGGACCGCGTCCGCCGCCAGCTGTCTGTGCTCCGGGCCATCTGGGCCATCTGCGCGTTCTCTCTTCACACGCAGTCGCCTCTGCAGAGTCCGATCGGAGAAGCGGACGTGGACAACGCGCTGCGCGGCTCGAAGTTCCTTGATTCGCCTGACGTGCAGAGCATGGTCCTTGACGTGTCCGCTTTGATCCGTCTCAACAAGATCGAGTCTCGGAGCCGGGACGAGGCCTCCACACAAGCAAGGAGCTCTGACGGAAATTTCCGTGCCGAGGCGCATGCAGACATGCAACAGACATACGCCAAGTATCTGGTGGCATTTTCCCAATGCTCTGCCAGCTTTCAACGGGATGCGACCATTTCGTTCTTTGATCCGCCACAAATGCGCTTCACGGAAGCGGACGGCTACAAAACTTTGCAAAACGCTCTCAACGAGCTGATCGAATCAGCGTTGGACAGGACAGCAGAAGAGACAACAGCGGACAACGTCGTCTTTGCTGCTCGCCAGATGATCAGCCTATTTGCCCAGACATCGGAATATCCCGATTGGTGGATATGGCCCCTTGCGCAGTTCCTTGTCCGACATCCGTCCCTCGCCGCCTCCGACCCACAATTCGACTCAATGCATCATTACACCCGATTCCTGTGCCATAAGCTATGCACCAACTTGGAGTACCACTTCGATCCCCAGGAATCTGTCGACGCCCTCCAGCTGATTTATCGGAACTTGCTTGAGTCTGATGTTCCACCAAGCGACTGGGATACGCATCTTTTGGTCCTCCGCACTCTGTGGGCTCAAGCAGTCAACCTGCTAATCCCCACTTTCCCGGAAGCAGCCAACATCCGCACGCACTGTTTGGCTGCCATCGTCCAGTGCGTCGTGCTCAAAAGTTGCAAGAAGGATGAGCCGGAATGGGAGAAATTGCCGGGCATCTTCGACGACGAGGGCTGGTTCCGCTCCGTGCTCGGCCTTGACAACAATGAACAGACGGAGCGGGCATCGGGACAGCAGACTTGCGAGTGTGTCCGTGTGGGTGTTTTTACCACTTTCTTCGAGCAGTGTGCTGCCCGGAATCCGGATCAAACGGAGCGCGACCTGGACCTCGAGACGCTCCAATTGATGGAACGCCACACAGGCACGAACCTTGATTCTGTGATCCCGACTGAACTGGAGCGTCGATTTGCCGCCGCCACCGCTGGATTCATCCGCAAATATCCAGAGAACTGTCTTGCGGATAGGAATGGACTCTGCTCGGTGCTCGACTCGGCCGTCGATGACGGGCTGTTCAAGAACGGGTTTATCACCGATGTGGATGCATTGCGCGTCGTGGACACGGCTCTGTCAGAGACGGAAGATCAGCAGAAATCCCACCGGGACCGTGCTCACACGCTCCGGAAACGGATGCAGGACCGGCTCCGTTCCGCGCACATTCCTGCCGAGCCCGACCCGCTCGTGAGTGAGGAAGCTTGGGAGGAACATCGCAAAGGGTGTCATTTTCCATTGATGTAGCCTACAGTCCATGTTAATGTTACCGGCGACTTGAAGTCCAAGTCGGGCCAAGTCTGGTCACCTGGCTCGGCTTGAACTCGCGACTTGACCCGACTTGGAGTGCGACTCAGACTTCAAGTCGCACTTGAGTCAACTTGACCAGTCTATTTTTTGTTTGGACTCAGTATGTTTACTGTAGTTAGGTTCGGATCAAGCCTGACCATCATTATTTGTACTGATCATCGTGATGATGATCACTAGAAAGCGTCGGCTCTGCCGACAGAATGCCTTGCTACTCAACACAAAGATTGCAAAAATATCAACAAAGACATTGGTCATAATTAAGCCCCAGCAGCCCTCGTCCTTTTCTTCTTTGGGCTATCATCCATATCAGGTGCAGCTGGCCAACACTTCTTTGGGCTGGGCGGCAGTGCAATCTGAGACTTGATGACATATATCTTGACAATGTCTGCAACAAACATGTCCTCTTTCTGGCTTGTGAATGAGTAGTGGGTCATAGTGAAAGTGACTGCAACAGAAGCACTGGGGAGCTTTTTCATGTAATCCTATGGTGCGATGATTCTGCCATCAAAATCATACATACAAAGATGATCAACCACATATTTGCCTCGATAGAGCAAAGCCGGTCACAAATGTCAAATTCGCATGCACAGCTAACATGCAGATGTGCGTAACTGGCAAGATTGATCAGAACAGATCAGAGGCCGGATCAGGTTCATCAAATTTTTTTGATTTTACGTAATTAAGGGTCTGGAGAAGCCTTGACAAGCAAGGCAATGTTTGGGCCACAACAATTGGACAGGCTTGAGCCAAACTGTCGAAAAACAAGGACCTGGATAATCGACCTAGCGGACACAAACACGCTCCGATTGCCCAACACATCAGACCGAAGTCAAAGTATTTAAGTACCTGCACCACCCTGTACACTCTGGTCTGCTCTAAATCTTTTCAAGTGTCAATAAATGAGCAGTAAGTTGTGCTTTGTACCTCAGGAAGGAAGTTCCTGAACAGGGACATTTCTTGACCGAAAATGGTGATGTTGGGTTCTAGAAGCAAGGGAACATGTCTGGGACTCCATCTGCCAGCTCCGCACTTCATCTGGAATGCGAACACAGGGAATGTAACCGTCTTATCGATCCCTAATGCATATGGTCACACATGTGACATTGGTGACCGTCAGTGAGTGTTGTATTTCTGCGTGTGAATCCTGCTCCTTACCCAATTTAACTGCATGAATTTCCTTTGATGTGCATTTGTAAGGGATCAAGTCTCTAAAAACACAGATTAATGGTTTTCCGATGAGAAATTGTGGGACCAACAATTTAGCCAAGGCTGAAATCAAGCACAATTCCAGAGAGCATCCCGCATCTTATGCTCATTTCTGACCTGACAAAACAATGGCCAAACATCCTCTTAAGACACATATTTGAAAAATTACTGGGGTAACAGAGTTGAATGAAGAGCAAATGCAAGTTTCATGGGTCCCCTTATTTTGACAGTCTGTCCCAAGCCTGTCTCTGACAAGGCCAGCTCACCGGCCCAGAGCAGGCTTGCTCCAAACCTATACTGTAGTATGGAGGCCCGCAACAGCATGCTGATATGCGAGGACTTCTCCCTTGTAAGCGGCGAGTTCAATCATTGATCGGTGATCTATTGAGCAATGAGTTTCATCACATGTTCATGAATCAGGACCCCATGCACCAGGCCTTATGAAGTCGTTTTCCAGAACTAGCTTAGAGACTATGTAGGTAGATACAACCTGGTAAAATAGTGTCGCAGACAATACCGTGCAGTGGAGATATGACCAGTAGCAATCACCTATAAGACAGAGTCTCAGCAAGTGTAGAGACACAGGAGCTATATCATTAGCTGTACCTATAAGACAGAGTCTATGGTACAAGTCATAAGTAAGGTCATTAGATTGTAAGAGAGAATGCATACCTCAGCGAGTGTAGAGACACAGGAGCTGAGGATATGGAGCGTATGGTACTAGGTTTATATATCAGTCTGGAGCAGATATCATGATGTCATAGTGGAGTAGTGATATCATAGATGAGTAATAGATGACGCAATAATGAGGTCAGGTATGAGGTCATTGTGGAGCAAGCCAAAGTAATCTAAAGATACTACATATGATGTCATGTCTACATACTGTGATAGTTGCTAATACAAACAAGCTTCAACACTCCCACTCGACTAAACAGTCGGATCACAAAGACCCAAAGACAGCCAATGTTGTTGGAACTTCACCCATGCCAAAGACTTTGTGAGCGTGTCAGAGATCATCGCATCAGTCGGCACATGGTAAAGTTGGACATTGCCAGCTTCGACGGATTCTCGTACGAAGTGATAGCGGATGTCAATGTGCTTCGTCCTCCTATCATGAACTGGATTTACTGCCATAAAGATAGCGCCTTGGTTATCAACACAAAGAGGTGTGGATGGCAAGTCATATCTGAGCTCAGTCAACAAAGTGCGGATCCAGGCAATCTGGCGTGTAGCATCGCTCAGAGCCATGTATTCGGCCTCTGTTGAGGACAAAGCGACTGTGGGTTGGCGTCTAGAAACCCAGGTCACTGCACAACCAGCGATGAAAAAGGAATATCCCATGGTGGAATGCCTGTCATCTTTGTTCTCCGCCCAATCAGCATCAGAATAACCGATAAGGCCTGCGCCAGTGGAACCATCATAGCAAAGTTGGTAGTGCTTGGTGCCCTGAAGGTACCAGAGTATGTATTTTGCCATGTTCCAATGATGTTCTGACGGGTTGCTGTTGAACTTTGAAAGACGGTGATAGGCTGGCTACCAGACACGCTCTGCACCAGCTCTGTAAGGGCGTATTTTTGCGCTTTTTACAGAGTTTACTCTTGAACCACTCGGTGTATCGTGTCGCGGTTGACAGTGTTACGTTCAGTAGGGCATAAGGGTCTACTGCCCAGTCGACGACTGAGGATAGTGTCGACGATAGCAAGGCAGTCAGACCACTACTGTGGAATTGGTCTTATGAGTCTATACCAGGCTCAGGGCTATTAGTGACGAACGCTTGGACCGCGACAATTCCCCAAAAGGGATCTTTCGTTGCGGCGACTTCTCAAAAGGGTCATTCTCTGCAGATGGGAACTTGGGCTGAAGGGCTGAGCAATGTGCAATGTTCTCAATAATGCAACTACTACTGGACAGGACTTGGCGTTACGAGATTGAACCAATCTTGTCGCGGCAACTCCCGGTTTTGAGTTGGGTGTTTCCTCAGATCGTGCCACGACGACGACTTGTCACATGTCAGGATCCATTTGATCACGGGACACTGTGGATGCGTTGCGGTAACACTTCCAAGTGTCACTGTCATAGTTCGACCACTTTTTCATCTTATCATCGACGATCTTATCTTATCTTGGCACGACTTATCTTATCACGGATCACGGCATCAGACGGTCCGGGCTAGGGGTTCCAGGGGTTATCTCTATCGATTCGAGGCTGCGCGACATATGCTCCGGAAGGTTCTAGTACAACCCATGACCAGCGTTCCATGCGGTACATAGTCTTATGACTCATTAGTTGTAGATATGACTCAGACTGGATTTGGGTATAAATACTGTAGCTACCTGGTTGTATTCTCCAGTCTTCGAATTCACTTCTCTTTTCGACTTCATTTTTGGGTTGATTGTCACATAATTCGAAGACTCCCCTCATACCCTCCTACCTCACACCTCTTACCCTGCATCCCGCACCGCTACGCCCGCTATATCCTCTTAACCCTTATCAACCAACTTACCCTTTTACCGAATCATCTAGTCGTCCTCCACTATCGCAGTGAAGGGTTCATATCGAGCAAACAGCACCAGGCCACGGGTAACGTTGAGCCCGACCCAAGCCTTACGGTAGCTACAAGGAGTGCTGCGGAGACCTTCGGGAAAACGCACCTCGGGATCATCGGGCACGTGAAGAGCTAGGCCCGGGATCTTTTTGCTAGCAAAAGAACCTTTCCTCGAGTGCTTGTACAGCACACGAATCCACCATTTCGTACCGATTCCCATCGTCATCTGGGAGTCCATCCCCTCCCCCCATCATACCATCGTCGCCCGATCTGGCGCACCAAAACCAACCCGGGCCCTCCAACCCCTACCTCGCCCTTCCGCCGCCTGAAGACGAGTTCCCCGACCTTGACGAGTTACCCTCCAAACAACCACCCTCGCCCCCACCTACCGCACCTGCTCCTACCATGTCAGGACATCACCGCATCACCCTTGCCGCCAATCCCCCCTACTTCGATTGGGACAAGTCCAAGTACCTGGGCTTTGTGGACGCGTGCACCACTTACATCGGTGCCTATCGGTCAGAGTTCTCGCTGGACGAGACGAAAATCCTCTTTGTCCTGTCCTACCTCCGCAATGAGAGCGGCACAAGCTGCGCCGCCTCAAGATGGGCGATGAACTGGAAGCAGCACAATTTCGAGGGCTTCCAAGGACTAAAGGCGGGAGTCACCGCGACAAGCTTCTTGGAGGAGCTTCAGAGGGCCTTTGGGGATTCTAACGCAGAGCAAGTCGCTGCCGCCCGACTCATGGCCCTTCGCCAGGGCAGACGGTCCTTTGCGGACTACATCTCCGACTTCGAAATGCTGGCTGCAGACGCGGGGTACAACGTGGTCACCTCCACCGACAGCAAGGGCGAGTACAAGAAGGGGGAACAGGACAATATCCTCATCGAGTTCCTGGAGCGCGGACTCAGCAGCGAAATTGCAAGCCGCCTCTACAACACTGGCGTCCCCCTGCCCAAGGCATATGGTGCCTTCAAGAATTGGTGTGTCAACATCGAGGCGAACGCTCTACGCGATCAGCTGCGCAAAGCATCGCATGCGCAATCCGCACCACGACCGCCTCCCCAATTCCGCCCGCAGGCAGCCCCAACGACACCTGCACCCGCCCCGGCCCGACCCGCTGCCAACGAACCAGTTCCGATGGAAATCGATCGCACCCACGCCCGCGGCCGCAATATCATCTGCTACAACTGTCAGCAGCCTGGGCACATTGCGCGGAACTGTCCGGAGCCAAGGAAGAAGCGCACATTCTTCAATCGGGCCACGATGCTGGAAGAGATCGAGAACGGGGACAAGGACAACGAGTTCCTCAAGGAGATCGCTGAGAAGCTGCGCGAGAAGGGTTTTTGAAGCGCTCCACTCCTCTAGCCAAGGAGGTGGAGCGTCCGGACTATGGACGTTTTTCTATACTTGTTTCGATTAGAGATATGAACGATTCTCCTCATGCATACACGATCTCAGACTCCCTACGTACTAATATTCATGATTTTCTTGTTGCTGATATGGAAAAGGAACGTCAAAAGAAAATAGCTTTAAATAGAGAGTATTTACAGAGTAAAAAGGATCAGAAAGCTGCGGATAAATTAATTTTGGACTCCTACGTATTTATGGCTCGTGGAGAAGGAACCACGTCAACAAAGACCGAAAAGGGGAGCATCGCTCCGGAGGCTCAATCCTTGAAAAAGGAGGAAGCGCCCAAGGAATCTGCCGAAATCAGGATTCCAGAAGCACCCAAACGCACGAGGGTGCCGGATGCCGTTCAAAGGAAATGGGCAGCCGAGAGACAGAAGGGCCCGCAACCCAGCAGACTGGCGCAGGAACTGCGCAACTACCAGGCCGAAAGGAAGAGACATTCGATGAATGTGTATGTACAGATCACGGGCCTGGACTCAGGAAAGACGCGCGGAGTCAAGGCGCTACTCGATAGTGGCTGTAGCACCTGCTGCATTGATACCGACTACGCGCGGGCAGAGAAGCTGGATATCCAAGAACTTCCCCAACCCATTGTGGCTCGTAACGCCGACAACACCGAGAACATCAGCGGTCGGATCACGCATTACGTCGACCTAAGGATGAGAATCGGTCCTCACGTGGAGACACGCACGTTCCTTCTCACGTGTTTAGGGAAAGCTCGGATCTTCATCGGTCTTGATTGGCTGACGGAACACAACCCCGAGGTGGATTGGCAGGAGCAGACGATGAGGTTCAGTCGATGCCCAGAGCGGTGTCACATGAGGGGTCACAAGGAGCACCAAGCAATGATCGACATGGACGCAATTGACCTGGACGCGGACACACCGGATCTGGAGCAGGGAGAATCGATCCTGTTGGTCGACTTTGGGAAGGAAGTGGATTTACGGCTGAAGGAAACGCCAGCGCAGAAATTCGCAGAAGAAGCGGAAAAAGAGAAGGAGAGAATGACCGAGGGGAAGATTCCGGATCAATATCGGGAATTTGTCAAAGTATTCGCCAAGGAATCGTTCGACTCGCTGCCAGACCGACGGGCATGGGACCATGCAATCGAGCTCAAACCTGGTTCCAAAGCAGTGGACTGCAAGGTGTACCCATTATCACGAAACGAACAGGTCAAGCTCGACGAGTTCTTACAAGAGAACCTGGCCAGCGGACGGATCAGGCCTTCCAAATCACCCATGGCATCAGCGTTCTTCTTTGTCAAAAAGAAGGATGGCTTGCTACGCCCCGTCCAAGATTATCGGAAGCTGAACGAAATGACAATCCGAAATCGGTACCCGCTGCCGCTGATCTCTGAACTGGTCCATAATCTATGCGGTGCAAAGTTCTTCACCAAGCTCGACATCCGGTGGGGATACAATAACGTACGGATCAAAGAGGGCGACGAGTGGAAGGCTGCGTTCCGCACGAACCGCGGACTGTACGAGCCCTTGGTCATGTTCTTCGGTCTCACAAACTCCCCGGCAACCTTCCAAAACATGATGAATGACATACTCCGAGAACTGATCAACGAGGGCCACGTGGTAGTCTATCTTGATGATATACTGATCTTCACAGAGAACTTGGACGAACATCGGCGGATCACGAAACGAGTACTCGAACTGCTCCAAAAACACAAGCTGTACCTGAAACCCGGAAAGTGCGAGTTCGAACGCACGGAAATCGAATATTTGGGTGTGATTATTGGACACAATTCGATGCGGATGGACCCAGTCAAGATCAAGGGCGTGATGGAATGGCCAGAACCAAAGAGCGTCAAACAAGTACAAGCCTTCCTAGGGTTCACCAACTTCTATCGACGCTTTGTTCGGGGATATGCGGAGATTGCCAAACCATTGACACGGTTGACAGGGAAGGCAGGATGGGCATGGGGTGCAGATGAGCGTGCAGCATTTGATGGGTTGAAGAAGAGAATCGCAGAGGATGCGGTCCTAGCACTGCCAAATGACACTGGCCAATATCGTCTGGAAGCCGATGCTTCGGAAGGGGCAACAGGAGCAGTTTTGAGCCAAAACCAAGACGGCATTTGGCGCCCAATCGCATTTATTTCACACGCATTGACCAAAACCGAGCGAAATTACGAGATCTACGACAAGGAAATGCTCGCGATCATGTTATCACTCGATGAATGGAGGCAGCTGCTCCTGGGAGCCACGGAAACATTCGAGATCTTCACTGATCATCAGAATCTCGAGTACTTCCGAAAGCCGCAGAAGCTCAATCGACGACAAGCACGATGGATCACGGAGCTGGCGGAGTTTGATTTCACCTTACGACACCGACCCGGCGCACTCAACCGCAAGGCGGATCTCCTGTCTCGACGAGCAGATCACGATCAGGGCAAGAACGACAACAAGGACGTCACGCTACTGAAGCCCGAGTTCTTCCGATCACAAGAAGTCACATTCGAGGGACAGGATCAGCAGCTAATCGATGAAATCAAGGCCATTCGATCAATTGATGGAAGCGTCAAGGCGGCCTTGGAGAAGTCACTCGTCGGATGGAAGAAGGAAGAGGGGCTTATCACGTATCATGGGAAGCTCTATGTACCAAGAGACGAGGAGTTACGGGACAAGATCATCAGATTACACCACGACACCCCGTTGGTCGGACATGCTGGGATCAACCGAACGCAGGAGATGGTGGAAAGAAACTACTGGTGGCCCAGGATGGGAAACCAAATTCGGAAATACATCCAGACGTGCGAGGCGTGCCAACGGACCAAGACCAGGAGAGCGAGGACAGGGACTCTACACCCGCATGCAGTTCCAAATGCGCCGTGGGAAATCATCTCGATGGATCAAATCGGACCCCTGCCGGTTAGTAATGGGTATGACGCAATCCATGTGTGGTGTGACACCTTCACCAAAATGATCCATGTCGAACCAATTAGTACTGACATCAGCAGCGAAGGAGTGGCACGGTTAACCAGGGACCGAGTCTTCCGCTACCATGGGATCCCTCGCAAGATCATCACCGACAGGGACTCGCGTTACATCAAGGGCTTCATGAAGGAGACGAATCGGATGTTGGGTGTGGAAATGAACCCGGGGACCGCATATCACCCGATCACGGATAGACAAACCGAACGCATGAATCAGGAGATCGAACACTATCTCCGCATTTACGTCAACTACCATCAGACGGATTGGTCGGAGTGGCTGGGAATGGCGGAGTTCGCATACAATGACAAAATGAACACGTCTACCAAGATGTCGCCGTTCTATGCAAATCACGGATATCACCCATGGAAGGGAGTGGAGCAAAGGATGGAATCAAGGAACGAGTCGGCGGAGGAATTTGTAAAAAGAATCAAAGAAATACAAGACGAAGCAAAAGCAGCATTGGAAAAAGCAAAAGAAAAAATGAAAAAATACTACGATAAACAAAGAAAAGAAGTTCCGGAGTTGAAGGTTGGGATGAAGGTGTACATAGAAGGGGAAAATATCGAGACGGATAGACCATCAAAGAAGATGAGCGACAAGAGATTGGGACCATACGAGATACTGGAGAAGGTTGGAGCGGCCGCATGGAAGCTGGATTTGCCGGACACGGACCGAAGACACCCGGTGTTCAACGAGTCACTATTGACACCTTATCATGAACCACCCCCCCATCGCCGAGAGAAGAGACCCGTAGCCAAGATGATCGGAGGAGCAGAGGAGTGGGAAGTCGAAGAAATCGTGAAAGAGCGAAAAGTCGGCCGAGGAAAACAGTACTTGGTCAAATGGAAGGGATGGCCGCACAGCGAGAACACCTGGGAACCATCACGTCACCTTACCCACGCAAAGGACGTCCTGAGAGACTGGCAGAGGAAACAATCAAATCCAGACACACGCATTCGCCTCCTGCCAACGCTCAAAGCTGGACACTGGGACTATCTCATTCATCGTTACAAGCCCAGGGACGAGCGCCTTCCATATCCCGAACGACAACTCTTCGACCCCTACGAGAACGTCTTCACGCCCATTGGCCTAGTCGATGAGGACATCGACCCTAGAGAGGGGGTAATGTCATAGTTCGACCACTTTTTCATCTTATCATCGACGATCTTATCTTATCTTGGCACGACTTATCTTATCACGGATCACGGCATCAGACGGTCCGGGCTAGGGGTTCCAGGGGTTATCTCTATCGATTCGAGGCTGCGCGACATATGCTCCGGAAGGTTCTAGTACAACCCATGACCAGCGTTCCATGCGGTACATAGTCTTATGACTCATTAGTTGTAGATATGACTCAGACTGGATTTGGGTATAAATACTGTAGCTACCTGGTTGTATTCTCCAGTCTTCGAATTCACTTCTCTTTTCGACTTCATTTTTGGGTTGATTGTCACAGTCACGGCGAGTCGCGTCCATACCCGAACACACTAAAATCGACACGGATAGATCCGTGAACCGAACCATGTGAGGAACAACTGGCGTGCCTAGGACCACACGGCTTCTTGGGGCGCCCACGTTGGTCTCACTTGCCAAGACATACCCGTTGGCCAATCCAGCACGTCGTATTCCAAAAGTATGACGCGGTGGGTTGACCCACATCAAAAGTATCATATGGACAATGGGGCGGGGTCCTGATCACTCAGGACCTGTCCGATCGTCCAACTTTTCAATTACTCTAAAAGGAAACTGATCTTAGATAGCGTAGCTACTATGCAGTTGTACAGGACTTTACTAAGCATCGTCGTAGACAGTATAAGTAGCACGTCGTTTCTTTGTATTGGGGAGCTTTTTCCCCGGACTGTGAATCACTCTCATTTCAGATTGTTTTGTACAATTCGCGTGTCGCGTGATTCCACCCTAAGAAGTTCTGCTACCCCTGCCCGGTCGCGACGAGTTGCTCCCTGAGCACTTGTAGCTACTGTGATTTGAGTTTGAGTTGAGATATCAGAAAGTCGGATTCGCCGCATCTGGTATTGTCGCGGCATTTAGTGTCGTTGCCTTTGGGCTTTGTTGAGATTGTTCCACACCTCTAGCTTGGCAGTGCGTCGACTAGTTGTGCTCGGGTTGTTTTGGTCAGTTGGCAGTGCATCGACTTGAGAACTTTGGTTCCACACCTCTTGCTTGGCAGTGCGTCGACAAGTTGTGCTCGGGTTTTGGACATTGGATATTGGCTGTTAGTTGGCAGTGCGTCAACGCGGCATTTTGGTTTACTAGTTGGCAGTGCGTCGACTCAGTACTTCTGGTTGTGTCAGTTGGCAGTGCGTCGACTTGACATTTTGGTTCTACTAGTTGGCAGTGCGTCGACTCAGTATATTGGTTGTATCGGTTGGCAGTGCGTCGACTTGATATTTGGGCTTTGCGTCACCATCTAGACGCTGTCGCTACAAGGGATCTTAATACTCCGTATTAAGTTCTGACTTGTCATATTGTTGGTTGTGTTGGATTAGTGTTGGTTTTGTTCATATAGAAGATATTGGTTGAGACACCACTGTTTGCTATATATAAATTCTTGTCGTCGACTTTGTCTTCCACGACTATTTGTCATAGTTCGGCCACTTTTTCATCTTATCTTCGACGATCTTATCTTATCTTGGCACGGCTTATCTTATCACGGCATCAGACGGCCCGGGCTAGGGGTTCGAGGGGTTATCCTTATCGATTCAAGGCTGCGCGACATATGCTCCGGAAGGTTCTACTACAACCCATGACCAGTGCTCCATGCGGTACATAGCCTTATGACTCATTAGTTGTAGATATGACTCAGACTGGATTTGGGTATAAATACTGTAGCCACTTGGTTGTATTCTCCAGTCTTTGAATTCACTTCTCTTTTCGACTTTGTTTTTGGGTTGATTGTCACATAATTCGAAGACTCCCCTCATACCCTCCTACCTCATACCTCTTACCCTGCATCCCGCACCGCTACGCCCGCTATATCCTCTTAACCCTTATCAACCAACTTACCCATTTACCGAATCATCTAGTCGTCCTCCACTATCGCAGTGAAGGGTGCATATCGAGCAAACAGCACCAGGCCACGGGTAACGTTGAGCCCGACCCAAGCCTTACGGTAGCTACAAGGAGTGCTGCGGAGACCTTTGGGAAAACGCACCTCGGGATCATCGGGCACGTGAAGAGCTAGGCCCGGGATCTTTTTGCTAGCAAAAGAACCCCTCCTCGAGTGCTTGTACAGCACACGAATTCACCATTTCGTACCGATTCCCATTGTCATCTGGGAGTCCGTCTCCTCCCCCCCTCATACCATCATCGCCCGATCTGGCGCATCAAAACCAACCCGAGGCCTTCGATCCCTACCTCGCCCTCCCGCTGCCTGAAGACGAGATTCCTGACCTCGACGAATTGCCCTCCGAACAACCACCCTCACCCCCACCTATCACACCTGCTCCTACCATGTCAGGACATCACCGCATCACCCTCGCCGCCAACCCCCCCTACTTCGATGGGGACAAAGCCAAGTACATGGGCTTCGTGGACTCATGCACCACCTACATTGGTGCATACCGGTCGGAATTCTCGCAGGATGAGACGAAGATCCTGTTCATCCTCTCCTACCTCCGCAACGAGGCTGGCACAAGCTGCGCCGCCTCAAGATGGGCAATGAACTGGAAACAGCGCAACTTTGAGAGCCTTAACGGGATAAAGGCTGGGGTCACCTCGGCAACCTTCTTGGAGGAGCTTCAGAGGGCCTTCGGGGATTCTAACGTGGAGCAAGTTGCTGCCGCTCGACTCATGGCCCTATGCCAGAACAAACGATCCTTTGCGGATTATATCTCAGACTTCGAGATGCTGGCTTCGGATGCGGGGTACAATGTGGACACCGCCACCGACAACAAGGGCGAGTATAAGAAGGGGGATCAAGACAATATCCTCATCAAGTTCCTCGAGCGTGGGCTCAGTAGCGAGATTGCCAGTCGCCTCTATAACACTGGTGTCCCCCTGCCCAAGGTGTATGGCGCCTTCAAGGACTGGTGTGTCAACATTGAGGCGAACGCTCTTCGTGACCAGCTGCGCAAGGCATCGTACGGGCACCCCACGCAACGACCACCTCCCCAATTCCGCCCTCAGGCTGCTCCAACGACGCCTGCACCTGCTCCGACCCGACCCGCTGCCAACGAGCCAGTTCCGATGGAAATCGATCGCACCCATATCCGCAGCCGCAATATCATCTGCTACAACTGTCAACAGCCCGGGCACATTGCGCGGAACTGTCTGGAGCCAAGGAAGAAGCGCACATTCTTCGATCGGGCCACGATGCTGGAAGAGATCGAGAACGGGGACAAGGACAACGAGTTCCTCAAGGAGATCGCTGAGAAGCCGCGCGAGAAGGGTTTTTGAAGCGCTCCACTCCTCTAGCCAAGGAGGTGGAGCGCCCGGACTATGGACGTTTTTCTGTACTTGTTTCAATTAAAGATACGAACAATATGCCTCATCATACATACACGCTCCCCGACTCACTACGTACAAATATTCACGATTTTCTTGTTGCCGAAATGGAAAAGGAACGTAAGGAAAAGATAGCTTGAAATAGAAAATATTTACAAGATAAAAAGGATCAGAAGATAGCGGCTGCGGACAAATTATTTTTGGACTCCTACGTATTTATGGCTCGTGGAGAAGGAACCACGTCAACAAAGACCGAAAAAAGGAGCATTGCTCCGGAGGCTCGATCCTTGAAAAAGGAGGAAGCGCCTAAGGAATCTGCCGAAATCGAGGTTCCAGAAGCACCCAAACGCACCAAGGTGCCAGATGCCATTCAGAGAAAATTGGCGGCCAAGAAACAGAAGGGCCCCCAGTCCAGCCGATTGGCGCAGGAATTGTGCAATTACCAGGCCGAAAGAAAGAGGCATTCGATGGACGTATATGTCCAGATCACGGGTCTGGACTCGGGGAAAACACGCGGAGTCAGGGCGCTGCTTGATAGCGGCTGCAGAGCGGTCGGATCACGCATTATGTCGACCTAAGGATGAGAATCGGTCCTCACGTGGAGACACGCACGTTCCTTCTCACGTGTTTAGGGAAAGCTCGGATCTTCATCGGTCTTGATTGGCTGACGGAACACAACCCCGAGGTGGATTGGCAGGAGCAGACGATGAGGTTCAGTCGATGCCCAGAGCGGTGTCACATGAGGGGTCACAAGGAGCACCAAGCAATGATCGACATGGACGCAATTGACCTGGACGCGGACACACCGGATCTGGAGCAGGGAGAATCGATCCTGTTGGTCGACTTTGGGAAGGAAGTGGATTTACGGCTGAAGGAAACGCCAGCGCAGAAATTCGCAGAAAAAGCGGAAAAGGAGAAGGAGAGAATGACCAAAGAGAAGATTCCGGATCAAAATCGGGAATTCGTCAAAGTATTTGCCAAGGAATTGTTCGACTCGCTACCGGATTGACGAGCATGGGATCATGCGATTGAACTCAAACCTGGCTCCAAAGCGGTGGACTGCAAGGTGTACCCCTTATTGCGGAACGAGCAGGTCAAGCTCGACGAGTTCTTGCAAGAGAACCTGGCCAGTGGACGGATCAGGCCATCAAAATCACCCATGGCGTCAGCATTCTTCTTTGTCAAGAAAAAGGATGGCTCGCTACGTCCCGTCCAAGATTATCGGAAGTTGAACGAGATGACGATCCGAAATCGATACCCGCTGCCGCTGATCTCCGAACTGGTCCATAATCTATGCGGTGCCAAGTTCTTCACAAAGCTTGACATCCGGTGGGGATACAACAACGTATGGATCAAAGAGGGCGACGAGTGGAAGGCTGCGTTCCGCACGAACCGCGGACTGTACGAGCCCTTGGTCATGTTCTTCGGTCTCACAAACTCCCCGGCAACCTTCCAAAACATGATGAATGACATACTCCGAGAACTGATCAACGAGGGCCACGTGGTAGTCTATCTTGATGATATTCTGATCTTCACAGAAACCTTGGACGAACATCGGCGGATCACAAAACGAGTACTCGAATTGCTCCAAAAACACAAGTTGTACCTGAAACCCGAAAAGTGCGAGTTCGAACGCACAGAAATCGAATATCTGGGTGTAATTATTGGGCACAATTCGATGCGGATGGATCCAGTCAAGATCAAGGGCGTGATGGAATGGCCAGAACCAAAGAGCGTCAAACAGGTCCAAGCCTTCCTCGGATTCACAAACTTCTATCGCCGCTTCGTTCGGGGATATGCGGAGGTAGCCAAGCCGCTGACACGACTGACAGGAAAGGCTGGATGGTCATGGGGACAGGATGAGCATGCGGCATTCAATGGGCTGAAGAAGAGAATCGCGGAGGATGCGGTCCTAGCACTGCCAAATGACACCGGCCAATATCGTCTGGAAGCCGATGCTTCGGAGGGGGCAACAGGATCCGTTTTGAGCCAAAATCAAGACGGCATTTGGCGCCCAATCGCATTTATTTCGCACGCATTGACCGAAACCGAGCGAAATTATGAGATCTACGACAAGGAAATGCTCGCCATCATGCTATCGTTAGACGAATGGAGGCAATTACTGCTGGGGGCCACGGAAACGTTTGAAATCTTCACCGATCATCAGAATCTCGAGTACTTCCGGAAACCGCAGAAACTCAACCGACGGCAAGCACGATGGATCACGGAGCTAGCGGAGTTTGATTTCACCCTACGACACCGGCCCGGCGCACTCAACCGCAAGGCGGATCTCCTATCTCAACGAGCGGATCACGATCAGGGCAAAAACAACAACAAGGACGTCACGTTACTGAAGCCTGAGTTCTTCCGATCACAAGAAGTCACATTTGAAGGGCAGGATCAACAGCTAATCGATGAGATCAAGGCCTTTTGATCGATTGACGGGAGCGTCAAAGCGGCCTTGGAGAAGTCACTCGTCGGATGGAAGAAGGAAGATGGGCTCATCACGTATCACGAGAAGCTCTATGTGCCAAGGGATGAGGAGCTGCGGGACAAGATCATTGGGCTACACCACGACACACCCCTGGCCGGACATGCAGGGATCAACCGAACGCAGGAGATGGTGGAAAGGAACTACTGGTGGCCAAGGATGGGGAACCAAATTCGGAAATACATCCAGACGTGCGAGGCATGCCAATGGACCAAGACCAGAAGGGCGAGAACGGGGACCCTACACCCACATGCGGTTCCAAACGCACCATGGGAAATCATCTCCATGGATCAAATCGGACCCCTACCGGTCAGTAACGGGTATGATGCAATCCATGTGTGGTGTGACACCTTCACCAAAATGATCCATGTCGAACCCATTAGTACTGACATCAGCAGCGAAGGAGTAGCACGGTTGACAAGGGACCGGGTTTTCCGTTATCACGGGATCCCTCGCAAAATCATCACCGATAGGGACTCACAATACATCAAGGGCTTCATGAAGGAGACGAACCGGATGTTGGGCGTGGAGATGAACCCGGGGACCGCATATCACCCGATCACGGATGGACAAACCGAACGCATGAATCAGGAGATCGAACACTATCTCCGCATTTACGTCAACTACCATCAGACGGATTGGTCGGAGTGGCTGGGAATGGCGGAGTTCGCATACAATGACAAAATGAACACGTCTACCAAGATGTCGCCGTTCTATGCAAATCACGGATATCACCCATGGAAGGGAGTGGAGCAAAGGATGGAATCAAGGAACGAGTCGGCGGAGGAATTTGTAAAAAGAATCAAAGAAATACAAGACGAAGCAAAAGCAGCATTGGAAAAAGCAAAAGAAAAAATGAAAAAATACTACGATAAACAAAGAAAAGAAGTTCCGGAGTTGAAGGTTGGGATGAAGGTGTACATAGAAGGGGAAAATATCGAGACGGATAGACCATCAAAGAAGATGAGCGACAAGAGATTGGGACCATACGAGATACTGGAGAAGGTTGGAGCGGCCGCATGGAAGCTGAATCTGCCGGATACGGACCGAAGACACCCCGTGTTCAACGAATCACTGTTGACACCCTATCACGAACCACCCCCCCCTCGCCGAGAGAAGAGACCCGTAGCCAAGATGATCGGAGGAGCAGAGGAGTGGGAAGTCGAAGAAATCGTGAAAGAGCGAAAAGTCGGCCGAGGAAAACAGTACTTGGTCAAATGGAAGGGATGGCCACACAGTGAGAACACCTGGGAACCATCACGTCACCTTACCCACGCAAAGGACATCCTGAGAGACTGGCAGAGGAAACAATCCAACTCAGACACACGCATTCGCCTCCTACCAACTCTTGAAGCTGGACACTGGGACTATCTTATTCATCGCTATAAACCCAGGGATGAGCGCCTCCCATATCCCCAACGACAACTCTTCGACCCTTACGAGAACGTCTTCACGCCCATTGGCCTAGTCGATGAGGACATCGACCCTAGAGAGGGGGTAATGTCATAGTTCGGCCACTTTTTCATCTTATCTTCGACGATCTTATCTTATCTTGGCACGGCTTATCTTATCACGGCATCAGACGGCCCGGGCTAGGGGTTCGAGGGGTTATCCTTATCGATTCAAGGCTGCGCGACATATGCTCCGGAAGGTTCTACTACAACCCATGACCAGTGCTCCATGCGGTACATAGCCTTATGACTCATTAGTTGTAGATATGACTCAGACTGGATTTGGGTATGAATACTGTAGCTACTTGGTTGTATTCTCCAGTCTTTGAATTCACTTCTCTTTTCGACTTTGTTTTTGGGTTGATTGTCACACTATTGGGTCTGTGTCTATTGAGAGTTGTGATACTGGTGCTCTGTCCACCCTGAAGCCCTCGCATCTTTCACACACTGAGAAGCTGATTACAAGGAGTGTGAACGTGTTTTATATTTGGGTTTACTTTCATAGTAGATTCACTTGTGAGCGCGCCCTCAGCATTTCACCGGGACTTTTTCAAAATGTTTCATGGAAGTTCTACCAAGAATTCTGAAAATTTCGACTCAAAGGTTCACGCAACAACAACTCAAACAGCAACAATAGATTCGGATTGATCTACAACGACGATACGTATGTGTGATGCAAAAATAATAAGGTAGGCGTCAAACGCATCCATCGAGTCACGTGTCTCCCGACGTGGCATCCCCCCGCCAGATGCTACTGCTCGGCAACAACAGTTTTTGCCGCCCATGTGAAACCACAGGGAGGACTGGAAACGTGTTTAGGAAGATTCTGTGGTCACTGATTTCATTTAATAAGTCTCAATAAAAAGTTTTAGCCAGTTTGTTGGAAATGAAGCAGAACAGCCAACTGAGAACTCTGGGACCAACTTGAAAAAAGAGCGGGAAAGATTCGCACTTCCTAAAAAGGAAACCCTAACCTAAAACGCGATCACGTGCCTTCGTCGAGCCAATCTTTTGCTTCTTGCTCGAACTCACTGGGATTACTGAGATATGCCAAGAAGAAAGAGGAGTAACATCCTGAATCTTGGTGGCCATGCTAATAAGGTGACAACTGTGCTCTACCCTTCAGGAATCCAAGCCTGACGGATCTGCAGCGCTATAGTCCCGATGGCTCATTCAAGGGTATGGCTGAGCTCATTCGCGAGCGATGAGCCCATGGACACGATATTCCGGATCCGGATGTGCGAACAGCTGATGGGAAGAAGCTGAAGGCTCAATGCGGAAAGAACTTTGGCTGCCGTGCATCATCGTCAACTCGGTGCTGCATGAGGAAGATTCTCTACTCCGAGCCAGACTTTTCAGGGCAAAAGTCTATGCTCAAGGAGCATTGTCAAGCTCGGGGATACAAAGTCATCTTTTTTCCGAAATATCATCCAGAATTGAACTTCATCGAGCAGTGTTGGGGCTATGCCAAAAGGGTCTACCGCATGCTACCACTATCTTCCAGTGAGGACGAACTGGAGAAGAATGTCATTGCAGCCGTTGATTCCGTGCCCATCGAGTCAATGCGTCGCTTCGCCACTCGTTCTTCATGCTTTGCAGATGCATACCATCAGGGCCTGAATGGTTCAGAGGCTGCATGGACTAATAAGAAGTACAGAGGGCACAGAACTCTCCCTCCACAGTATTTAGATGACCTACGACATGCTCGATTGAAATAGATCTTTGTTTCAAACTACTGTCACTACAAAAGTTCTGGTCTCCAGAATTTCGCGCTTTTCCACGTTACTGTCACCCATCAGTCACGCTTCACGTGACTCGATGGATGCGTTTGACGCCTACCTTAAATAAAGTCGGGGCCGCGACGTTCATGGATGGTGGGACGAGCTGGACTACTGCTCATCCACCTCCATGGCAGTCTCCCCCGCGGCGTCGGAGCCCTCGTCGTCGGAGCCCTCATTGTCGGAGCCCTCGTTGTCAACGTTCTCGTCTTCTTCACCCTGTTGCGTCGTCGTCCCAAGCCATCCTCCAGGTCTTGGATTTCTCCGACAACTATGAGGAGACCTTGGCCAAGTCCACCAAGGCCGACTCGGGTGAAGACGCAGAGGGTGGGCGGCGACGGCAAAGGCAGGGATGGCAAGAAGGGTGCCCAAGTCCGACTACTTGCCAAGAGCGCGACATCGATCTTGTGGTCTTTGCTGGGTTGGAAGGCCTGGTCCTGGACGGTCACGGGGTCCCACTTGTCAAACTCCTGGGCCTTCTCGATCTCCCTCTGGAACTGGGCCTCCATCTTCTCCATCTCGCGATAGAAAAATGGGTCAAAGAAAGCGGGGGCGCCGCGAACCGCTCGTTCGCCTCACCATCCAACGAGGCCGCGTGAGCCAAATTCATCCGGACACCCTTGCAGATGTCGGCCAACTTGTCGGCGGCGATTTTGGTCGCGGTGTGGATGAACATTGCCTTGATGCGTTCGTCGGAGCCGTCGCCGAAGTGCTCCTTCAACTCGCCAACGAAATTGCGGAACTGGTCAATGGCCAGGGCGCGGATCTTGTTGGCCAAGCGAAGAAGACTGCTGTACGCGTCCAAGGTGTCGGCGAGACAATTGGCGGACTTGTTGAGCTCTGAAAAAGTCATCAGAAATGCTCATAGACAAAAATGAAAGAGATTAAGGGATTTGTACCATCCGCGCTCATTTGCGCGATGTACCCAAAGTGCTGTCCCATGTAGAGCTGCTCCGCGGTGAAATGCTGAGGGCGCGCTCACAGGTGAATCTACTATGAAAGTAAACCCAAATATAAACACGTTCACACTCCTCATAATCAGCTTCTCAGTGTGTGAAAGATGCGAGGGCTTCGGGGTGGACAGAGCACCAGTATCACAACTCTCAATAGACGCAGATCCAATAGTCGCGGAAGACAAAGTCGACGACAAGGATTTATATATACCAAACAGTGGTGTCTCAACCAATATCTTCTATATGAACAAAACCAACACTAATCCAACCACAACCAACAATATGACAAGTCAGAACTTAATACGGAGTATTAAGATCCCTTGTAGCGACAGCGTCTAGATGGTGACGCAAAGCCCAAATATCAAGTCGACGCACTGCCAACTGACACAACCAAAAGTACTGAGTCGACGCACTGCCAACTAGTAAACCAAAATGCCGCGTTGACGCACTGCCAACTAACAGCCAATATCCAATGTCCAAAACCCGAGCACAACTTGTCGACGCACTGCCAAGCAAGAGGTGTGGAACCAAAGTTCTCAAGTCGATGCACTGCCAACTGACCAAAACAACCCGAGCACAACTAGTCGACGCACTGCCAAGCTAGAGGTGTGGAACAATCTCAACAAAGCCCAAAGGCAACGACACTAAATGCCGCGACAATACCAGATGCGGCGAATCCGACTTTCTGATATCTCAACTCAAACTCAAATCACAGTAGCTACAAGTGCTCAGGGAGCAACTCGTCGCGACCGGGCAGGGGTAGCAGAACTTCTTAGGGTGGAATCACGCGACATGCGAATTGTACAAAACAATCTGAAATGAGAGTGATTCACAGTCCGGGGAAAAAGCTCCCCAATACAAAGAAACGACGTGCTACTTATACTGTCTACGACGATGCTTAGTAAAGTCCTGTACAACTGCATAGTAGCTACGCTATCTAAGATCAGTTTCCTTTTAGAGTAATTGAAAAGTTGGACGATCGGACAGGTCCTGAGTGATCAGGACCCCGCCCCATTGTCCATATGATACTTTTGATGTGGGTCAACCCACCGCGTCATACTTTTGGAATACGACGTGCTGGATTGGCCAACGGGTATGTCTTGGCAAGTGAGACCAACGTGGGCGCCCCAAGAAGCCGTATGGCCCTAGGCACGCCAGTTGTTCCCCACTTGGCTCGGTTCACGGATCTAGCCGTGTCGATTTCTAGTGTGTTCGGGTATGGACGCGACTCGCCGTGACACTTGGAAGTGTCACCGTGACGCGTCCACAATGTCCCGTGATCGAATGGATCCTGACATGTGACAAGTCGTTGCCGTAGCACGATCTGAGGAAGCGTCCAACTACAGACCGGGAGTTGCCGCGACAAGATTGGTTCAATCTCGTAACGCCAAGTCCTGTCCAGTAGTAGTTGCATTATTGAGAACATTGCACATTGCTCAGCCCTTCAGCCCAAGCTCCCATCTGCAGAGAATGACCCTTTTGAGAAGTCGCCGCAACGAAAGATCCCTTTTGGGGAATTGTCGCGGTCCAAGCGTTCGTCACTAATAGCCCTGAGCCTGGTATAGACTCATAAGACCAATTCCACAGTAGTGGTCTGACTGCCTTGCTATCGTCGACACTATCCTCAGTCGTCGACTGGGCAGTAGACCCTTATGCCCTACTGAACGTAACACTGTCAACCGCGACACGATACACCAAATGGTTCGAGAGTAAACTCTGTAAAAAGCGCAAAAATACGCCCTTACAGAGCTGGTGCAGAGCGTGTCTGGTAGCCAGCCTATCAGCGGGCTTGTAGCCGTTGGTGCAGGTCTGTTTGTACAGCATGCACGGGGCACATCGATTGCTGTGGCGGCCGTTGACGCTCTTGAAACAGACGCGTTGCTGCGTCATGCACATTGTGCAAGGCCTCGGGCGACCTCCTATGAAAGAGAGTCAGCCGTCGAAGCACCACAAAAAGAAAAGAAAGAGACGTACAAAGTCGGTGGGCACCTCGATGCCGGCCCTCTCCAACTTCCCTGCGAACCTCTGGCGTGCCACCAAAAGGAGGGCCTTGGTGTCGTAGGTGGTAGGAGTGAAGGGAGCCCGGGGCGTGGTGGTCGTCGCCTTCACAGGCGTCTAGAAACATTCAAGTCAGATAAAGGTCGACGACAAAGAAAAAGTCGTGACTCACCGAGTCAGACTTCTTCTTGGACGCCGCAGTGGACTTGTCAGCTTTCTGGGCCTTGAGCTCGGCCTTGGCTGCTGCAACGTTCCGCTCTCAACCGAGGGTTGCAGCCACCCTGCCCAACTCACTACAAGGAGTTTTGGTAGTGGTAGGGGCCGCCGGGGCAACCTAGGAAAAGAAAGAAAAACCATTAGTTGACGCCCGGAACACAAGACTTATGTCTCACCTTAGGCGCTGGCGTTGGGGTGGTTGTTGGTCGCGGGCCACTGGCCTTGCAACTGGCTTCCACCTTTGGCACCGGTTGGCGAGACGCAGGCTTGGCCAACTTGGACGATCCATCCGCGACCTTCTTGATTGGCTAAAAAGGCGGATTAAGTAAAGGGGCATGGTCTTGGAAAAGAGGAGGCGGCTCACCTTGGGTTTGACGGGGGTCTCGCTGACCTGCTTCTTGGCCACGACAAAGTTGCCATTCTCCTCTCCACTTTCGGAGGTGTTGTCCATGATGATGACGGATGGGGCTGCAAAAAGTGTGAGTAGACGACAAAAGACAAAGGGGAAAAACGCACTCATAATTGATTGTGTTTTGCCTCTGGACTTGGACCCCTGTCAAAGGCAAACCAACCATGAGACGACAGAGTCGCGATCAACGAACTGGTGCACTTACCTGAAGGGCCAGCTCATCGGCCGAAGATGCGTCTCCCACCTGGGCCTCCTTGTTGTCGGCCTCCATTGCGGTGCCGGCAACGGCGGCGGCTTCCTCCTCACTAGAGGACTCGGATGGCAGAGATTGCGCCTGGATCCGGGCTGGGAGGGTTAAAGTGGTTAGTCTAACGATCAACAAAATAAGACATAAGATGGACACACCTGCGCGGTGTGCCTTCTTGGGGCGGCGTGTGGGAGGTGACCCCTGAGAAACAGGGACCGAGGTAGGGGCTACGACAAATCAGTACCCACGACCTCGGTGAACCAAAAAGAAAAGCCACGTACGGGTAGGCGCATGAGACGACGCCTTGGGCTCCTTGTGGGGAGCCACCTTGGGCCGCTTCTCATGCGACTTCTTGTTTGACTTCTGGGCGACAGCAACCTTGGTGCCCGCGACGGCGGAAGGGGCCTGCGACTTGGAGCTGTCACCCTTCCCCTTCTGCTTGGCAGGCCGGGACGACAAGGGGGCAACGACTTGCTCGGTTGGAGCCGCCTGGAGGTCGATCAGAACACAAGTAAATGAACTAAACAGAGCATACGTACGGGTTCGACAGCGCGTTTGCACTTCTTGGGCGGCAACAACTCCTCGACTGGAGCGTTGGTGGCCAAAGGTGCAGACACCGGCTAGCCCTTACGTTAGTAAAAGAAGGATAGGCCAAAGCAAACAGGCGCGGCAATCATTGATTGCCGTGACTGTTCGGTCCAGCGGGCTTAGAGCGCAGCTTACCTGTTGTATCTGGTGGACGTCGACGGCCATCTGCCGCAGCATCTGGTTATAAACCTCGGGGCTAGGCAGGTGGTGAGATAGGTCAACAAGCCATGAGAGAAACAGTTGACTGACGGCATGAACTGCCGCCAGTCAATGACAGGCGGGTTCGCTCCCGGGACAGCTGATTCGGGGACGGCTGATGGACAGTTAGTGCGAGTGAAAAGTTGCGAAAATTGTCTCAGGCGTCGCTCACAGTTGTTGCCTTGTGGGCAGGGGCTCTGGTTGGGCGCGGACATGGTGGTCAAAAGGAAAGAGTGTCTTGTACTAGGGAGACTCTCGAGCCTGAAAATTAAGGGAATTTATATGGTGAACATGCCAAAAGAAGTTTGATCGCGGCAGCTCATGGAGGGAACAGAACAGCCAAATGAATAAGACGTGGGAACATAAGTCTATGTCCCCACGGCTTTAATAATAAATGAATGAAATGTTGAGTGTTGGACTTAGACCTGATGCAGTGAGACTGTGGTGGGTTGACCAGGAGGTCAAAATTAGTGTTCCTGGGAGATGATAGGCTGGCTACCAGACGCGCTCTGCACCAGCTCTGTAAGGGCGTATTTTTGCGCTTTTTACAGAGTTTACTCTCGAACCATTTGGTGTATTGTGTCGCGGTTGACAGTGTTGCGCTCAGTAGGGCTTAAGGGTCTACTGCCCAGTTGACAACTGTGGATAGTGTCAACGATAGCAAGGCGGTGGAGTAGGGGCACGTGACCACAGCGGATCAGAGCAGGCCAGAGTAGTCACAAGGAGTCACAGTAGTCACGGACATTCACGCTTGGCACAAGCACTCAGGAGTGACTACTCCATCTGGTGACAAGAGCGAGATTCGACGCACGCAGCAAGCAGCAAACAAGGCAAAGTGGCAGACAGCAGCAGAAGAAGGAACGGGCAGGACAAAGAAGCGCAGCAGAGAGACGGAAAAGGACGCTTCACAAGAAGACCGGAGATCACAGAAGAACAAGACCGACCGAACACACCTACGACACTATGCAGTAGCGGCTATAACACGCCATTTGAACTCATCTCGAGAACAACAACGCCAGCACCGGAGGCAGACGCAGACGCACTACCTGTCTTCACGAGCGCCAGCACCCCGAGCCGGCCAGCAGCACACGCAAACAACACCCGGTCCGTAACACCGGCAAAAGCGACGCAGAACAACGTACCATTCCCCACAAACACAAAACAAATGGCGACGACAGCGGACATCGACACGACACTGGCGTACTCGGGCGACCCAGGGAAGGATAAACTCACGGCGGAAGACTTTGCGCGTCGAGTAGCGCAACAGATGAGGAGCATGGCATTAAGCACGGAAGCGGATAAACTGGAGGTGTTTGGCAACTCTCTACTGGCGGGGAAACCAGCAGACAAATGGTGGAAAGCAAAGCAAGCAAGCACCACAGCATTCACGACTTGGAAGGACACGAGAGCAGGATTTGTCACGGAATTCGACGCCCCCCAAGCAGCGGAGAAGACAAAGCAGGAGTACGAGAAGGAGCTCAGTGGGATGCGGATCACGCTGGTGGAACTCGGGACTCAAATCACAGTGGGCGGCGTCGAAACACACGCGCACGTCGCGTTCGCACAAAAACTGCTGCAAATAGCAAAACTAGCAGGCGTCGAGAAATCGAGCAGCAACATATGGACGGTTCGAGATCATCTACCGAAAGCGATACAACAGCAAGTACCAAGAGCACCAAAGGACTGGGAAGAACTGTCCAAGGAGATCGAGAAGATCGACAAAGACAAGCTCGCAGACGATGCAGCGGAAGAACGGGAGAATGCAGCGGTGCGAACAGATGTCGCAAACCTCAAAGGACGAAGCGCACAGAGGATAGTACCTCAATCACCCACGGCACAGATCCGCACACAAATGAACAGAACAACCCTGGCCGATGCCCAACGAATCCCAGCGCCAGCATTCCAGAACTCGGCGGAGATATTGAACGCAGAGGGCAAAGCCAAGCTCGCCGAACTCTTGGACAAGATGAAGGCGGCCATGCCACTCCTGACGACCTCGGAAACGGACACGGCAACGTACAAAGCGCGCATGACGCGGTGGGAACGCAGAGGAGGAGCGGCGGGGCGGGTGGAAACAACGGGAGTACCGCTGTCACCGGGGACGGTGTGGCCAGGAAGCGGAGAATGCTTCAAGTGCGGTAAGCTTACGATCCCAAAGCACAACGCAGCGGCATGCACAGGAACAGCAATCCCGACGGTGGAGAGCAGATTCAGACGCATATGCGCGAAGAACTTACCGCGACCAACCCCAATCAACGCGGTGCTAGGTAGCTGGATGGACGACAACAACGGAGACGAGGAGGATTTTCCGAACGGGTCGTTGTAAATGCCCAAACAACGACCCAGCGCATGGGGCGACTGCACGGCCTCGGCGCTCGTAACGTACACGAACCGAATGTTTTCAACACGACGCAAGAATACACAGTGGTTGACCTGTACGCGGTGGGCACCGGGAAGTCATACTCATTCATCCACCCAATCGGGGTGTTAGACGAAGAGGGTAACGAAGTGAAGATGGACGCACTATTCGATGGGGGAGCGTCCGTGAGCGCAATGGATGTCTCGGTATGGAGGAAGCACCGGAAGAGACTAGGACCAGTGACAAAATCAAGACGAGTATTGAGGATGGCCGACAGATCGCTGGTAACACCAACGGCACACTGGGAAGGCAAAGTCAAAATAGGTGGGATCACAGTCGAGGTGGAGCTGGAAGTATTCGACAGCGGGGGGAACTGGTCGTTCCTGTTCAGGAAACCATCACTGAAAGCGGCGCAGGCGGTACACGACTTCGCAAAAGACATAGTGACGGTACAAGGGAAGGAAGACAACAAGACAATAACACTGCACAACGAACACCAAAAAACGGGGGCGACACGAAGAAGGAGGACAGAGTTCACCGGGGCGCTATCGTTTGAAGAACACCTCGAGAAGGAAACGAGCCCCAATAATGGAACAACGAGGACGTGGCTGGACGAGCTAGTGGAGGAGGAGATCAGCAGAGCAATACAGAAGATGAGGGAGAGAACGGTCAAAACAGGGGGGTGGAATACACCCCCCACAAGGGACGTACCAAATCAGGATCCGGAGCTGGTAGCGACCACAACTGACAACGGAACAGGATCGTTCAAAGACATAGCAAGCGCAGACGCAATGCAAGACACAGGAACTGAGGCAATATTAACAAGAACGCAGGACCCATTCAAACCGGAGAGAGTCGCAGCAATTTTAAAGCTGGTAGAAGTCGGGACAGACATAACAACTGAGGAGACCGCGGCAGTGCGTGAATTCATAGCGAGCTACGCTGACATCTTTGCGCTGTCAGTATCAGAAGTGACACCAGTCGAAAACGCAACATATGTGCCGAAAATACCGCCAGACCACAAATTCAGCACAAAGGTACACCAGAAACCGATGACACCACCGCAGGAGGCGTACCTACAAAAGCAAACACGCATGCTAGTAGACGCAGGAGTGCTACGACCGATTCACCCAAGGGACGTCAAGTGCGTATCGCCAATCAAGTTAGCCCAGAAAGAGCACGAAAACGAAGGTCTATCACACGAGGAGCTAAAACAAGAGCTTAACGAGGCATGCAAACGAGCAGGAATGCCAAGGCCATACGAGATGGAGCACAAGGTAAGAACGAAAGGCGCTAAAGGGGGAAGCAGTTGGCAGGAACAGAAATGGCGCATCTGCCAGAACTTCCACGAGTTAAAGAAACTACTCAAAGTAGGACCAGTACCGCAAGGCAACATACGAGACAAGCAAAGGCGCCTAGCCGGCCACAGATACGTATCAATATTCGACTTTGCATCGGGGTTCTTTGCGCTACGGGTGGATGAGGCAGCGCAACCATACTTGGTGATGTTCGTACCAGGAATGGGGTACTTCGCGTACACGCGAATGCCGTTCGGGCTGACAGACGCACCAACCAAATTTGGAGCGATGTGCGCAGACAGACTCAGCGACCTACTGATACGAGTGATGGAACTCTTCGTGGATGATGGAGGAACAGCCGCGGACAGTTTCAAGGACATGATGGACAAACTACGGTGCGTGTTTGACAGAATACGGAAAGAAGGACTGTCGCTGTCAGCAGCAAAAACGAAGCTCTTCATGACAAAGGTGGTATTTGCGGGAGCGCTAGTCGGACCAGAAGGTGTCACACCGGATCCAGCCAAGCTCACGGCAGTAGTGGGATGGAAAACGCCCAAGAACGCAACGAACTTGGCGGCGTTCCTCGGGCTCACGGGGTACTTTCGGGACATAATCAAGAACTACGCCAAGGAAGAAGCACCGCTTAGAAACCTGCTGAAGATGGTACCCATGCCACAAAGCCCAAGCAGACAGGTATACAGAACGGTGATGAAGAACTTTGATATACGACCAAGCTGGACGAAGGAACACACGAGGTGCTTCCTACGACTGAAGCAGATACTCATATCGGCGCCAGTACTACGAGCCCCATTATACGACATAGTACAGGAACATCCATTCATCGTAACAACGGATGGAAGCAAGGACGCATTCGCGGGGGTATTATCACAGGAAATGACTACCATGACAAGCGAAGGGAAGGTAGTGATACGGAGACACCCGATTGCATTTGCCTCAAAGAGGACGTCAGCAGCAGAAGAACGGTATCAACCACATCTACTGGAATTTGCCGCGCTGAAATTTGCACTAGATAAATTTTCGAACATAGTCTGGGGACAACCAATATGGCTCGAAACGGACTGTCAAGCACTACGAGACATAATCAACAACGAGAAACTAAATGCAACGCACACAAGATGGCTGAATGGCTTACTGGGATACAACATAGTGGGGGCAGAGCACATCAAGGGATCCACCAACACAGTTGCAGACGCACTAAGCAGGGCAGCAGAGGGTACCCCTAAGACCAGCGGAGATGGGAGCGAGTACACGGTATCACCGGACTGGGAAGCGAGAACGGGGCTAGTGAACGACCTATTCGCGATCGAAAACGATGGAGAGGAGCTGGTATGCATGGTGGTGCCCATTCCAACAGGGACAACAGCCCTACGAAGACGATTCAGAAACGAGCCCATATACTTGCAAGTCATCGAGGCAATCACCGAACTGGACCTGGGAGAAACAATAGCGGACAGGAAGCGCGCAAAGCACAGAGCGTCCCAGTACTTCATAGACGAAGGCAAGCTCTGGAGGCTAGGAGGAGGACCGCCGTTGCGAGGAAGACCGAGAAGGGAATGCTTGAGGAGGGAAGAAGCAAAGGGAGTGGCAGCCAAGATACACGCCGATGGCGGACACTTTCACCGAGACTCGGTAAAGATCGCAATGATGGATCGATACCACACGCCAGGACTAGACGACTGCATCATGGAAGCGATCAGAGACTGCGCGAGGTGCAAAGGATTTGGACCGGCAAACTTGCATGCCCTCATGGACCCAATCACAAGGCGACAACCGTTCGAACTGATAGTGGGAGACTACCTCTCCATGCCAGACGGGAAAGGGGGCTTCAAAACGATTGGGTTGTTTCTAGACACCTTCTTGCAATTCATTTGGGGATTCAAATACAAAGAATCAGGATCGGCTAAAACCACCACAGGTGCACTCGATCACATATTTGGCAAGTTCCACGGGGCAGACGTATTCATGTCAGACAACGGGAAGCACTTCGACAACAAAGAAGTCGAACAGCTTTGCACACAAAGAAATGTGAGATTCCACAGGGTAGCGGCATACTCGCCGTGGATAAACGGCTTGGTGGAAGGGGCCAACAAATTGCTCTTACACGTACTGGCCAGAATGTGCGCACCGGAGGTAGGGGAAGACGACTGGAAGGCAACAAAGAAAGATGCACTACCAAGGAAATGGCCGGACGTATTCGACAAAGCCATCGAAACCTTGAACGACCGAATACTACCAGCGGTCAAGTTTTCACCGAGAGAATTGCTGTTCGGATTGATAACAAGAAACACAGGAAACGCCGGGAGCGAGAGACCAATAACGGACAAAGCAACGGAGGAAGCGATACATCAGCACATGGCATACATCGAACAAGCGAGGCTAGATGGATACGCAGAACGCGTAAAATATGCGCTAAGCCGGAAGGCAGCATTCGATCGCAAAGTGCTCACATCCCGGGCGGGGAACATCATATTCAGGAAAGGGGACCTAGTACAGGTATACCGCAGCGACCTGGCCGACACGGTCAGCAATGAGCGCAAGCTCACGTGTAGATGGTCGGAACCGCATAGGATCAGCAGCCGCATGCTGAATTCATACACCCTGGAGACAATCAACGGCTTGCGCATAGACGGTGTATTCAACGCAAGACGACTACGAAGATACATTCCGAGAGAGGGGACCAAGCTAGCAATAGCACAAACGGAGTTCTCGAAAACAGAACGAGAAAAAGAGAAACAACAAGGAGCCATCGAAGCGGCAGAGGTGGAAGCGATGAGAGCAGCAGAGACAACAGAGGTGGAAAGGTGGAGGATACGACAGGCAGAAGAAGAGCTGAGGAAAGCGGCAGGCGACGAGGGCGACACCATTTAAAATGGGGGCACATGGAGTAGGAGCACGTGACCACAGCGGATCAGAGCAGGCCAGAGTAGTCACAAGGAGTCACAGTAGTCACGGACATTCACGCTTGGCACAAGCACTCAGGAGTGACTACTCCAGTGGTCAGACCACTACTGTGGAATTGGTCTTATGAGTCTATACCAGGCTCAGGGTGTCGCAGACAATACCGCACAGTGGAGATACAACCAGTAGTGATCACCTATAAGACAGAGTCTCAGCAAGTGTAGAGACACAGGAGCTGTATCATTAGCTGTACCTATAAGACAGAGTCTATGGTACAAGTCATAAGTAAGGTCATTAGATTGTAAGAGAGAATGCATACCTCAGCGAGTGTAGAGACACAGGAGCTGAGGATATGGAGCGTATGGTACTAGGTTTATATATCAGTCTGGAGCAGATATCATGATGTCATAGTGGAGTAGTGATATCATAGATGAGTAATGGATGACACAATAATGAGGTCAGGTATGAGGTCATTGTGGAGCAAGCCAAAGTAATCTAAAGATACTACATATGATGTCATGTCTACATACTGTGATAGTCGCTAATACAAACAAGCTTCAACAATCCAATGTCCAAAACCCGAGCACAACTTGTCGACGTACTGCCAAGCGATAAGTGTGGAACCAAAGTTCTCAAGTCGACGCACTGCCAACTGACCAAAACTACCCGAGCACAACTAGTCGACGCACTGCCAAACTAGAGGTGTGGAAACAATCTCAACAAAGCCCAAAGGCGACGACACTAAATGCCCCGACTGAACCAGAAACGGTGAATCCGACTTTCTGATGTCTCAAAACTCAAACTCAAATCACAGTAGCTACAAGTGCTCAGGGAGCAACTTGTCGCGACCGGGCAGGGGTGGCAGAACTTCTTAGGGTGGAATCACGCGGCACGCAAATTGCACAAAACAATCTGATATGAGAATGATTCACAGTCTGGGGGAAAGCTTTTTAATACAAAGAAACAACGTGCTACTTATACTGTCTGCGACAATGCTTAGTAAAGTCCTGTACAACTGCATAGTAGCTACGCTATCTAAGATTGGTTGCCTTTTAGGGTAATGAAAAGTTGAACGATTGGACAGGTCCTCCATATGGTACTTTTGATGTGGGTCAACCCACCGCGTCATACTTTTGGGATACGACGTGCTGGATTGGCCAACTAGTATGTCATGGCAGGTGAGTCCAACGTGGGTGCCTCAAGAAGTCGTATGGTCCTAGGCAGGCCAGTCGTTCCTCACATGGTTTGGTTCACGGATCTAGCCCGTGTCGATTTCAGTGTGTTTGGGTATGGGGGGTCCTGATCACTCAGGACCTGTCCGATCGTTCAACTTTTCATTACCCTAAAAGGCAACCAATCTTAGATAGCGTAGCTACTATGCAGTTGTACAGGACTTTACTAAGCATCGTCGTAGACAGTATAAGTAGCACGTTGTTTCTTTGTATTAAAAAGCTTTCCCCCAGACTGTGAATCATTCTCATATCAGATTGTTTTGTGCAATTTGCGTGCCGCGTGATTCCACCCTAAGAAGTTCTGCCACCCCTGCCCGGTCGCGACAAGTTGCTCCCTGAGCACTTGTAGCTACTGTGATTTGAGTTTGAGTTTTGAGACATCAGAAAGTCGGATTCACCGTTTCTGGTTCAGTCGGGGCATTTAGTGTCGTCGCCTTTGGGCTTTGTTGAGATTGTTTCCACACCTCTAGTTTGGCAGTGCGTCGACTAGTTGTGCTCGGGTAGTTTTGGTCAGTTGGCAGTGCGTCGACTTGAGAACTTTGGTTCCACACTTATCGCTTGGCAGTACGTCGACAAGTTGTGCTCGGGTTTTGGACATTGGATTGTTGAAGCTTGTTTGTATTAGCGACTATCACAGTATGTAGACATGACATCATATGTAGTATCTTTAGATTACTTTGGCTTGCTCCACAATGACCTCATACCTGACCTCATTATTGTGTCATCCATTACTCATCTATGATATCACTACTCCACTATGACATCATGATATCTGCTCCAGACTGGTATATAAACCTAGTACTATACACTCCACATTCTCAGCTCCTGTGTCTCTACACTCACTGAGGTATGCATTCTCTCTTACAATCTAATGACCCTTACTTATGACTTGTACCATAGACTCTGTCTTCTAGGTACAGCTAATGATATAGCTCCTGTGTCTCTACACTCGCTGAGACTCTGTCTTATAGGTGATTGCTACCGGTCGTATCTCCACTGCGCGGTATTGTCTGCGACAGGTTATGGGCCCCGCCTGAACCACTAGCCCAGATCAAGAAACATCGAACTACTCCCTTTGCTAAGGCAAGTATCTTTCACTCATTCAGCCCTTCTAGAGCGCCGTCTTTGTGCACTTGTCCCACTTGCTGGAGGTTGGTCCTCGCATTTGTGCTCTCACCCTCAAGGGGTTACGCAAGCGGCGTCAGGGAGTCATTCAGTTGACAGACGCACCGTTAGCTATTCCATCCATGATTGCTCATGCGCATTTACATTACATCTTTTTATTGTACAGCGGACCTATCCACCAGGCACTGGTCCTTTGGTCAATCCCACTCCTGAACCTTGCACAAAGCGCCTAGGTGGTGTGGTAGCTCTCAACAGCTGCTGGAGGTCAATCCCTCCGCCAGGCAAAACAATCCTTTGGGGTTGACTCGCATTCCTCACAAGGGACCCTGCGGGCTGGTGACACTACGAGGATTCATGCAATGACGCTCTGCGTGTATGCATGTCTTTAAAAGGGAGAAGATGGGCGGCCAAACCCGGTGCTTGGGACGGCCTTGGGCACGTGTCCCTTGGCCAGTGACGGACTGCAAGGGCAGTAATCACCGTTGGGTCCTGCCGCCGCTGACGTATATAGTTACGTTACTTTGATACAAATATGGGCACTTACTATACCGCTTTATTTTGTTATCATTCCCCGCGCGTATATGGGCATCATGGATGGGATGGGGACGCTTGGTCGTTCTCGTTTCAGAGATTTGGCACTCAGGATTGTGTTTCTTGGTCTGCAGAGAACTTAGGGCTGACTGTGTCGCTCTAGTCTCTATCACCCTGTCATCAACAAACGACCCTCCCGTTGGGCTTATCCTATTTCCTGTTGTCCACTGGGCCCAGGGACATTCTTATATTCCTCTTCAAGACGCTGATTGGAGGGATCTATACGATCTTGGAGAACACGACAACGAAGAGTTCTTCCATCACCAAGAGAATTGGACTCCAGAACTTTGATCTCTATTCGGTGATCCTCCCTATATCAAATTCCCCTCTCTTCACTACCAAACCGCCGACGTCATCAAGTATCTCCCCACCATGTCGGGAATCAAGAAACTCAACAACTCCATTCTGAGTGTCTTCGACAGCACCAATTGGAATACATGGTCGGACAACTACATGAGCATCTGCATGCATCAGGGCACTTGGGGAGTGGTTAAACCCACTCATATTATGGTTAACGGCACATCTACCTCGAACCCTGGTTCTATGGAGCGTCCTGGAATGGCTGGCGACAGCCAATATCAATGGGACGTTGCCAATGAAAAGGCACTGGGTCTTGCGCGGGTTTACATCACCCAGAATCTACACAAGGGAATCTTTATGGACGGTCAGCGGGAGCGCACTGCGCGCGAGGTTTTTGCGAAAATGGCGACGGATTATTGCCAGCCAAACACCATTGATGCTTTTGTCGAGTACCACCTCCTGAACACCACCACCTTCCATGGTGGTGACACCATTGAAAAACAAATCATGGAAATGGAGACTCGTCTTTGTCAGTGTTTGGAAGGAGGAATCGAGATCCCCGACTACCTCTTCGCTACTCTCATGCTTGCCACCTTGCCCGCTTCCAGCAGAGGTTTCGTCACCTCTTACCTGGCCAATTGTCCTATCGCTTCCTTGAACCCGGTCGATGTCAAGAACAGCGTCATTGGGAATATCAAGATCGAGAACCTCGACACGACATCGAACTCGAAGATTTCCACCGTTCCGTCCCTTGCCACCCGCTGCACTCATTGTAACAAGTCTGGTCATGTTGCAGCATCCTGCTACAAGAAGTATCCCAACCTCAAGCCTACTGGTCAATCTTCTGACAAAGGCAAGGGGAAGCAGGATGAGGGGAAGAAGAAAAAGAAGAAGGAAAAGAAAAGTGGTGATACTAGTGCTGTAAAAGAAGTTGTAGCTGCTCCCGCGGTTGCAGCTGCCTCCAATGGAATGCACATTTTGTCCTATCTCATGAGTGACTCCCTCAAACACATCGATGATGGAATTTTTGTTGAAGAAATGGGAGACGATTCAAAAATTCATTTTCTATGGGATTCGGGTTGTACGCATCATATGACAAACACCCGATCCGATCTTCACAACATCAGATCTATCGACACCTATGGAGTCGTTGGATCGGGAGCTCACTTCAAGAATGAAGCCATTGGAGATATTGTGTTGCGGGGTCATACTAGTAGTGGCATGGACTACACCTTCACTTTGAAGGATGTACTACACCGTGGTTGGTGACAACAAGGCAATCCTAGTCACCAAGGATTGGCTCAACAAGGGAAAAGCGCATGGGGATGTCTTGATGACCTTTAAAGCAAGCAATCACTGCTACTGGTACTACCCCGAGGAGCTCGTGGCACCGTCTGTGTCTGCATCTCACGAGTCTACCGCACTTGCTTCCCTGGAAACTACCAATCGTGAATTGTGGCATAAGCACTTTGGTCATGCGGCTCGGAGGACCCTTACTCACTTGCCGACACAAGTTGAAGGTGTTCCCCCTTGCGACGCAATAAAGACCAGCGCAGCATGTGCAATGGATGTATGCTTGGAAAACAGCACAAGCATCCGTACCCTGCATCAGAGAAACGTGCTAGCAAACCTCTCGAGCTTATCCACACTGATTTGATGGGCCCCTGGCCTACTCAGTCGTTGGAAGGTTCATGCTACACAATTTCGTTCTACGATGATTTCTCGAGCTTTGGCATGATGGTATTCATTAAATCAAAGGACCAAGCCTCTACTGCAATTAAAAACTTTGTTGCCCTTACAGAGCGTCAGCTTGGCACAAAAGTACTGGCCTTCCGGTCAGATCGTGGAGGCGAATATATGTCCAATGAACTCACAGCCTGGCTCAATGCACGTGGTATTATGCACCCTAAGTCCGCGCCACGCGAACCACAACAAAATGGGAGGTCTGAAAATTGGAATCGCACAGCCTACAAGAAAGCGGAATGCATGCGCCTCAATGCCGGCCTATCCAAAGGCTTCTGGCAATGTGCTATGGATGCATCTGTCCACGTTCATAATAGACAACCTATGGCACGATTGGGATGGCAAACACCTGCGGAACTGTGGCTTGGAAAGAAGCCAGACGTCTCTTATTTCTGTTTGTTTGGATGCAAGGTGTCTCTCTATGTGGATGTTGAAAAACGCCCGAAAGGGTTGGAGCATGGACGTCCCAACCACATCTTCGTTGGATACGAACAAGAGACAAAAGCTTGGAAAGTGTGGGATCCGAATCAACACAAGGTACGAGTCTCTTCAAATGTTGAGTTCGATGAGCAAGTATTCCCTGCCAAGTCCAAGCTAGTCACCGGCAATGTGTCCTCTGGACCGGAGCCGTTCACACCATTCGAGGAAACCTTCCCTGACCTTATCAATAATCCTGCGCCTGCAACACCTTATGCAAGTGTACCACCCCCTGCTCTTCCACTGCCCCCGGCACCCCTCGCGCAACAAGGTCCTGTCACGGGATTGCGAGAAGTACCCCTAATGCCTGGCCCAATAGACAATTGCCCGATTGCACATTGCCGCCCTCGTCAAAATAAGCCCTGCATTTTGCCAGATGGAACTACGTATCAGAGGCCTAACAGCATTGAGTCCATGCTTTCAGCTGCCCAAGCTGAACATGACTTGCCTCAGAACATGCGGGACGTAGCAAAGAGCCCGGATGCACTGAAGTGGGAGCGCGCGATGCGCAAAGAACTGGACTCTCTCAAGGAAAACTGTACTTGGGATTTGACCAGCCTTCCACGTGGTCGAAAGACTGTCAAATGCAGATGGGTGTTTAGCAGGAAGTGTGACGGTTGTTTCAAAGCACAACTTGTTGCCAAGGGATTTACTCAGGTTCATGGGTTTGACTATGATGAGACCTTCTTGCCAGTATTGCGCTACAAATCTTTGCGCATACTTATGGCCCTGGCTGCTCTCGAAGATTGGGAGATTCATGCCATGGATGTCAAAACGGCATTCCTAAATGGGGATCTGGAGGAAGAAATCTATATGGAACTTCCGGAATTACCCAAAGGTTTCTCGTCATGGCCGAAAGAAAAGGTGGCACGCCTTCATAAATCACTCTATGGGTTGAAACAGGCGTCTCGTCAGTGGAATATCAAAATCCACAATGCCCTCCTCAAACTTGGTTTTGCTCGGACATACTCCGACGCCGGTGTCTACACATATCGCCAACAAATGGGAGATACGGTCATCATCTTGGTGCTGTATGTTGACAATATGCTCATTATGGGCAACAATCTGCCGGAGATAGCGCGGATCAAATCACTGCTCGCGAACCGCTTCAAAATGACAGATCTTGGTCCTGCAAAGGATTTCCTTGGTCTGAACATACTTCGTGATCGCAAAGCGTGTAAAATCTGGATTGATCAGACTTCTTATATCAAAGGAGTTCTAGAACAAAGTCCGCCTCATCTGATGAAATGCTGAATAAACACATTCACACTCCTTGTAATCAGCTTCTCAGTGTGTGAACGATGCAAGGGCTCACCTTGGTCACCCCCCAAATCCTACCAGTTGGGTAGGTTTTTCCGGTGCCCAAAACCTACCTGAGTGGTAGCGGGCAGTGAAATGCTGAGGGCGCGCTCACAGGTGAATCTACTATGAAAGTAAACCCAAATATAAACACGTTCACACTCCTCGTAATCAGCTTCTCAGTGTGTGAAAGATGCAAGGGCTTTGGGGTGAACAGAACACCAGTATCACAACTCTCAATAGACACAGATCCAATAGTCGCGGAAGACGAAGTCGACGACAAGGATTTTATATAGCAAACAGTGGTGTCTCAACCAATATCTTTTATACAAACAAAACCAACACTAATCCAACCACAACCAACAATATCACAAGTCAGAGCTTAATACGAAGTATTAAGATCCCTTGTAGTGACAGCGTCCAGATGGTGACGCAAAGCCCAAATATCAAGTCGACACACTGCCAACTAGTAGAACAAAATGCCAAGTTGACGCACTGCCAACTGACACAACCAAAGTACTAAGTCAACGCACTGCCAACTAGTAAACCAAAATGCCGCGTCAACGCACTGCCAACTAACAGCCAATATCCATGTCGCAGACAATACCACGCAGTGGAGATACGACCAGTAGTGATCACCTAGAAGACAGAGTCTCAGCAAGTGTAGAGACACAGGAGCTATATCATTAGCTGTACCTAGAAGACAGAGTCTATGGTACAAGTCATAAGTAAGGTCATTAGATTGTAAGGGAGAATGCATACCTCAGCGAGTGTAAGACACAGGAGCTGAGGATATGTTCACTCAGGACAAGGCGGCAATGCAGTTTGTGTGTGATCCAGCTGTGGCTGAGCCAGCGACACTCAGTGTTGTCCTGTCTGCTGCTTTAGGGTCTGGTAGTTTCAAGGATGCATACAAAGGTTTCCTCACCCTTGTTTGATCATCAACGTCTCCCACTGGGCTCAGATCAACTGTGAATCAACGTGTTGCGGCGAAATGGATGATCGATACAAAGGCCAGTCAATGTGATACAGTCGGAATCAGACGGTTCAGTCTGGCAGTCAAACTTGAGCAGAGCATTTGCGAAGGGAATCTGCTGCTTTGGGCAACCTCACTGTTCGACCTCACAGATACTTTTGTCCGTCATCAGCTCAGTAAGCTCGGGGAGCCGCCCTCCAATCTTGTCATCCCGGACATTCGATTTGTTGAGGGCGGTGTTGCACAAGTCCACGACACTGTCACTGGTACCAATGTTGTCTGGGCATCATCCCTGTGCCGTTCTTTCATCATTGAAGAACTGATTCCCTCTCGCTTTGCCAAATTTGTCCATAATCGCGCTGCTGTTCCTCATTTAGATCCTGATCACCCATCATATCACATCGCGCTCTATCTCTGTTTCACGCAGCACGTTCAGTACGTGTACACTGGACGGAGCATGTTCTTGTTGGACTATCAAGGTGAGCATTCACTCGTTGTGCGACTCCCACTGATTAATTTGATCAACCAGGCTCTGAATCCCTTCTCACGGACCCTCAGATCATGACCACCCCGTGCGGCATTCATTTTGTACCACATCACACTTTCACTCATCACTTACAGCAAGATTGCCAAACAGCGTGGAACTCCAATGTTTGGCGGTGGCAACGTCAGTGAGCTCTTCAAGTTGTTTTGTAACCAACATGTGTGCTCCGATTATTGCCGGTTCTTTGGTCTCAAACCCCTTGCTCAAGTCCCTGTTTAATTTATGTTTGCGGGCCGTGATATTTCCACCAATTCAGCGTTCAGTATTAGTACTCAATACATTGATCACGTGCACTGAAAGATCTCAATGGATTTGTCAGCAAGCTTGTCAAGGTTGTTGCACGTGATCATTCTGATCATCACTGGATGCCTCCGGCAGGGTCCTATTTTGGTGTCAGGTCTCAAACCCCTTGCTCAAGTTCCTGTTTAATTTATGATTGCGGGCCGTGATATTTCCACTGATTCAGCATTCAGTATTAGTACTCAATACATTGAATCTATCGGTTTTGTGTGCTCGTAATGTTGCTTAGTGTAATGGTTCCGGGGTCTTGACATCACTTATCAAAGATCATCGCCGCATAACCATTTGACATGAGCAGACCGCTCCGGGTTTCCATAGAAGTGCGGCCGTAATCACGCGCTGTCAGTGAGAGCATGGCAACAATCAACGTCAAGCAGAAAACTCAGATACGTCAAAAATTTAGCTCGTGGGTCCTAAGCACGAGATCATCGGAGTTGTACCAATGGACACAACACTGATGTACAATACGATGAATTTGCTTTCATCTCCCAATATGGTTACCGATCAGCACCATCAATTAGATCAGTGACGGGAACATATCTCCTTTTGGACTAGAAAGTGTCGGCTCTGCTGACAGAATGCCTTGCTACTTGGCACAATGAAAAAGATAACCCTAACAATTATTTGACACAAGGATCACAGTGATATCAACAAAGATATTGGTCATAACTAAGCCCCAGCAGCCCTTGTCCTTTTCTTCTTTGGGCTATCATCCATATTAGGTACAACTGGCCAACACTTCTTCAGGCTGGGCAGCAGTGCAATCTGAGACTCAATGACGCATATCTTGACAATGTCTGCAACAAACGTGTCCTCTTTCTGGCTTGTGAACAAGTAGTGGGTCATAGTGAAAGTGACCGCAACAGAAGCACTGGGGAGCTTTTTCATGTAATCCTCCGGTGCAATAATTCTGCCCTCATAATCATACACACAAAGACAATCGACCACATATTTGCCTTGATACCGCAAAAAGGTGGGAGCAAAGCCAGTCACAAACGTTGAATTTGCATGCACAGCTAACATGCAGATGTGTGTTGGCAAGATTGATCAGAACGGATCAGAGGCCGGATCAGGTTCATCAAATCTTTGTGATTATACGTAATTAAGGGTCCGGAGAAGCCTTGACAAGCAAGGCAACATCTGCGTACTGGCTTCAATTCCGTAACCAAGTGTCTTATTCCAATAGGTTTTTCGCGACCTCCCATCTGCTCACTGAGATTCTATGCAATCCCGGGGACCAATATGCGCCTCCTGGGACCGATACCGTCGCACTAGTGCTTGATGCCATCTATCCATTCTCTGGAAGTGCTGACTGGCATGCCCCTGGTATACGCCGCCGTCTGAGCCGGTGTGAGCTTCCTTTAGTACCGGTGTCTAGATCCGCCACTCAGGCGTTGGGCACTGAGTGGCTGTCAGTTTCCCTCTTGCCTTTGACCATGCCGCAAGCTGAGAAAGAACAGGCCGACAAACGAAAGGCAGAAGAAGAAGAGCGTATCGAGCGCGAGCGGGCCAGCGGGAACAAGCTCTGGGGCGTCTACATCTCCGAGGCACAGAAGTACGATCAAGGTCTCATCGATGGCTGGCGCAGTGAGATGGATGGACTGCTGATTTTTGTGCGTCTCCGATATCTCTCAATCATTCCATTTTCTCTCTGAATCTTGACCATCAGGCCGGTCTCTTCTCGGGCGTCGTCACCACATTCATCATCGACAGCTACAAGACCCTTAACCCGGACTTGGGCAACCAGACTCTCGCAATGCTCACCCAGATCTCACACCAGCTCGCGAGCCTGAATAACGGCACGGCGGTGACAGACCCACTCCCTTCCCCCACTGCGTTCTCACCCCCGCTCTCATCCCTCATATGCAACGCACTGTGGTTCACCAGCCTTGCGCTGAGTTTGTCGTGCGCGCTCGTTGCGACCCTGGTCGAGCAGTGGGCGCGGGAGTACCAGCACCGCACTACCATGTTTTCGTCTCCCTCTGTCCGCGCGCGTGTGTACATGTATCTCTACTACGGCTTACGCCGCTTCAATATGCATGCCGTCGTCGGCATTCCCCCGGTTCTCTTGCATGGGGCACTGGTCCTGTTCTTTGCGGGTCTAGTTGCCTTTCTGGTGCCCGTCAACAACATCATCATGGGCATCTCCTCTGCTCTTTTGCTCCTGTTCGTCTCCGTCTATGGAACGTTCACCGCACTCCCGCTGTTTTTCCTTGACTGTCCGTACCAGACGCCACTCACACGGATCTTGTGGTCGCTGAATCAGAGCTTGGGAAGCGTGCTGAGGGCTTACATTGGGAGGGCCGTGGCTGTTTGCAAGGCCCATGTTCATAGAAGAAGCGCTGGGACAGACTCCGAGAAAGCCGCCAACTCTGCTGTGACAAATCCTGAGGCCTCCGCCGACACCCGTCCGGAGTCGCAGAGCATGGTGCACGCCCTCAAATCAGCGGCACTGCATCCCACCTCTGAGACAGAGACGAGGGCACTTGCGTGGACCTTCCGCTCTCTCTCCGACGACGAGGAACTTGAGAAATTTGTCGAGGGGCTCCCCCAGACGCTATGGGATTTCGATAAGAACAAGCCTCGTGGCATGTATCAGGCACTATTCAAGACATTGTTGTGGGATCCAGAAGTCCATCTCTGCCAGCGACTTGTCGATTTCATGGCCGGCTCCAACAGCAATCTTCTCGAGGACAAAGTCCGCCTCCGCCACCAGCTGTCTGTGCTTCGGACCATCTGGGCCATCTACGCATTCTCTCTTCGCACAGGGTCGCCTCTGCAGAGTGCAGAGCCCAATTGGAGAAACTGACATCGACAACGCGCTGCTAGGCTCAAAATTCATCGATTCCCCTGACGTACAGAGCATGGTCCTTGGCATGGCCACTTTGATCCGTTTGAACACGATCGAGTCTCAGTTCCGCACAGGGACCTATGCGGTTAATCCATCCGTCCAAAGCCGGGAACGGGCGCACACACAGCCGAGCAGCTCCAACGCCGAGCCGGAGAAACGACGGCAAGCGGACATGCATCGGACGTATGTGGATTATCTGCGATCACTTTCCCACAGCGCTGCCAGCTTCCAACGGGATGTGACCATTTCACTTTTTGATCAGTCACAAATACGGTTTGCGGAAGGGGACGGCTTCAGAACTCTGTATTTCGCTCTCGATGAGCTGATCGATTCAGCGTTGAAAATGACATCGGACGAGCCCGCGGACAACATTGTCTTTGCTGTCCGCCAGATGATCAGCCAGTTTGCCCAGACATCACAATATCCATACATGTGGCTGCATGGCCTTGGGCCGTTCCTTATCCGACATCCGTCCCTCGCCGCCTCTGACCCAAAATTCGACTCAAAGCATCATTACACCCGATTCCTGTGCCACGCTCTATGCGGGAACTTGAAGCGCCAATACGATCCCCAAAAACAGGAATCCGTCGATGCCCTCCAACTGATTTATCGGAATTTGCGCGAGTCTAATGCGCGTCCGAAGGACCTCGAAAGCCATCTCTTGGTCCTCCGTATTCTGCGGGAAAAAGCAGCCGACATTCGCACGCACCGCTTGGCTGCCATCGTCCAGTCCGTCGTGCTGAATAGTTTCAAGAGGGATTTGTCAGAATGGGAGAAATTGCTGGGTATATTCGACGACGAGGACTGGTTCCGCTCCGTGCTCGGCATTGACAACAATGATCGGACGCGGCGGCCATCGGCACAACAAGTTTACGAGTGTGCATGTGTGGGTGTTGTGACCACTTTCCTCGAGCAGTGCACCGCCCGGAGTCCAAATCAAACGGAGCGAGAGCTGGACTTCGACACGCTTAACAAGGTATACGCATTCACCGGGGTGATTCCGCCCGAATTGCAACGGCGATTCGCCAACGCCGTCTCTGCATTCATCCGCAAATATCCAGAGAATTGTTTTGCAGATGGGAGTCAACTCAGCTCGGTGCTTTTTTGGGCCGTCGTCAAGGGGTGGATGCACGATGCGGATGCACTACGCGTCGTGGACACAGCTGTGTCGAAGGTGCAGACGGACAATCAGCAGAGATCACACCGGGACCGTGCTCAAGCGCTCCGGGGATGTATACAGAACGGGCTCCGTCCCGAGAACATTCCTGCCGAGTCTGTCCTGCTCGTGAATGACTGGGTGTGGGAGGAACACGACAGAGGGTGTCATTTTCCATTGATTTAGCCTACAATCCATGTATTCGGTATGTTCAACGAGATCCTTTCCCCTGCGCGTGAGACCCTCCGTCAATTTAGTCTTCGCGCGTCTATACACCTTTGCCACGGTCACGCAGATCGGAGAGAAAGCCCTAATGACCCCCACCACTCGCGCACTTGCCTGCTCTGGATCCAAGGCAATTTGGGCACCGGCCTCGAACAGCTTGCATGCTCGCATGCGATCTGCAGCTCCTCTGGATCGCGTCGCATGAGTGACAACGGGAGATAGTATGATCTGTGGGCGGTTGAGCTTAAGAGACGGAGAGACAGACACGGAAGACAACCCACCAACCCGGATGGGGCATGCATCTATAACACCTAGAAGCGAGCAATCTCAGACTGAAACACTTTGTACTGGTTCCTCAGGGCAGAAAGCAGCTCACATGCATTCTGGTAGTCAGCCAGGAAACAGGGCGCAGAAGGGCTCTCGATAGGATCATTCGGGTGGTTGAAGATGGCATGTGCGAAGCATCGGTGAATGTACAGGGGCGCTGGATTTGTTCATCGGATGGACACGCGTGTTACTTCAAGGAACGCACCAAAATGTCGATACAGTGTCGGCATCCAGTGACTCACGGATGCCGAAAGCGGGGTCATACCCGGCATGTCGCGCATGATAATTGTTAGGGTGCTGACCCCGGCCATGGATGGCTCGACGTCCAGTGGTAGCTTGTAGTCAGCAAAAGGTAGGGAGAATGTCGGCGGCTGACCCATCGCCCGGGTTTGAGCACCGGAATGAGCACCAAAACACCGCCGACAGAAGTAAGCCTGTCCACCGGGCAGCAATCAGCAATCGGTGAGAAGAACGCGCGGGAGATAGCGCGCCGTTTCTGGATCTAGGATGCGTTCAAGCCCGATTCAGCATAGTCACGGTCTGTGAAGAGGAGATCAGATTAAGCGAGGGCCCGGAAAGATGCAATCCACTGATGCAGACCAATGTGATGCCGCAGAATCAAATAATGGAACCAAAGCGCGAGGAATCGACTTGCGCTTTGCGTCAGTCGCATAGACAGCCTAAAGAGAAGCCGCTGGCGAATCGTGGGCTGCAGTGAATGGCGGGTTGCACGTCACAAAGCGTACGACAGGACGGGATGTGGTCGATCAACGTGAGGTGTTGGGCGGTATTGATGGGCGTTGTTGAGTCTCGTCGTGTCGATTGCCTTGAAGCCTCATGAAACCACAGCCCCCAACGGCAGTACCTCGTCTTCAAGTCGGATCCACGTGACATCGCTGAAGACCCGCGGGGCTTGCGACAAGTAGAGCTCATTCTGACGCGTTGTTGCTTCGTATGGCGGGAGATCACCAGCATGGGCACGAGGGGGATCGCGGGGATCGCCCCATTGTGGTCCGGGAACGACTTGACGAACATAAACGCAATCACAAACGGGATCGCCATCGCGACGGGGAAGATAACCTCTGTCCACAGCACAGACCACCATCCAGTACGAGCAACATCCCCAAACAGCTTCTCCGATGGATGACCTAGCTTTTTCTTGTACCCTGTGATCATCGTCCGGCTCAGACAGTATCCGATCCGTGAGTTGCTGAGGGCACGCGAGTTACCGCGCATCATCCAGCGCAGGAACTCGCGGTAGTCGACAGCCAACTCCGAGAACAGGAACGGAGCGATGCAAAGCGAGAGAATTGGCGTCTAGAAGCTGATCAGGAATGGCGTTCAGTCGGCCAACGTCACATACAGCAGTATGGTCAGCGCAGCGTGCGCACCCGCAGACAGATGCTCGGGCTTGCGAAACGGGAGAACAGTGTGCTCAAGGACAGTGTCTCGAGATTCAGCGAGAGCATTTGCATGGCGCTTTCTGAGTTCGGGAACTCAGATAGAGAATCGAGCACGTCATCCGTGTACAGTGAGTTTGAGCACTCACGCCAGAAAGGCAGTGTTTTGGTCGGCTTGACTTTCGTTGTCAGTGCATGCGTGTTCCCACTGAAAATCGACAATACGAGTTGGAATGATCCGCCACGAGGCGGTGTGCCGGGTATTGCTGCGACTGCTGCGACTGCTGCTTGTGGTGTATTGCCAAAGACGATGAGTCGACCCATCGGAAGGGTGAGAGTGTGAATGCCGGTGACGGGACGGCCAGTTCACTGTGTGATACGAGTGCGACGGGGAGGAGAGGAATGTGGCGGGCCGCTGCTGTTGCTGCTGGTTGCTCGTAGTAAATTGAGTCGCCTGGCTTGCCGGCCAAAACATTGACAGCGAAGAACCCCCGTGCACATGTTGTCGTTGCAGAGTATGCAAGCACCGTGCATCACAGGGAGAGTCATCTCAGCCGGGTTCGGAACGTTGAGATGATTGCAGGCAGAGGAATCCACTTGCAAACCGGATGTGACTTCCGCTTGAGACGGTGGCGGAAACCAGCGGAGACTAGCCTAGACTAGCCTTGATAAAGCACGTGCTACGACAGCCCGGAACACTGTCTAGTGATCCCATGGCACAACCCCCCGATCGCTCTCTCTCACTCCAACACAATGTGCAGAACTATGTACTGCAGGGTTAGGCATTGCGGTAAGAGGGAGAGATCACAAGCACATGTGACCAAGTACCATGGACATATCCGGTTTTACTCTGTCCTTTGCGAGAATATGCGTCTGGTTGCCTTTTTGCGACCTCCCATCTACTCACCGAGATTCCACGTCAATCCCGGGCCCCGTGGGCCTATATGTGCCTCCTGGGACCGATACCGTCGCACTAGTGCTTGATGCCATCTATCCATCTTCTGGAAGTGCTGCCTGGCATGCCCCTGGTACGCGCCGCCGTCCGAGCTTGTGTTAGCTTCCCTGCGTGCCGGTGTCTAGATCCGCCACTCAGGCGTGGTGCGCTTGGCGTCTGGCTTTCACAGGATTGTTCCAGTGAGGCAGCATGTACAGAGAAGCACAGCTGTTTCCCTCCTGCCTTTGACCATGTCACAAGCTGAAGAACAATGGACCGACAAACAAGAGACTGATGAAACTTTCTCCGAACGCGAGAAATCCATCGGTAACAAGCTCTGGGGCGTCTACATCTCCGAGGCACAGAAGTACGATCAAGGTCTCATCGATGGCTGGCGCAGTGAGATGGATGGACTGCTGATTTTTGTGCGTCTCCGATATCTCTCAATCATTCCATTTTCTCTCTGAATCTTGACCATCAGGCCGGTCTCTTCTCGGGCGTCGTCACCACATTCATCATCGACAGCTACAAGACCCTTAACCCGGACTTGGGCAACCAGACTCTCGCAATGCTCACCCAGATCTCACACCAGCTCGCGAGCCTGAATAACGGCACGGCGGTGACAGACCCACTCCCTTCCCCCACTGCGTTCTCACCCCCGCTCTCATCCCTCATATGCAACGCACTGTGGTTCACCAGCCTTGCGCTGAGTTTGTCGTGCGCGCTCGTTGCGACCCTGGTCGAGCAGTGGGCGCGGGAGTACCAGCACCGCACTACCATGTTTTCGTCTCCCTCTGTCCGCGCGCGTGTGTACATGTATCTCTACTACGGCTTACGCCGCTTCAATATGCATGCCGTCGTCGGCATTCCCCCGGTTCTCTTGCATGGGGCACTGGTCCTGTTCTTTGCGGGTCTAGTTGCCTTTCTGGTGCCCGTCAACAACATCATCATGGGCATCTCCTCTGCTCTTTTGCTCCTGTTCGTCTCCGTCTATGGAACGTTCACCGCACTCCCGCTGTTTTTCCTTGACTGTCCGTACCAGACGCCACTCACACGGATCTTGTGGTCGCTGAATCAGAGCTTGGGAAGCGTGCTGAGGGCTTATATATGGAGGGCAGCGGCTATTTGCAGGGCTTTCTATCGAAAGAGACGTGGTGTGACAGACCCCGAGAAAGCCACTGAATATTCTGTGACGAACACCGAGGCTTCTGCAGACGGTCGTCCGCAGTCCCAGAGCATGGTGCACGCCCTGAAATCAGAAGCACTGCGTTCCACTGTCGAGACGGAGACCCGGGCACTGGCATGGACTGTCCGGTCTCTCTCTGACGATGAGGAGCTGGAGCCATTTGTGGAGGGGCTCCCCCAGACGCTGTGGGATTTCGAAAATAGCAAGCCTCGTAGCGTGTATCAGGCCCATTTCCAGAGGTTGTTGCGCAATCCACAAGTCCATCTCTGCCAGCGTCTTGTTGATTTCATGGCTGGCTCCAACAGTAATCTGCTCGAGCCCAAGGACCGCGTCCGCCGCCAGCTGTCCGTGCTCCGGGCCATCTGGGCGATCTGCGCATTCTCTCTTCACACGGGGTCACCGCTGCAAAGTCCGATTGGAGAGGCCGACGTGCGCAACGCTCTGCTTGGCTCAAAATTCATTGATTCTCCCGACGTGCAGAGCATGGTCCTTGACGTGACCGCTTTGATCCGTCTGAACACGACCAAGTCTCGGAGCCAGGATCGGGCCTCCACACAAAAGTGCGACTCTGACGCCGCAGCGAAGGGAGAACGGCAAACAGAGATGCTTCGGACGTATCTCGATTATCTGCTGGCACTTTCCCAATGCGCTGCCAGCTTCCAACGGGAAGCGACCCATTCACTCTTCGACCGGTCACAAATGCTCTTCACGGAAGCGGACGGCTACAGAACTCTGCGAGACGTTCTCAAAGAACTGATCAAATACGCGTCGGACAAAGCAGCGAACAAGACAGCGGACAATCTCGTGTTTTCTGCTCGTCTGATAATTACCCTGTTTGCCCAAACATCCAAATATTCATACGTGTCGCTACGTGGTCTTGCGCGGTTCCTTGTCCGACATCCGTCCGTCGCCGCCTCCGACCCAAAATTGGACTCAGAACATCATTACACCCGATACCTGTTTCACGATCTATGCAGAAACTTGAGGTCCCGAACAAATCCTCAGGAATCTGTCGACGCCCTCGAGCTGATTTATCGGGAATTGTTTCAGTCTGATGTGCCACCTAGAGACTTCGATACTCATCTCTTTGTCCTCTGCACTCTGAGGACTGAAGCAGCCGACATCCGCACGCACCGTTTGGCAGCCATCGTTCAGTCTGTTGTGCTCAAAAGTTTCAAGAAGGATCTGTCAGCATCGGAGAATCTGCCGGAATGGGAGCAATTGCCAAGTATCTTCGTGGACAAGGCCTGGTTCCGCGCCGTGATCGGCCTTGACAACGAGAAACGGACGGGGCGGGCATCGGCACGGAAAATTTATCACTGTACATATGTGGGACTTGTAACCACTTTCCTCGAGCAGGGTACAGCCGGGAATCCGGATCAAACGGAGCACGACTTGAACTTGGCGACGCTCAAAGAGGTATGCGTATACATCCCCGTTTCTTCGGTGATCCCGACTGGACTGCAACGTCGATTCGCCGACGCCGCCGCCGGATTCATCCGCAAACATCCGGCGAACTGTCTTGCGGATGGGACTGAGGTCTACGCGGTGCTTCACTGGGCCATCGATGAGGACAACGGATGGATCAAGGATTCGGACGCATTGCGCATCCTGGACACGGCTGTGTCGGAGGTGCAGAAGGACAATCAGCAGCAATCACACCGGGACCGTGCTCAACGAATCCGCGAACAAATGAAGGACCGGCTCCTTCTTCCCGAGATCATTTATGCCGCCTTTGTTTCACTCGTGAGTGACGGGCATTAGAGGGACCGAATGCACAGAGGGAGTTGCTTTCATGTAATCTCCCAGCGATCCATGTATTTTACACGTATGACGAGTAACACGAGCATGAGCTAGTCGAGTGCAACAGTCAAGCAGCTAAGATCCTGGAACTTCCCTTTCCGGTATAAGACCTCCGCTGACCGCGCCCTCTGGAGCACCGACACTCGTTGAGTCGACATTCCAAAGGCCGCGTCCATGCACTGCGTCTTTGGCGATTTGGACAATGTGCCAAGCGTCCCTGCCATCAGAGATGAATGTGCTTCCCGTCTGAGCCAGTGGCTCGACCAGAGCCTGACGGATCGTGGGCGTAGCAGCATCGACAGTGGACGGAATCGTACGGCCTGCCGCCAAGGTGTCCTTGCTATGCACTGTATATGCATTGACCAGTTGGCACCCACGCAAATAAAAGAAAGACGCACCAAGCCGGCCATCTTAATCCTGCATCTTCCACCAAGTTCACGATCGACAGGCCACCGAACTCAAGGATGTGATCGATGCCTACGACTTGGCCGTCTGGTGCGACATCACGCTAGCCCGGTTCGATATGACGGCAATCAACGAGACCTCGACGGAATCAGATCCAATACGATGATCGAAGCCAGGCGTATCTCCGCAGAGACCACTCGAGGTGCACGGGCAAGTGCCACTTCCTATTGCCGACCGCGATCTTGAGCGGCCTAATCATTGGATGATCCAGACGACTATCGAGCGCATTTCAGAGCAGAATGATACCTTGAATGAGACGAAGATGAGTGATACTCAGGATGGGAGTGACCATGAGCTGACCGAAGCGGGCATGGGATCTGCGGGGCAATCTCGCTGAGAGAGCAGCCGTCTGTGTCCGATTGGCTGCAAATCGAGGACTGGACAGCGTTCTCAAGGCGGTCCAGGTGGTGGTCGGACCCATTCGTTCGCGGATATTTGGCATCCAGATTGGGTGGAATTTCTCGCTTTGGCACTGCAACTGGAGATGCATGCCTCGTTCCGACCTGGCACAGCTTGCAATCCTCTCGAAACCTGTCAGCCGACGTGCTACGTCAACACGTCGTGGGAGTCCGTTCTTTCTCAAGCGGTTTCCGGGGCCGGGCCGTGAAGCCTGATTCCTTGTCCCTCTGTCCCACTGGTGCTTAGTCTAGACTGCGCCCTCTGGATCTGGACCGATGAAGTCCTGTCCAACGGGACCGCGCCAAAAGGAACCCTGCGCACAATCCCTGCCCATGGTTGTCCATATCCTCGGCGACGTGACCTTCGACTGGTATTGCTGCCAATGCTCAGACAGCCTGAGATTCTCTGCCGCCGGCTCACACATCGCGCCGTCCACGGTGTAACGCGGGCCGGAATGCTTGGCCGCCAGCCCACTGATCTCGTTGCTGCTGCTGAAACTGCATTGCTGGCGACAACGTATCCTAGTCCACTGTCTCAGCAGCAGAGCCACCAGACGAGGTAGGATGTGAGTGCCCGTGGCTAGCATGCCTGGCCACACTGTGATACGAGGACGAAACCGGGGAGGAGAATGTGGCCCGCCGCCGCAGTCACTGCTGTTGTTGCTGCTGCTACCGCATTCGGAGCCCTTCCTGATGCTACTCTTCAACATGCTACAACCAAAGCTGTTATTCGAGCTCTTTCTGCCAGTTCTCCTTCCTGCCGTTGTCGCTGCCACCGCTGGTACGGACGCTTCCCCTCCAGCGATGTGCAGTAACCTCCTTGGAATTGGGCATTCAGCGTGACATCGAATTCCTTCAGCTTGTTCATCAGACTCGACTGCACACCCGCGAACGACGGAGGGCCCGTGAGCGGCTGCTCGGGGTGAATCTCACGACAAGCACTCGGAAGATGGTGTATTGGTCGGGTTGGCTGTTGCCGGCCTCGGCCCAGAACGATGATGTTGTGCAGCGTACTGATTAGATCAACACGCGTGCTACCTCGAGGCACGCACCGAGATATCGATCCATCGTGAGCACCGAGCGAGACTCATAGATTACGAAAGCGCGATCCTACCAAGAATGCCATCCATGGGGACTTTGAAGCAACATCCTCGGCCAGAGACTGCTCGATGTCTTGTCTCAGCTCTCAGTCCACGAGAGGCAGCAAGAATATCGCTCTGGACGCGTCGCCGAGTGCTGAGAATCACAATGAGCACCAAGATAGAGCATGCGCAAGCACGCCTGACCACGTACAAACAATTGGTGATGAGCACCACCCAGAGTAGATCACGCCGGTTGCGGGCTTGAGGTGCTATCAGAAAAGAGAGCAAGGAACCCCATCTCGAACGACATACATCGAGATTGAAAGTATCATCCCCGACCAAGGACGAACTGATGTCCTATAGCAACTCGCAGGCAACGAACAACGGCTAGAATGTCGGCAGAGCATAAGAAATCCAATTAATACTTAGATGGAATCGGAATTTATCGTCGGCGAATACGTCTTCCTGCTCGTCGTTTCCGGCCCGGGACGGCCCAAAGATGGTGCTCGAAATGATCGCTGCAGCGCCGTTGCACAGATGTTCGACCAAATGCGGCGCACGTTTGTGAGACGCAGGATGATCCTGCTCTGGGGCTAAGGAAGGCTAGCTGGACCAGCCCTCATCGGTAAAATGCCGCGCAAGGCACTCTTCCAGCTCTTGCCGCCGGTTCCGCTAGCGCGCACCCGGGTCCACCCATGCATACCCGAATTGTCGCACCTAATCTTGCCCCGGCTGAGCGTCAACTGGTGCTAGGAATGCAACTCGGTCGTGTGACAGTAAGAATACCATGGGCGAAGATACTGTCGGTGAAGATACGGTGTCTCCTTCGTCCGAGTGCCGCACTGGGAGCGTATGGCCTATGCGAGGCGCAATGCGCGTGGTGAGTGGGCATACGAGAGACGGGCAAGAGACGTGTCGAGCAGACATCTGGAGCAGACAAGTCAGCAAGCGAGTCGCTGAGCGAGATAGCATGTTGTATACCCCCACCGAGGACCCAGAAGTACCGTGGACACATGAGCAGATGAACAAAAACATTCTAGGCAGTGGCCAGGCCCGTGCGCTGATGGAGCGAGAGCATCAGATTCGCCCGTAGTTTAAGACCACCGTCTAGGATGGCTGAGCTCACAGAGCGAGACATGCATGCGAACCCGTCGCAATGGAGCGTGATCGCAACAGAAAAGCGACATTCGCAGATGTCGGAGGCAGGACAGGACCCCAAAGTCGATGGCTGGCTGTACTAGCGATCGGGAAGTAGGAAGCGCGGAAATGCGGCGACTGTTGACCCACCCGCAACAGCAAGGAAGCCGTCCACAATTCAATAAAGCATGAACTGGAGCGTAGAGTTAGACAGCCTGCCGAATTGGGCGATCAGGACAAGTCCCTAGAGCTAATTCGTGGCGGACACTCGACATCCCTGAGACACATGGGAGATCCCAAGGCAACAAGGGCCACGGTCTGAACTTCATAGCAGCAGAAGTTTAGGTCTGCTTGTGATGTGTCGATCGAGTACAGAGCGCTCAGAAATGAGAGTGGTGGACGGACAGAACAACAGTCTGGCGGCCCTGACGGCAGTGTTGGTCACCTGACCGGCTTGCAGAGCGGATTGGCGCTGCCACTGCAGTCCATCATGATCATGGCTCATTCTGACGGGTCCCCGGTCCCGACTGGCCATGCGTGTTTTTGTCACTCTCTGTCGCAAATCCATGAGCACACTTGGATGCACCCCCGCGCGCGAAAAATCGTACTCGAGCGGTTTGCTTGACTCCATTCTATAACGAGCACCAGGCAGGGGTGTTTGGGCCGTTCGGCTTTGGTCGTCAGCGTAGGCGTCTTCCCTATTATGTAGATGGACAGCTTTTCCTGTTCGCGCTGGGAGGGCTCGGCGGTGTTGCGAGAGATCCAGTTGCGCGATTCTTCAAACAGATCAGCGCCCGTTTTGTCAGCCGCTGGGTGATCGGCACAAACTGACCTGTTTTGGAGCTAGGACATATCGAGGCGAGACAGCACGATCTGTACGCATTGAGGCTGAAGAGGTGGACAAACAGACACGAACTAACATCCACCGACGCAGGGAAAGAGTGTGTCTGCAGCACCCAGAAGGGAGCAAATCTCAGACGGAAACACTTGGAATTGCTTCCTCGGAGCAGAAAGTGATCATCATCCACCCAGGAATACCTGCGCAAAAGGGCTTGAAATATGATCATTGGAGTGGTTGCAGACGGGATGTGCGAAGGATCGGACAACGTAGAGAAGCGCTAGATGTGATTATGAGGAAGATGCGCGTGTTTCCTCAGGGCGCGCACTAGAACGTCGATACATCGTCGTCAACCAGCGAGTCGTGAACGCCGAAAACAGGATCTCACCGGGAATGGCGTGCATGAAGATTGAGGGGCACCATCCTCGGCCAGTGCTTGATGTCTTGGGAATCGTTGCCATTCCAAGACAGGCAGCGCGTATATCGGCAGCAGACGTGTTGCCAGAGCCTGAGAATCTGAATGGCCTTTACACTCTGCGCCATTTGAGCAGCCAACCCAAGGATAGCCCCGGTGCTCTCGACGCCGTATTCTCTACAGTACACACGCCCTCGCATCGTGGGCAGAGAAGGGCGGCGGTTTTCTGTCACCCAGTGCACGAAAGCATAGGATAACATGGATCAACGCCAGGTTTTAGGTCGTACTAATGAGGGTTGGATTGACCCTCGTGCCGATTGCCTTCACAGCTCAAGTTACCGCGGCCGTAGAGTTGACTTGAGGTGAGAGCGCCAAAGAACCACGGCGCTTGCGCCAATTAGAGCCCGCACACACGGTTTGTCTCCTGGTTTAGTGCGATACGGCAGTTCCCAAAGTCGAAGTCGATTCCCGACGCGTCGGTTGAGAAAGGGTATGCAAGATGTCGTCGTTGTTGCAGCGCTAGGGAATTCGAGATTCGTGACGAGCTTGATGAAGTGTGACAGCACGTCACAGTGTTTCTTTCAAATTTCAATCCACTTCAATCAAAAGGTGTTTGTGAACAACCGATTTCATTTCGATGCGGACAGCATCACTCTCAGAATGGGCGTGCGCTGCATCCATGGTGAAGAAAGGCAATCTATCTGATATTGCTCTCGGCCGAGGTCAGGAAGATCGGAGCTCTCGACTGCCTGACAGAACATCGGATTGGACATGGCAGTGCGACTTTGAGAAGAGCTGTGAGAGACGGGACGATCGCTCTACACCGCATGTGACCAAGTACAACGGGCCCATCTGAATCTACTCTTCCCTTTTCGAAATGATGCATCTCTCCGGATTTTAACAATCTTCCGTCTGCTCAGTGCTCACTGACACTCAGCAGCGACTCGGGAATGCATGGGCGCCTCCTGGGGCCGACGCTGTCTTCCTAGTGCTTAATCTCCTCTGTCAATCTGCTGGAGGCGCCAAAGGACTGCCATGTCCTGGGATACGCCGCTGGCCATTTTTTGTGCTGCCCGAGCTTGCTCTGGCTTCCTTGAACGACTGTGTCTAAATCCGCCAATCTGACGCCGGTCACTTGGTGGCTGTGAACCGTGGCAACGTCCTGGTGAGGCAGCGTGCATGAGAAGACGCCGCTCGAACACGAGGCAAATCACTCCACCTCTTAACTTGGACCATGTCACAAGCTGAAGAAGAACAGACCGACGAACAAAAGTCCGCAGAATCGCAGGCTAACGAAGAGCGTATCGAGCGCGAGAGGGCCAGCGGGAACAAACTCTGGAGTGCCTACATCAGCGAGGCGCAAAACTACGATCAGGGTCTCCTCGATGGCTGGCGCAGCGAGATGGATGGTATGCTGATCTTCGTGCGTCTCCCACCGTTCTGATTCCTGGCCACCTGCTGAATGTGACTCTTTAGGCCGGTCTCTTCTCTGGCGTTATCACCACCTTCATCATCGATAGTTATAAGACGCTTAATCCCGATTCGGGCAGCCAGACTGTTGTGCTGCTCAGCCAAACGGTTTTGCTGCTCAGCCAGATCTCGCAACAACTTGCGAACATGAATAACGGGACTGCAATGGCGGACACACTGCCTCCCGCCACTGCCTTCTCGCCCCCGGTCTCAGCGCTCGTCTGCAACGCACTCTGGTTCACCAGTCTCGCACTGAGCTTGTCGAGTGCACTCGTCGCGACTCTGGTTAAGCAGTGGGCGCAGGAGTACCAACACCGCACATCGATGTTCTCGTCTCCTTCTGTCCGTGCGCGCGTGTACATGTATCTGTACTACGGCTTACAACGCTTCAATATGCATGCTGTTGTTGGCGTTCCCCCGCTTCTGCTGCACGCGGCACTGCTCCTCTTCTTTGCGGGTCTCGTCGCATTTCTGGTGCCCATCAACATCATCATCACGGGCATGACATGCGCTCTGCTGTTCCTCTCTGTCTCGGTCTATGGAACGTTCACCGCGCTCCCGTTGTTTTTCCTTGACTGTCCGTACCAGACGCCACTCACGCGAATCCTCTGGTCGCTGAATCAGAGCTTGGGAAGCGTACTGAGGGCTTATCTTCGAGGGGCAGCGGCAGTTTGCAAGGCCTTCATCCGAACCCAAGTCGCTGTGACCGACCTCGAGAAAGACACTGAATCTGCCGTGTCGAGCACTGAATCTTGTGTGACAGGCACTGAATCTTCTGTGACGGGCACTGAATCTTCTGCACATACCCGTCCGGAGTCGCAGAGCATGGTCGACGCCATGAAATCAGAAGCACTGCATCCTCTGGTCAAGACGGAGACCCGGGCGCTCGCATGGACAGTCCGCTCTCTATCTGACGACGAGGAGCTCGAGAAACTTGTCGAGGGGCTCCCCCAGACGCTGTGGAATTCCGATACGAACAAGCCTCGTAGCGTTTATCAGGCACTGTTCCAGTCCCTGTTGCGTGATCCGGAAGTCCATCTGGGCCAGCGTCTCGCCGATTTCATGGCTGGCTCGAACAGCAATCTGCTCGAGCACAAGGATCGCGTCCGCCGCCAGCTGTCCGTGCTCCGGGCCATCTGGGCCATTTGCGCGTTCTCTCTGCACACCGGGTCGCCTCTACAAAGTCCGATTGGAGAAGCCAACGTGCACAACGCGTTGCTTGGCTCGAAATTTCTCAGTTCTCCTGACATGCAGAGCATGCTGCCTGACGTGTCCGCTTTGATCCGTCTCAACAAGATCGAGTCTCGGAGCCAGGGTGAGGCTTCTGCACAGCCGAGGGACTCCGACACTGAAGCGGAGAAGCAACGGTATTCGGACATGCATCGGACGTATACACAATATCTGCTGGCACTTTCAAAATGCACTGCCACCTTTCAACGGGAACAGACCATTTCACTCTTTGATCGGTCACAAATGCGCTTCACGGAAGCGGATGGCTATAGAACTCTGCATGACGCTCTCGGACAGCTGATCAAATCAGCGTTGGACAGGACAGCGGACGAGACAACAGCAGACAACGTCGTCTTTGCTGCTCGTCTGATGATCAGCCCGTTTGCCCACACATCGGAATATCCAGTGATGCCGGTGTTGCGCCTTTTGGTGTCGCTGGTTACCCAGGGCCAGACATCGGAATATCCGCAGTTATCGCTGCTGGGTCTTGGGCCGTTCCTTGTCCGACATCCGTCCCTCGCCGCCTCCGACCCAAAACTCGACTCAAAGCATCATTACACCCGATTTCTGTGCCACAAGCTATGCGACAACTTGAAGTTACGATTTGATCCCCAGGAATCTGTCGAGGCCCTCCAGCTTATCTATCGGAATTTGCTCGAGTCCGATGTTCCACCAAGCGACTGGGATACCCATCTGTTGGTCCTCCGCACTCTGCGCACTCATGCAGCCAACATCCGCACGCACCGTTTGGCTGCCATTGTCCAGTGCATCGTGCTCAAATGTTTCCGGGACTATTTGTCGGAATGGCAGCGATTGCCGAGTATTTTCCAGGACGAGCACTGGTTCCGTTCCAAGCTCGGCCTTGACAACAATAAACGAACAGAGCGGGCATCGGCTGAGCAAGTTTACAAGTGTGCACGTATAGGTGTTTGGACCACCCTCTTCGAGCAGTGCACCACCCGGAGTCCGGATCAAACGGAGCGCAACATGGACTTTGACACACTCAAAGCGGTACGTCACACAGACAAGTACATTTATTCGGTGATCCCGACTGGATTGCAACGTCGATTTGCCAACGCCGTGTCTGCATTCATCCGCAAATATCCAAAGGGCTGTCTTGCAGATGAGAACGGGCTCTTCTGGGTGCTTGACCAGGCTGTCAATAAGTACAGGAGGTGGATGACCGATGTGGGTGTGTTGCGCGTCCTGGACACGGCTGTGTCGGAGGTGCAGACGGACGATCAGCAGCAAGAACACCGGGACAACGCTGCAACAATCCGCGGATACATGCAGGAGTGGCTTCTTCTGCCCGAGGACATTTTTGCTGCCTTTGTCTCGCTCGTGAGTGATGGGGAATGAAGGGACCATTGCAGAAGGTGTCATTTTCCTTTGATTTCGCCTGAATCCATGTATGCTGTATATTCAACGAGATCCTCTTCACTTCGCCTGAGACCCTTCGTCGATTTAGTCTACGCACATCCATCCACGATTGTCACGCGTCACGTAGAGACTGCACGTTACGGAACTCTCTTGAGGACAAATTCGACAATGAGCACCAGGAAGGCGGTGTTTTGGTCGGCTTCACTTGCGTCGTCAGTGGATACCTCGTCGCACTGAGAATCTACAGCTCGTCCTTTTGGGGCCCAGACGACTCGAAGGTGCCGTTTGCGATCACGATTCGAGCAATCTGAGACAGCAACACTTGTGCCTGCGTCCTCAAACTAGGGAGCAGCTCACATGCACAATGGTAGACCAGCAAGAAGGTCGGCGCAAATAGGATCTTCCCAGGATCATTTGGATAGTTGGAGATGGCATGTGCGGAGGAGGATTGATGGACGTGGAGAAGCCTCGGATGAAGACCGAGAAGATACCGATGATACACTGGTGGATCCAGGAAGCGACGTTCATCAAGTTATAGCATCCGCATGAGCAGAGATAAACGTCCCGACGACGTGCACTTGCAGATCGTGATACTCAATGTTAGAGATGCGGCAAAGACCACTGCGAACGGATGTCAGAACACGCAGTCAAAAACAGCATTCAGACACTCACGAGTGACAATGCAAACCTGTACAGACAGAATGACGAGCATGTTGATGATGTGGAATCCCGGATGGCCGTAGTAGAACGTCAAGAACCGGTCGATGGGGAGCTGCGTGCCGAGATAATAGTACTCGCGACTGAGCATCTGCTCGCCCATACCCGTGCCGATCTTCGTCTGGAAGTTGAGGATAGTCCCGAACCCAAGATCACGCCCCTTTCCACACTGGAAGTACTCAGTGTGCTTGATCCTCCCTCCCCGACCAAACGCGTTCATGCCAGCGTAGATATCCTCGTTCAGATTCAAGCCCTTCTACGCCTTTGACACGCCTCCGCGGGTCGTCATGTAGATCGCGTTCAGGAAGTCAGGAAGTCCGCAGTGCAGCTTGCCGCCAATCCACGCCATGGACCGCGCAAGCAGCGTACCGAACGTTTGCTCGTTGCTAGCAGCAGGATCGCCGAGGATACCGATGTTCTCCCAGAAGATGTGCTCGCGCGCGCCGACGATCGCAACGGGAGTCAGCCCGAACTCTTTTGCGTCCCACTGAGACTATGGGCTGTAGCTCCTCGAATTCACCCGGGATGTTCCGGATCTTGAGACAGTCACAGCGCCTTATGAAGACAAAGGCGAGGAGGAGGGTGTGGCCGACCGCTGCTGTCGCTTCTGCGGATGCTCATAGCCGGACCGCATCGCCTGATATGCCGGTCGGAACAGCCCGTGCGGCAAAACCAGTTGGGCATGAGAGCGCGCATGATGTTGTTGATGTTGATGTTGCTGCCGCCGCCGTCGCATTCATAAGTAGCTCTCCTGACGTATCTCTTCAACAACTCCCAGACGAAGCTGTTCCTCGAGCTGCCACCGCCGATACCCCTCCTTAGCCCGTAGCTCGTCGAAACGTAGTGGCCGAGCACACAGGTGGGTCTGCTCATGCAAACTGCACTGGTTACACGCGGTCTTGCCCAAGTTCAGCGTTGACCTGCGCCAGAAAGGCAGATCAGTCGCGTGGTAATTGTAACACTGTTGGCGAAGATACTGTCCGCGAAGATAACGCATCTCCTTGGTGCTGCGGTGCTGCGGTGCTAATCTGGCCGTGTGCTGCACCAGGAGCGAAGGCAGGGGTATGGGCGGCTCGTGCAGGATGCGGTGGACGTGGCAAACATGCACGCGAGAGATCGGTGAGAGACGCGTCGAGCAGATATCTGGGGCACAAGTCAGAAACCTGACTGAGCAAAGAGCCCACACAAACAGCGACCATCAAATGAGGGCGCATGAGCTGGCTGCTGAGCGGGATAGTATGTTGATAGCATCGCAGAGGAGCCGGAGGAGCAGGTGAGCTATATACACTTTATTCGCAACAAACAAGCGAGATTCACAGATGTGAGAGGAAGGGCCAGACCAAAAAATTGATTGCTGGCTGTTAGTGTTGCCGCGGTCCGGTTCTGAACCTGAGAGAACCGGTTCTGAACCTGAACCGGACCTGAGTCCAGTTCACTGGGACCGCTTGAACTTGACCAGATTTCAGGTCCGGTTCAAGGTTCAAGGCAGGAGCAAATTTTGCTGAACCTGTAAGAACCTGTAAGAACCGGTTCGAACCGGTTCGAACCTGAGCATTTGTCCACAGGGATTGATTGAAGAAGTATTAGAAGTAAGAAAAATTATACATACCTGATTTCTGTACTTCCGAGCTCCGCTATCTGCTCACTCATAAGGAAGGGGTGTACAGTGGAATGGAGGCCTTTTCTAGGGTTAGGGTACCCGGCCTCGGGCTTTTGAAGCTCGGCCCGGCCTGACTGATGGGCCGGAGCAGGCTCAGGATGATTTATCCAGCCCATACAGCCATTAAAAAATTCATACTTTGGCAGATGATGAACACAGTTCAAATTGGAAGCAAAATACACCAAGATTAGAACAATTTATGAGATACATGAAGTTATACAAAAAAGCCAGGTTCGAACCGGTTCGAACCTGAACCGAACCTGTGGGAGCCAGAACCGAACCGCTATGGACCGAACCGCTGGTCAAGTTCAGGTTCGGCCAAGGCATTGAACCTGAGATGAGGTCCGGTTCAAGGTTCGGAAATTTTGTCGAAAAACCGGACCGAACCGAACCGCGGCAACACTACTGGCTGTACAAGAGATGGCTGCTGTGCTGCGTCGCGCGTGCTGGGGGCAGACCGTCCATCCAGGCTTCGGCAACAGCAGGAAGAGCGTCAAAGATTTGATAAAGCATAAAGCTTGAACGCAGAACTAGGCAGGTCGTCGGATTGGGCGACCAGGACAAGTCCCCAGAGCAGCTAGCTGAATCGTGGCGATCCTGAGGCGACGTCAGAATTTGATTGCAGCAGTTTAGGTCTGTTTGTGGCATGTGACGTGTCGATCAAGTACTTACAGACAGGTACAATGGGAAGCGGTTTGGCCCGCTGCGCTCCAGAACCTGTCTCGTTCCGATGTTTTTTCGAGTGTCGAAGCATGAGAATCCACATGATGGTATTTCGAATCTCGCGCCACACTCGATGTGCGACCGTTTCCGCCGTATTCATATCTTGGACTGCAGGGAACAGTAGCCGAAATGCTCCGAGGTGCCCAGTCTGATAGTGGGTGACCAATGACGACGCGTCCGTGTGCACCGTCTTGGACGGGGTAGGGTGCGAATCCCCGCGGCCAGGATGCTGTGTCACTGCGTGGTACGAGAACCAAGGCAAGGAGGAGGATTCGGGCCGGCCGCCCCAGTCACGTCGAAGCGACCGCGTATGTAGCGGCATGTGTGAGGGATGACGTGCTGTGCGCGTTTGGGGCGTCGATCGAGAAACAAGATTACCGCGTCTGCTCGAGCCTTGTGACTTTTTTAGCGATTATTGCCCACGAGGGTCACCGGTGCACACGGATAGTTTGGGATGACAAGTGCAAAGCAGCATCTGTGAGCCGGGAGAAGCGCTGGATGTTTTATTGAGATGGACGCAGGTGTTGCCTAAGGACACGCACCGCAATGTCAAGACATTGTTGACACCGACTTGTATGACTCATGAATGGGATCTCATCTTGAGCGACGTGCGTGAGGATTGGGGGTCCTATCCTTGACCTCTGACTGCTCGACGTCCTACGGGAGCCCGTAGTGAACGAAACGCTGCGAACATGTCGGCAGCCGACCCGTCGCCGAGGCCTGAGATCTGGAAAAAAATCGAAACAGAACTGACGACGAAAGGAAGCCTGCCCACCTGCCAGCAATCGGCGAGCAACGACTCCCATACGGAAGTGCACTGCACCTCGAGCTTCAGTGCCTTCGAAATCCACCTGGCACTGTCATGTCAGATCAAGCGGGATCGGAAAGAATGCAATCTACTGACACAGACGACCAAACTAATGCCGCAAAATGAGACACTGAAGCTGAAGTGCGATGAATCGACTCACCCATTGTGCCGTTTACGCAAACAGCACACAGATAGCCAGGTACTCTCAATGCTGCTTTCTCTGGCACATAGGGATTGGAATATCGCCATCAACCCAGCGTTTACAGAGCGGCGAGGCTTGTGGCCCTCCTAGACGGGCTCGGATGTCGAAGACATGATACTAAGCCGCATGAGAGTGCTTCAAATCTTGGCACGACACCCAATGTGCGACCATCTCTGTCGCATACACATCTTGGACTGTAGGGAACGGTAGTCGAATGGCACCCAGGTGATAGCGTGGATCAACGCGAGGTCCCGGGCGGTACCCATGCGCGGTAGACTTTCCCTCGTGTCGATTGCTTCGGTGCATGAGGATGCCACAGCTGAGAAATCTGGTCTTCCAGTTGATTGAGCCTAGTAGCGCCCAAGTTCTACGGCTGTTGCGCCAAGCATAGCTTCCACATAGCCAGAGAATGTGTGTGCACGGATGGTCGTTGCGGCTGCCGCATTTCAGACTCGTGACGAATGCCTCGCGGGGTCTGACACCCGCGTTTCTTGAAACTTTTTGACCCACTCAAACGAATGACATCTGTGAACAACCAGTTTCACTCCGATGAGAGCCGCATTCCTCTCAGAATTTGGCGTGCCCTGAATCCATGGCGAAGTGCGAAGTCGATCCAATATTGCTGCAGAGTGCGCCAGTGTCGTGCACTCCGGGGAGAGCCAACTTGGGCCGGAGGCAAGTGTGTACAACATGAGCAGGCATCGGAAGGACCTGTGAAAATAGCTTCAGAGGTTAGCCCCAAAATCGGCCGGCCGGCCCGAGATCTGTCCAACGTCGATCGGTCTTGAGCCCAGGATTTTTGTCCAATCTGTACATGACCTCGAAAAATCATTTTTTTCCTATGTAGATGCCTATGAAATTGAAAATTCGAGCTCTGGCAGCATTTCTGACGTGTTTGCGCCCTATTCGACCTCCTCCTCGGCTCTAACGCGTTTGTTGAAGTTACTTAAGGCCAATGCGAACTTTGCTTTACCAAGCGCAAGGCTTTTGAAGCGTTGGACTTCACTATCAGCGAGAACAAGTCCTGAAGGCGTAGCCTCGGGTGCCGAAATTACACATAAGAATGCGATCGAGGGGAGATGAGCGAATTGTAACGTTTGGAGAGACGCTGTTGCGGTGGGGATGGAGCGGAAATGGGCACCGTGGATCTGTTCGAAAAGCTGGACCGAGACCTTCGATAATGCCGAGATGCTACTTGAATCCGTAACGGCGTCGTGTTTGCCATATTGACCACCTCCTTTCGCGCGCATTGCAAAGACTAGACGCGATAGAGCGGTGAGGATCATCTCAGATATTCGAAGTCGAACTGACCCACCCTTGCCGACCATGAGTCCTTGAGATGTGAAGACGAACCCGTACTGTCCTGGAAGTAATGGACGTATCATTGAGATTCGGGCATCGATGACCTCCGACAGGTTTGGGACCTTTGCGTCAATGAACACCTTTTTTCGTTTAGTCGCCGCCTGCACATGGGGTGTGAGAACGAATTGATGACGTGCATTGCATTCACATACCGCGCGTGCCAGTGCAGTCGCTGTTGCTGCAGCGTTCTCGCTGTTACCTGCCTTCCGTTTGTCTCCCACACCGCGCCCTCCAGGTGCTGAGTTCCGCCAACGCAGCCCTCGTTCTGCTCCAGTTCCCACTGCCTGTTCCTGCTGCTCTCGAAGGGCCGCATTGAGCTTACGAACAAGCTGTCGGTGGGCGGTAGATCGGGCCTGCAAAGTCGGCAAAGAGTCGTTCAAGCCGATGGTGCGTGTCTTGATCGACCGTGCAGCCTGTGCAGTCTGGTGAATAGAACGCAAGTGTACCAGATAATCAAAGTCGAGACGGGCGGCGGTGACGAGGCCTTTCCCAATGGGTTTTGAGGGCAAGTCGTCGGACATCTCAAGCGAGGGAATGACGGTGGGGTTGATCGACTCGAAGATCGTTCGGATATTCTCCTGCTCTTCAGCAAGCATCTCATCGACAACCTCCTCTGACGGGTCGGGTACATGGTGGCTAGAAATGATTAGTCGATTGAGAATCAGCACCGCACAGGGAGAAAACTCACATCTGGGTCATCGCGTCAGCCTCTAATGCCAGTGCAGCAGCGGTCAGGTCTAATAGCTCCGCCCGCTTGCTCTTAGGACCAGCGTCCAACCGTCCTTGAGCCTCCTCCACAAGATCATGTAGCTCTTGCGCGTCCGACACACTCTCAGTATCCGAGAACTCGCCGCCATTGCCGTCGATATCGGATTCCCCGTCGTTGTCCACGGTGAACCATGACGCTATGTTGGGCAGGACGGTGCGCGACGGTGACGGGCCCGAGTGTAACTGGACCGGTGTGATGCCGAGCAAGAAAATAAGACTGTCCGACTCTTCGAGTGCTCCGGAAGCAATGGAGGAGATGGTTAGGTCGTCTGGAAAGGTAGATAAAGCACGTAAGTTTAGACCCGTGACATCGAAGTAGGTGTGCGAGTAGCCCTTCGCGCTCTTCTTTGAATCTGAGGACTTCCCACGCAGGACAGTGCTTCGCATCTTCACACGAAGTTTTGGGACCATGTAAAGGAAGTCAAGCATCGTGAAATCCTTCACAATCTGACGAGCACAGCCAAAAACGTGTTCACAAGCCTCACTGGCATGGAACCAAGGGAGCAGAGGGTGTAAGACGTTGAGGTGATCCCGATGTATGAAGACCAGGGATAGATAACCTTCCACAACGAATCGGATGATGTCGACGGCCTCCCGAGAAAGGAAATACACCGTCTTTGAGTAACCGGAGATGTCGAGAAATGTGCTCCAGGAGTCGACAAAGTATCGGGCGCGAAGCACCATCCTCGCTCGTTCCGCGTGATCAATGGACCGGCTTTGGTATGCGTCAATGAGCTCGCCGAATACAAAGAGATAGACGATCTCCCCCAGATACCCAGGGTGATGATCAGACAGATACTTTAGAGTGTCTGCCGAAAACAATCGCACCGCAGCATTGTCGTCCTGTCGATCGAGCTTCTCGACATCGCGATGGAAAAGGGTGGAACCTTCCGCAAATGCGATTTCACGAATATGCTCGTAAATTGCTGTGTAGCTCCCCAGACACAGAAGCCGCGCGCCCGAGAACAGATTGTTACGGAACGTCTTCAAAGCGTGTTTTGGATCCTGCATCATAGCAATGTGCTGCCCTTTGACCACGGCAATCTTTATGCACAAGTCACGCCCTGACTGTCTCGGATCCTTTATGGTGTGTGTCTCCGTTTCCGTGGCCTGCTTGACGAACGCGTCCTGGACAGATCGTTCGACCTGCGTTCCATCGCATGCGTACGAGATGACTTCGATTCCGCGGTCTAGTAGTCCATTCACAACCTTAGTTAGGTGCTCGAGTAACGTTCCGACCTTGAGGTCTCCTGGTATTGGCAGTGCCGCCACGACAATTGGTGTGATACCGGGCATGGGTACCGTCAGACACCACAAGCGTATCTTTGTGGCTTTCGTGGCCTTTGCATCCTTGATGACTGATTTGACCTGCTCGGGATCCGCCACTCGAAGAGGTCCATCGGTTCCGCCGACTAGAAAATGAGACTTCTTCTCACTGTCCCAATACAGTCGAAATGAGGCAAAGAGCTTCGTGTCGTCACAGCTCAACCCAACAGGACCATGGTAATTGATTGCATTCAAGTAGTCGGAAACCAAATTGAAATTGACGTCTGAGATATCCATGGGAAAGCGCGGTTCGCGGGCCTCTTTGATTCTGGAAGGAAAGGGATTTCAGTACCTGTCTAATCGAAGAGCAGGTGCAATGATATCCGTACCGGAAACTTCTCTCGCTGCGCCCTGTTAGATGGTCTTTGAAGACACGATAGGTCGCCGGACTGGTAATACGCATGACATTGCAGAACTCGTCAAATGCAGGGGGATATTTGAAGTTCTGCATTCCAACCCCGCGTTCTTCTCGATCAGCCGTTGAGACCATCGCCTCCACAAGTCCGTTGAAGACCTCGTTAGTGTATTTCCCTTCAAGGACTCCCTGGGCATAACGAATGCAGGGTGTGGATTTTGCATCCTGGATCTCGCCGCATGAGTTACAGGCGGTGATATCGTCTTTATCACTCACAGGTTGCTCAATGATTGCTTGTAATCCTTGGTGGCGCCCATATATCTCCCCAAGAGTCTGATTTTGAAACTCCTTTGGGGTGTATATGTAGTTCTTGGGATTCGATGGTCCTGTCTTCCTCAAGGCACGCTTGAAGTCCCGATCGGACAGGAGAGAGAAACATCGCGAGCAGGGCAGACATCGAATATCGCCGGCAGGGACCGTTTTCTGACATGAAGTGGAGAACACACGTAGACGCTGATGATCATTCCTCCATCGCAACTCGTGCTGTTGGGTATCGCGCACCACACCCTGTTTCCTTGATGACAGACCACTGAAAGTGTTCTTGAACTGGGCCTGCGCAATCTTGTAGACAGAGCGAGACCCTCCACCCATTGCACCGGTTCGTCTCAAGTAGCGTTCCACGTGCGGTATGTCGACCTCAGTCACACCGGGGCAGGGCTCATCGTGAATACGAGCGTCCAAGGATTGGGAAAGGGGAGTTGCAGCGCCGCCTGATCTTGATTCAGAGGCAGAGAAATGCGTGAAGAGTGTCTGCATCCCTGCACCCTTGTGTGTGATTGCACAGCCGGCCTCGAGATGGTCTCGATAGCGGGAGATGTCGTATGGTCGCTTTAATAACACATGTGTCCCACACCTTGCATGCCGCACTGTTCGAAAGTTCTCCCATGTCATCATGGATTCAGGTTTAGGATGGAACTCAGCGAGCGGGTCCAGTTTCCGAATCTCTTGCTTCCACTTGTCGTACTTCTCTGGCTCAACTACAAACTTCTGGTCCATGAATTGCTGCTTGATCTTCTGGGCCCACTTCGATGTATGGCTCTTTCCTGGAGTGTGTGGTGTGGGTATCGGGATCGTGTGCGTTTTCAGCTTCTTCTTCGGGCGAAATGTTGGGAGAGGTGGTCGGGTTTCAGGCTCTTTTTGTTTCACACCAGAAAAGAACGAAGCCAATGTCGTTTGACGTGAATGCATTGGGGACGAGGTCGTAGCATTGAATGTGCTCGAGACGTCTCGATTTGACAGGCCTTGCTTGATCTTCTCACCCTCCATGTCATCTGACTCGTCCTCCTCATCCTCTTCTGCGTCCTCCATCTCCACGTCAGATTCATAGTCGCTAGCCGTGTTTCTGCCCAACAGGATATCTACGTCCGTCCAGTCCTGAGCTGACACCGTTGAGACTGTGAGAAGACTGGCAGGACGCTCTGAACGCAGCGGCTCTGGGTTCAACAATTGGCTGATCGAAATGCGGGCTGCCTGTGGGCTCCGGGATGCATCGACTGCATAAAGGGAAGACGGGATACTGTTGGGAGCGATAGGACGAGCCAGTGGTATGGATGGCGGCAAAAGGTCCTACAGAGCTCGTCAGCAAACGGAATGGTAAAAGACTGGATGGTACGTACCGCTGCTTTCACATCTGCAATGTACTTGTTGAAATGCTGCACCCGATAGAGCACAGCGTGTTTGCCTTTCCAGACCGCAGTATCTGGGTATATGGCCCTCTCGCACGTATTCACTGCTACAACACCACAAGACACTGCGTCAAGCTGGGTGCCGTGCGTCAACCCATCAGCTTCGACTGAAAAGGTGCTTTCAAACCGACGCTGGACCCAATGCTGAAGGCCTTGAAGCAGTTTCTTCGAAATTGGGTAGCGGAGATTCTCTGGCATGGAGTCGCCTAATTGCCAGTGAGTGATTCAAGCCTGAATATGAGATCTAGCGCCTCACCAAATAGAATCTTGTGTCCTTTAAAATCGATGCATCCTGCCACCCAGTGTTCATCGCTCACATTGGTGATGAAAACCAGCCGATCCTTCTTGCCCTCACTCACAAGTTTCTCGTACCTTGCTAACAGTGGCACCGTCCTCCTCAAATACCCTTCCTTGTCCCCCTTCACGACATCCTTCACAAATGACATCGGTGCAACAATGCTCTTGCATGCTTTTTCATCATCCACATCAGCCTCGACGCGCACTCGCAGACTCTCCATCATGATGTCCATGTTTGTTGTTCGCAGCCACACGGACGAAACGAACTCTTTCAGATCGGCAGTCGTTGTGGTGTTCTGGATGAAGCTGAGGGGTACAGCCCACCCAACGCGTGTCATTGAGGCAAGTGCGTCCTGTATCTCTTTGTGCGCTGGACCGGTATTGAAATGATCCTTTTCCTTTTCCAGCCAATCCATCCCGCGCTTCCACTGGACCTGGATCCCATGCACTTCCGCCAGTCTCTGCCACAGAGTCAGAGTGTACAACAGCAAGCGTTCGTTTCCTTCGTTGTATCGTGGATCAGTGATTGATCTTGCTCCATTCAGCCATGCCTGCCCAATCTTGCGGGACAGCATATCGAGAAGCATTTTATGCGGGACGGTGCGATCGGCAAGACGTGCGACATCACATGTGGGCTCCTCGTTGCTGAACCACAATGGGCTCTCGGCATGTACGAGAATGGAGGAGATTCGAGGCAATGGCAGATGGGCAAAGCTGCTGATCGCTAGACTGGATGGCGGGAGGATTTCGGCAGCCTGGGCTGGCGGCGGCGTTAGAACTCGATTCTTTTCTCGTATGACTTCCCAGGGAATATCGTTGTGCCATTTCTTTTTCTGCCCAATCCATACATTTGCATCGAAGGGTATATCATCTCCGATAGTGATGACAGTTGTCATCTGGGTGGCCTGGTACTTGCAGAGGGAGTTTGCGACAGTGTCGGCAACGACTGGAGCAATGGGAGCGAAAATCGACGGTGGTCAATGGCGATCGATCAATTAGGGGAAACATTTTCAAGCAAAATCGGTTCAAATCACTCTAGTTACTCTAGATATAGCAAGGTATTGTTGGGAATCAAACAAGTGATGCGTCTAACCAGGGTTTCTTCAGTACCTTGCCCGAATCCAGACCCGACCTGTCCAAATTCTGTCCAACCCCGTGATCTAACTATTCCTGTCCAGAGTCAAAAGTTTTGTCCAATACCCTACCAATTTGGGCTAAGTTTCTCGGCCTTCCCTGACCAAAAACTGTCCAACTAGGGGGCCAACCTTTGAGGCTATTTTCACAGGTCCTGCATCGGATTGGCCTGGCAGTACGACTTCGAGAAGAGCTACGAGCGAAGGGACGATGATGGCATCACGTCACATCGACCAACTACGACGAGCCAGTTTTTGACTTTCCGCCCTTGTGTTCTTCACGTGACCTGCCTTTTTGGGAAGCCACCGGCACGTGCACACGGAGGCTCCGGATCCTAATTTATTTTATTTTAATTATCGATGTGCTTGTCCAGTAAGCATGTTTGTTGATGATCTCGTGACCTTCCACCTTTCTCCCTTGCCCATCACCCTCCTCCCATTCGACGCGCCGATCCAACGATAACCCGCCCCAGCCGTTCGTGCCACGCGATGTGCGTGCACGAACGGCCTTCTACGTCATTTGGCTTCCGCCCCACCGCTAGTACTTGACGGAGGGAGGGCATCGGAGGTGATGCCGTGACCGCTTGCTCACGGCGTCACTTCCGATGCCCTCCCTTCCCTCTTTCTTCCGCTACTCCCTCATCCCCAGCTCTTTGCGCGTCGTCCGCTCTCCCTCATCCTGTGCCACACAGCACCTCCAGCCCTCTGCTATACATATACACAAGTAACTCTAAGTTTATTTATCTCTACTAGCTACAGTGTTATATGTACCTCTATGTAGATGCAAATGCCACTTCCTTGCCCCCTCTTCCTGAGCTCCTTGAATTCTAGGTATATTTCTAACACTTAGTCATTATTCCGTGTATCTGTACCCTATTTATTCAAAAGAAATGATTTTCGATGAAACCCAAGGGCGGAAAATGAGAACTGCCGGTCAACGGTGTTCTCATCAGCGGCCGCCGGCGCTCACGTGCTTCCCAAAAAGGAAACCCAAGGGCGGAAAATTGCGAACTCGACGAGCCTATCTGACTTGGCCCTCTCCCTTTCCAAATTGCATCTGACTGGATTTTCATGATCTCCCGGGACCCGTTCGCTCGCTGATGTTCTGCGGCGACTCATCGACACATTTGCGCCTCCTGATGCCGATGCTGTCTCACCAGGACTTGATGCAATCTGTTCATCTCCTGGAAGCACCGATGGACTGCCATGTCTAGGGATGCGCCGCCGGCCAAAAACTGACTACGTGCGAGCTTGGGTGTGTGGGTGAATCCGCTACTCTGGCGTTGAGCGCTTGGTGGCTGTGAGCTGTGGCATTGTCCTGGTGAGGCAGCGTGTATCGGCAAACGCTGTGCGACACGATGCACAGCAGCTCACCTCTTGCCTTTGACTATGTCGCAAGCTGACGAACAACAGACCGAGGAACGAGACTCCGCTGAAGCGTTTTCCGAACGCGAGAAAGCTATTGGGAACAAACTCTGGGGCGTCTACATCTCCGAGGTGGAGAAGTACGATCAAGGTCTCATCGATGGCTGGCGCAGTGAGATGGACGGCCTGTTGATCTCCGTGCGGCTCCGAACGACCATGTTCTCCTCCCCCTCCATCCGCTCGCGCGTGTACATGTATCTCTACTACGGTTTGCGCCGCTTCAATCTGCATCTTGTTGTTGGGGTCCCCCCCCTGCTCCTGCACACTTCACTAGTGCTGTTTTTTGCGAGTCTGGTGGTGTTTCTTGTGCCATCAACATCATCATCACGGGCATCTCTTCCGCTCTTCAGGGCCTCTTTGTCTTGGTCTACCCCTCCGACTCTGCTGCCGAACTTGAAGACATCCGTGGGATTACGAAAACAGCAAGCCTCGCGGCGTGTATCAGGCCCATTTCCACAGCGCGATTGCCGAGTATCTTCGACGACAAGGCCTGGTTCCGCGCCGTGCTCGGCCTTGCCACTGATGAACGGACGGAGCGGGCATCGGCTGGGCAAGTTTATGGTTGTGCATGTGTGGGTGTTTTGGCCACCCTCTTCGAGCAGTGTGCCGCCCAGAGTCCAGATCAAACAGAGCGGGACCTAGACTTTGCAACGCTCTATTTGGTGGAACGCCACGTAGGCATTTCCATTCCTTCGGTGATCCCGATCGGACTGGAAGGTCGATTCGCTGCCGCCACCGCTGGATTCATCCGCAAATATCCAGAGAACTATTCTGCGGATAGGGTTGGGCTCTTCTGGTGCTTCACCGGGCCGTCTTTAGCAGTGGGGTCGTCGCTGGCAGCTGGTTATACGGTTATATGACCGATGTGGATGCATTGCGTGTCCTGGACACGGTTGTGTCGGAGGTGCAGACGGAAGACCAGCAGGAAGAACACAGGGACCATGCTCAAGAGATCCGGGAAGGGATACAGAAGCGACTCCGATCCGCGCACATCCCGGCCGAGTCTGTCCTGCTTGGGAGTGACGGGGAGTAGAGTGAACACCGCAGAGGGTGTCATTTTCCATTGATGTAGCCTACAATCTATTTACTCTGTATGTTCAACGTGAGACCCTCCGCCGATTCAGTCTGTTGCACCCACTTTTATCACGGTCACGCAGATCGGATCCTCCGGACCGTATGTCACAGAGCACGCTCAGGGCAACTTGAAATCGGGTGCCACTCACCTGCCAACGATCGGTAATGGCACAGGTCCCAGGCGAACAGCGCACCATGAATGGACCTTGGATGCTCTCAAATCCAATCTAGCGCAGCCACGGTCGGGAAAGAGGAACAACAGCGACAGGTAAGGCATGACCGGAAGGATGCAAGCCGCTGACAATCGGCCAGTCTGATACCATAGAATCAGACCATGGGACTGAATTCTGAGATCTGATGCACCAACTCGCACCTTGTGCCCGATGCCGTGGGACAGGGCGTGTTTCCTCCAATCCACTCGAAGGTGTTTGTGAACAACTGGTATCAGTTGAATGAGACCCGTCGTTCTCTGAGAATCAGTGGGCGCTGCGTTCAATGTTAACCGTCTGATATCGCTGCAGAGCGTGCAAGCACCGCTTGGATTGGCCCTGGTGTCATTCTCGACGCGTCGCCAGAAAATGGGTATGCAGAGTGTTGTCACTGCTGCTACAGTCACAGTCACTACCGACTCGTCACCAGCTTGATGTGTTGTTTTCAATCCACTCCAACGAAGGCGTCGGTGTGAATCGTTTTCTGTTCGAGGGGAACCGGATTCTCTGAGAATCGGCATGCTCTGCATCCATGGTAAAGTTTGACTTGCATCTGATGTTGCTGTAGAGCGCACGAGGACCGCGGACCACGGCGAGAGCCATCTCGGCCGAGGTCAGGGAAGCCCAGAGCTGTGCGCTCCATGACTGGGCACCAGATTGGCCCTGTCAGTACATCTTCCCGAAGATCTGTCAAGGCAGGGGCTATTCATTGCATCGCATGCGCCCAAGTCCTGGCACTGACATATTCCAGTCTGTTTTGTGGCATCTGTCAATCTCCTGGACGCGCCGAGGGACTGCCCTGCCCTGGGGTACGCCGCCGGCCAATATTTGTGCTGCCTGAGCTTGCGTTGGCTTCCTTGAACGCTTATCTCTGAATCTGCCGCTCTGACGTTGGGCGCTTGGTGGCTGTGAAACATGGCATTTTTCCACTGAGGCGGTGTATAATATGGAGAAACGCTGTGCGGAAACCAGACACGGTAGTTTCCCTCCTGCCTTCAACCATGGACGAATCAAACGAAAATTTAGAGCGTATATGGGCCATGATCTTGGCCAGCGAGGAGGTCGATGACGAATCACACATCGACAAACGAGAGGCCGATGAAGCACACCACGAGCGCGAGAGGGCTAGCGGGAACAAGCTCTGGAGCATCTACATTTCCGAGGCGGAGAGCTACGATAAAGGTCTCATCGAGGGCTGGCGTAGCGAGATGGATGGACTGCTGATCTTTGTGCGTCCCCCCTTCTGTTTTCAAGCTGAGTTTCTCTCTTAATGTGGCACCTCAGGCCGGTCTCTTCTCGGGCGTCATTACAACATTCATCATTGACAGCTACAAGACGCTGAACGCGGACCCGGGCAGCCAGACTGTCGTGCTCCTCAGCCAGACCGTCGCACTGCTCAGCCAGATCTCGAACCAGCTCGCGAACATGAACAACGGCACAGCGGTGACGAACGTACTCCCTCCCCCTACTGCCTTTTCCCCCCCGGTCTCCTCCCTTATCTGCAACGCACTTTGGTTCGCCAGCCTCGGGCTCAGCTTGTCGAGCGCACTCGTCGCAACTCTGGTCAAGCAGTGGGCGCAGGAGTATCAGCACCGCACATCCATGTTCTCGTCTCCCTCTGTCCGCGCGCGTGTGTACATGTATCTTTACTACGGCTTACGACGCTTCAATATGCATGCTGTTGTCGGCATTCCCCCGCTTCTGCTGCATGGTGCACTGGTCCTTTTCTTTGCGGGCTTGGTAGCATTTCTCGTGCCCATCAACGTCATCATCATGGGAATCTGCTCTGCTCTTCTGCTTGTTTTTGTCCTGGTCTACGTAACATTCACCACACTCCCCCTGCTTTTCTTCGACTGTCCATATCAGACACCGCTCACACGAATCCTCTGGTCGCTGAATCAGAGCTTGGGACGTGTGCTGAGGGTTTATATTTGCAGGGCAGTGGCTGCTTGCAAGACCTTCCTACAAGAGAAAATTGCTGTGACAGACCCCGAGAACGGAGCCGGATCTGCTCTGACAAACCCCGATGCCTCTGCCGAGCCTTCTGCACCTGCAGATACTCTTTTGCAGTCTCAGAGCATGGTGGATGCTTTGAAAGCGGCATCACTGTATCCTCCCGTTGAGACGGAGACCCGGACACTTGCGTGGGCTGTCCAGTCTCTCTCTGACGATGACGAGCTTGAGAAACTCGTCGAGGGGCTCCCCCAGACGCTGTGGGATTTTGATAAAAACAAGCCTCGAAGCGTGTATCAGGCACTATTCCTGTCCCTCTTACGTGATCCAGAGGTCCATCTCGGCCAGCGTCTCGCCGATTTCATGGCTGGCTCCAACAGCAATCTACTCGAACACAAGGACCGCCTTCGCCGCCAGCTCTCAGTACTCCGGGCCATCTGGGCCATCTGCGCGTTCTCCCTTCACACGGGGTCACCTCTGCAAAGTCCAATTGGAGAAGCTGACGTGCACGGTGCGCTGCTTAGCTCGAAATTTCTCAATTCCGATGAAGTGCAGAGCATGGTCCACGCCGTGTCTGCTTTGATCCGTCTGAACATGATCGAGTCTCGTAGCCAGGAACGGGCCCTGACACAGCCGAGCGACTCCGACAGCAATATCCGCACCGAAGCAGAGAAGGAATGGCAAGCAGAGAAGCATCGGACGTATACACAATATCTGGTGGCATTTTCCACATGCGCTGCCAGCTTCCAACGGGATGCGACCAATTCACTCTTCCACCAGTCCCAAATACTCTTTACAGAAGCAGACGACTTCTGGACTGTACATCACGCTCTTGATGAACTGATTGAGTACACATCCAACAAGACAGCGGACAATCTCGTCTTTGCTGCTCGCCAGATCATCACCCCATTTGCCCAGACATCGGAATATCCAAATTGGCCGCTGTGGGGTCTTGCACCGTTCCTTCTCCGACATCCATCCCTTGCCGCCTCCGAGGGGAGGCCCAACTCACAGCCCGGTTCGAAGCATCACTACACCCGATTCCTGTGCCATAAGCTATGTGACAACTTGGGGCGGCGATCGAATCCCCGGCCATCTGTTGACGCCCTCGAGCTGATTTACGGACATCTGCTTGACTCCCCTGTGCCACCAAGAGACTTCGATACCCATCTTCGGGTCCTCCGCACTCTGCGGACTGAAGCAGCCGACATCCGCACGCACCGTCTGGCTGCCATCGTCCAGTGCGTCATACTCAAGACTTTCTCGTCGGATTTGTCGGAGTGGGGCAAGTCGTGGGAATCGGCAGATTTGTCGGAATGGGAGGGATTGCTGAGTATCTTCGATGACGAGGACTGGTTCCGCTCTGTGCTTGGCCTTAACAACGATGAACAGACAGAGCGGGCATCGGCACAGCAAATTTACGGGTGTACATGTGTGGGTGTTTATAGCACTTTCTTCAAGCAGTGTACCGCCCGGAGTCCCGATCAATTGGAGCGGGAACTGGACTGCGAGACGCTCAAATCGGTACCCTACGCAGTCGACGACATTCGTTCAGTGATCCCGACTGAAATTCAACGTCGATTCGCTGACACTGTCTCTGGATTCATCCGCAAATATCCGAAGGACTGTCTTGCGGGCGGGACTGAACTGTTCCGGGTGCTTGTCTGGGCCGTCAAGAAGCACAATGGGTGGATCAAGGATTTGGATGCATTGCATGTCCTGTGCACGGCTGTGTCGGAGGTGCAGACGGACCACAAGCAGCAATCACACCGGGACCGTGCTGAATGGATCCGCGGATACATGCAGGCGCGGCTCCTTCTTGAGACCCGGATCCGGGAGCGGACGCAGGAGCGGCTCCTTCCTGAAAACATTCCCGCCGAGTCTGTCCCGCTCGCTTGCGTCAGCGAGTAGAGGCATCACTGCGGAGGGAGTCATTTTCCATTTATTCAATTCAAAATCATGCACGTATTCTGTATGTGAAAAGAGCATTACAAGCTGGATCCAGCACCTCAGTTACCACCGCCATCATGCGATATAGACCCCGTGGGGGTCCTCCTGGGTACCTTTGGATGTAGCTCTATGGGTACCCAGGGGGTACAGGGGGCAGCTGGCCATTTTGGGGCAGGGGGTCAGGAGGGGGGTGCCCATATATACCATGTGACTTGTCCATAAGAGCAGGCAGATGGGTGGGAAAAAAATCAATCACATGATGCACCAAATGGGCAGGATGATGGAAAATCACATGATGCACAGCATCAAAATTTTCAAAATGTTGGCAGGGGTGCTACTGCTGAAATGCTGAGGGGTGCACTTACAAGTGAATCTACTGTGAAAGTAAACCCAAATATAAACACATTCACACTCCTCATAATCAGCTTCTCAGTGTGTGAAAGATGCAAGGGCTTTGGGGTGGACAGAACACCAGAATCACAACTCTCAATAGACGCAGGATCCAATAGTTGCAGAAAACGGAGTCGACACGCAAGAATTTATATATAGCTGTAAGGGCAACCTCGAGGCCCAATGTCAGAGTCCTGGCAAGGGAGAATCCAAAGTGAATAATAGTGGTAGCTAGATACAAGACCGGCATACCTGGCAAGGGAGAATCCAAAGAGAAACCGTGTTGAGGATTCTCCTTGCCAGGCGCCACTATTTATATGATACAGGAACAATAGACCACACAGCGACAAACAAGAACAATAGGAACAATAAGTGCAATGGCCATGACAGAACAATAGGAAACGGAGACAATAGGAACCATGGCACCACCTGCCATCAAAGAGAAGTGCTCAGCGCGGCAGTCTGGGCTGCTGCACGTGACAGCTGACAGGTCACACGAGTGTGATCACATGCCAGATCCCAGGCTAATCAGTCCAAAGCGGGGGTTCCCCTGACATCACCCCCCCCTTGGATTGCGGTGCCTTGACGCAACATGCGGATGGTAGCAGAGGGGTGCTGGAAAGGAAGGGAGTCAAAGACAGCGGCAGCAATGACGCGTGGCTTGCTGGGGTATTTGCAGTAGAATGCCGCTATAGCATCCTCTGCAAAGATATCAGAGTGCTTAGCCCACTGGTCGTGCGATGGATCATAGCCTTTCCATCGCACAAAGAACCAAACGCTGCAATAGCGCATCTTAGCGTCCCAGTATTTCTTTGACTTCCCACTCCTTGCCAGGCCCTTGACCCATGACCGGCGGTGGCTCCTCGCATACTGGGCATGTTGGGAATGGGTCGTCCTCAGTGAGCTGGAGCTTGACAACAAGGAAGACTGGATGGAGACGAGCAAGGCAGCAAGGGAGATCAAGCTTGTATGTGCCACGCCCAACAACCTGGGTGACTTTGAAGGGACCCAGACGTTGATGGGAGAGTTTGAGGGATGGACACGTCATTGCTATGTCAGATGCGTCAAGCCAAACTCGATCTCTGACCTTGAGGTCAGGAGCTAGGGTCCTCTAGCAATTGTAGTACTGCTTGTACTCCTCCTTTGCCTTCACCAGTGCAGACTTGGAGTCGGCCACCCCAGAAGCGATTCGGTCGCGGAACTTGTCCGCTGATCGCTCACAGGCAAGTACAGCCTGTTCGGCTCAAAGCCCATACAAGGGAGCCAACCAGTGTCCGTCATGAATGGGACTTGCTGCATTGAGGAGTGGACGTGGTTGTTGTAGGCAAACTCTGCGGTGGGGAGCAGCTCGTCCCAGTTGTCCTGGCTGTAGCTGGTGAAGATCCGGAGGAACTGCTCAAGCTCCTGGTTGACACGCTTGGTCTGCCCATCAGTCTGCGGATAGTAAGCAGTGGACATGGCTGGCAAGACACCGACCAGCTTCCACAGCTCCTGAGTGAAGTCTGCTATGAACTGAGAGCCCCAGTTAGAGACATACTTGGTGGGGAGCCCGTAGTGGCGCCAGATGTGCTTGTAGAAAAGCTGGGCGGCACCTTCACCAGAGAGAAGGTTGTGGCACTCAATAAAGTGGGCATGCTTTCCAAGCATGTCAACAACAACCATGATGGCATCATATCCATGGGCATCTGGCAGTTGCACAATGAAATTGACCAACACCACTTCCCAGCACTCCAAAGAAACCTCCGTGGGGTGGAGTTCCCCAATTGGGAGCTGGTGGTGTGGTCGGTCCAGATCTCAATGGGGTGCTTGGCGCCCTTGAGGAAGTGTCGCCACTCCTCCAAGGCATGGACAATGGCAAGCATCTCCTTGTCATGGATTTCGTAGTTCTGCTGGACCTCATTAAGACTCTTTGAGAAGAAGGCGACCGGGTGCCATTTGTCATCCACGGGGGACTGCTGCAAGATGACAGTGCCGGTTGCAAAGTCCGAACTGTCTGCTTCAAGGCGGTAAGACCTGGAAGCATCTGGGAGCTGCAGGACTGGGGTAGAGGTAACAGTGTTCTTCAGCGCAAGAAACGCGGCCTCCTCGTTGGTGCTCCAAGTCCATGCCACGTCCTTCTTGGTGAGATTAAAGAGAGGACGGGCAATGTGCGAAAAGTCCCAGATGAACCTCTGGTAGAAGTTAATGAAGCCGAGGAACTGCTGCACTTCCTTCTTGTTAACCAGAGCTGGCCACCCTGCCACACCTGCAACCTTGACCGGGTCCATCTCCACATGGTTGTGGGAAATGATCACCCCAAGGTATTTGACCAACGGCATCTCAAATTCGCATTTCTCCGCACGAAGGTAGAGCTTGTTCTTGCAGAGACATTGGAGGACTTTGTTCACAATTTCCCGGTGATGGTGGATATCGGAATGCGCGATGAGAATGTTGTCAAGGTATACCATAACGTTGCCAGAGAGGATGAGGTCCTGAAGTATGTCATTCATCATCGTCTGGAATGTTGTGGGGGAGTTGGTCAGGCTGAAATACATCACCAACGGCTCAAAGAGCCTGTGGTTTGTCTGAAACGCTGCTTTCCACTTGTTGCCTTGACAAATGCGCACGTTGTTGAAGCCCCAGTGAACGTCAAGTTTGGTGAAGAACCAAGCTCCCTTGAGCTTGTTGATGAGATCATTGATCAGGGGGAGTGGGTAGCGGTTCTTCACTGTCATCGCGTTCAGTGCTTGGTAATCTTGGACAAACCGTAAGCTGCTGTCCTTCTTCTTCACAAAGAAGATGGGGGATGCCATGGGCAATTTTGACGGCCAAATCCTGCCAGTAGCCATGCCCTCCTTGATGAAATCGTCGAGTTACTTCTGTTCGAGAAAGGAGATGGGGTAGACCTTACAGTTGGTTGGCTTTGCGTCGGGGACCAGTTCGATGGCTTAATCCCAGGGGCATTGCTCTGGCAGGTTGTCGAAGGACTCCTTGCTGAAAACATCCTCAAACTCGCGGGCCCACTTGGGGATGGAATCCCAAGGAGGTGCAGAGTTCTTGGCAAACACCTCAGCAAGTTGCTGAGAGACGGTGCTGGTGGCTTGGATGTTTTCAGAAGGGTTGAAGCGGGTGTAGTAGATATGGTCACTGGCTTCCAAGGAGTCATCATCTTCCTCAACATCTTCAGGGTTGTAATTGTCCAAATCTGGCATAAGCTCCGGTATCTCTTTGCCCTCGTGGTCCTCAACATTGACAGCGCAGATTGATGGGACGGGACCTTGGCAGATGGTTTGAAGCACCTGGGCTGTGGTCCTGGCAGATCAACGTTCTTCACAAAGTTCCTCCCAGCAAGTGGAGCAGCCGGAGGGGCAGTGGCTCATCTTTACCTTCTGGGTATCCCAGTTGATCTCCGGGTTGTGTTTCCGGAGCCAGGAGTACCCTAGAATGAGCTGCTGCTTGCCTAAATGGGTGACAGCAAGCTGCACGCGTTCACTGTGGCCCTGATAACGGAGAACCACATCAGCGACTTTGCAAATGGAACCGGCTTTGTTCGGCGTGCTGTCCACATTGTAAACAGGGATCAGCTGGGTGATGCGTCAAACGAGGAGGTGATTTTCGAGGATGTAGTCTGAGTCGATGAAGTCGGAGGTGGCACCACAATCGACCAGACCTTTGAGAGATAACTTCACTGCATTGTTGGTGGACTCAACATTGAGGGGGAGGTGAAGAGAATTGGCCCCAGGAGAGGCGGCGGCAACATAGCAGGAAGGGAGCTTGTGTTCCCACTTCTTCTTACGGACTCGTGGGGTTGGAGGGGGAGCAGGGTGTATGTCTATCACTTCAACTGTTGCAGAGTGGAGGAAATTGGATTCATCATACAAACAGGAGAAATGATTACGTAAAGCAAACAAGGGCGTACTACTCACTTGTCGCTGGGGAGAAAACCCTGCTCCACCTCAGCCGCAACATCAGCTGCGTGTTCTGCAATGGCTGCAGTAGTCGCCACCCGAGCGACCAACTTGGAGAGCAACTCACTTCCCAACTGATTGATGAGCTTGTCAAGGACATCAGCATGATGGATATCAGCTGGGGTGGGGCAGTCATGGGCAAGATGGCCCAGACTGCCACAGCGGAAGCAGGTGTGGCAAACGTCACAATGGAGCTGGGTCTGATCCAACTCCATAGGGATGGGGTGGGCAACAGGAGCCAGCACTGGGCAGGCAGCAATAGCCAGTGCTAGAGCAAGGAGCACCAGGGCACAAGGACAAGGGACAATAGGAGGCGCTCAAAGAGGGGGGCAATATGGCCTCAAGACACCTTGGAAGCCTGTTCCACATTGTACTGCCGGAACGCATGGGCATGCCACTCAGTGTAGTCGGTAAGCCTGGGAGGGTTGCCAGAGGTGGTGATAGCCTGGTTGATCTTTGGATCCAGGCCTGTCCTATATTTGGTCACCTTGACCAGATTGTTGGTATAGTTGGCAAGGTCAAGGAGGTCGTCGTACTCGTCTGTGTATTTGAACATGTTGCGGGAGCCCATATAATAGAGATGGGTTTCCAGTTGTGCCAAGGCGTGGTCTTGCTCGTTCTCCTCAGCAAATCAAAGCTTGAACTCAGTGACAAAGAGAGTCCAAGTGGGGAACAGGAATGGGGTGCACTTGGGCATGCACTCAGACCAGGAGGCTGCAGAGTCCTTGGACATGTAGGACAGGGCGAAGTAGACTACCTTTTCCTCTGAGACTGCCCCATTCACAAAGAATGCCTCAGGAAGCAGGCACCAGTACTGGTTCAGTGAGTGCAAGAAGCTCTTGCCCAGGGTGCAATCCCCATCAAAGGAGAAAGGAGGATTTGGGCAGATAAGGGGGTGCGCAGGGCTAGGCTGCAAGCCAACAGGAACACCTGGACCTGCTGCCGGAGCTTGAGCAGGGGCAGGGGCAGGGGGGGGGTTGTTGCTGTATAGTTATGAGGTCGCAGAGGGCTCTCTCCATATGCAGCATGGTCTCCTCTAGATGACCAACTCGTTGCTCAGGGGAGGGGTGGTTGTCTTCTCCTTCCATATAGGACATGGTGATCATAGAGGGGGAGAAGGGGACAAGGTTGGAAGCGAGAGACAGATGATGCTGTAGACGAGTCTTCAAAATCTTGTCTGGTTATCCCTATGGTGCACGTGCCCTTGTCACTGCCACTTTGTGACAGGACCGGAATCTGGTCAGAAAATTTGCAAAAATAAAATGGTCGGGAAAGCATCAGAAATGGTTCAGATTGAGTGCAGATCAAGTGGAAAGACACATTTTATGCATAGAAGCCTGAAAGAGGTCATATTTGTCAGCAAAAGTGGTGACTTTGGCGTGACTTCTAGTCACATTTCGTGACATAACGTGACAGAACCGGAATCGGGGTGTCAATCAAAACATCAACTCCCTCAGTTTTGAAGCAATTAATTATCCCTCTTACAGATTTGTTCTACACCTCAAACTGAGTGTTTCTGTAAGACAGATAAGAAAACAGACGCTTCTGTGACACACTGTGACCCTTGTACAAAAGTGGTAGTGTTAAGGGCACATGCACCATAGGAACATGGTTTCTGCTGTAAGGGTAACCTCGAGACCCAATGTCAGAGTCCTGGCAAGGGAGAATCCAAAGTGAATAATAGTGGTAGCTAGATACAAGACCGGCATACCTGGCAAGGGAGAATCCAAAGAGAAACCGTGTTGAGGATTCTCCTTGCCAGGCGCCACTATTATATAATACAGGAACAATAGACCGCACAGTGACAAACAAGAACAATAGGAACAATAAGTACAATGGCCATGACAGAACAATAGGAAATGGAGACAATAGGAACCATGGCACCACCTGCCATCAAAGAGAAGTGCTCAGTGTGGCAGTCTGGGCTGCTGCGTGTGACAGCTGACAGGTCACACAAGCATGATCACATGCCAGATCCTAGGCTGATTGGTCTGAAGCGGGGGTTCCCCTGACAGCTGGGTACATAGTCTTCATCAGTGAATACATCCTGATTTGGTGGCCATATGCCTGCTTTCCAAAATGCAGTCTAAATGATTTCTGGCGTGAACAAGGCATTCTGTACGTCCATGTATTCCTTGACAGATACGTCTCAGGGCATCTCAACCCTGTGCTCAGCCAAGTATGTGTCACACTGCAAGATCCAGTTGTGAGCAAAGGATCTGAACATCCCAACATTGAGTGGCTGCAACATGTGTGGCCGTATGAGATCGCAGCACTGGAATACAGATGCCATTTGTCAATGCTGCCTCAATGAGAGCCTTTGTGTCATGGGATCCATGTCCGTCATCAACGAGAAGAATCTTCTGGCCAGATTTATCATGTGAGTGAGCTTGTAGAATGAATGACTTGTTAAACCATTGGTCTCCAATGTTGTTTGTAGTCCGCCCTGTTTCCAACATGCCAACACTGCAATATCTCAGAAGCTGTCACATCTGAGGTCCTGTCCCACAGGACCGCGCCAGTAGGAGCCTTAGGCACAATCACCGTTCCCGGCCACCCGGCGGCATGTGCGACTGTCACTGCCTCCGCGGACAACAAGTACACGGATTCGTGTTTCCATAACACTCCCGATTTCTGAGTGTCCGAGCCAACAGAAATGAACATGCGCCCGGGCGGAGCAAGATGTTCGGTCAGAGCCTGATTGCACTCATCGTAGGCGACCCGACCTTCGGCTAGTATATCTGTCAATGCTCTGGTAGCCGGGGATCCTCCGCGACCAGCCCAAATATCGCGTAGCTGAAATGCTTTACCGCCAGGCCACTGATTTCGTTGCTGCGGCTGAGACTGCGTTGCCGGCGAGGACGCCTTCGTGTGAGCGGTCGAAACACCGGATGAGGGAAAGTGCGATGTGACACGACGCGACGACGATGGCAAGGAGAATGTGGCCCTCCGCTTGCCGTCGCATTCGAAGCTCTTTCGGACGCAGCTCTTCTGCATCTCGCAGGTCAAGGTGTTCCTTGAAACGCCGTTGGCGAAGATACTGCGTCTCCTTGGTCCTGCGGTGCTGTGGCGTCCGTGCGCTGCACTAGGAGCGAAGGCGGGGCACGGTCGGCTCGTGCAGAACGCGGTGGACATGATGAACATGCACACGAGAGACCGGTCAGAGACGCGTCGAGCAGATATCTGGAGCGCGCAATTCATCTCAACGAAGAGCTCACGCAAGCAATGACCACCAACTTAGGGAGCATGAGCTACTTGCTGAGCAAGATAGCATGCCTATGACATCGAAGAGAAGCCGGAATCACCATGGACAGAGGAGCAGATGAACTACACAGAGTGTATTCGCAATAAACAAGTGATATTCGCAGATGTAGGAGGCAGGACCGGACCGCAAATTTAGTTGCCGGCTGTACAAGAGATTGGGAAGCAAGAGGCGCAGACCGACGGTCCAGGCTTCGAAAAGAGAGATAAAAGCGTCGATGATTCGATGAAGCATGAACTTGGGCGCAGAGTTTGGCATCCCACCGAAATGGGCGACCAGGACAAGCCCCCAGAGCTGAATCGCGGCGGCCAATTCCGAGATCGATTCCCAGCGCGTCGCCAGAGAATGGATATGCAGAATGTCGTTGTTGCTGCAGAGCATTCGAGACTCGTGACTACAGTAGCTCGATTAGCTTGATATGGTGTGACAGCACGTGTTTCCTCCAATCCACTTCTGACGAGAGAGTGACCCAGTACAATGGGGCCCTGGGCGTACAAGATTGTCTTCTGTCCCTTTCGAGACTATGCGACCTTCCCGTTTGCTCTCTGACATTCTACGGCGACTCATGGACACAAATGCGCCTCCCGGGACCGACGCCGTCGTACTGGTGCTTGATGCAAAATCTGTTCATCTCTCGGAAGCGCCAATGGACTGCCATGCCTCGGGATGCACCGCCAGACAATAGCTTTGCGCCGTCAAAGCTTGCGTTGGCTTCCTTGAGTGCCTGTGTCTGAATCCACCACTTTGGCGTTGGGCGCTTGGTGGCTGTGAGCCGTGGCACTGTCCTGGTGAGGCAGCCGTGCATGGCGAAACGCTGTGAAAACACGAGGCAAAGCAGTTCACCTCTTGCCTTTGACCATGTCGCAAGCCGAGAGACAACAGGCCGACCAACGAAAGGCGGACGAAGAGTCTATCGAGCGCGAGAGGGCTAGCGGGAACAAGCTCTGGAGTGCCTACATCTCCGAGGCGCAAAACTACGATCAGGGTCTCATTGAAGGCTGGCGCAGCGAGATGGATGGTCTACTGATCTTCGTGCGTCTTTGACTCCTCTCAATCCGAATCTATCTCTGAATTTCACTTGTCAGGCCGGTCTCTTCTCGGGAGTCGTCACCACATTCATCATCGACAGCTACAAGACATTAAACCCCGACTCGAGCAGCCAGACTGTCGTGCTGCTCAGCCAGACCGTCGCACTGCTCAGCCAGATATCGCACCAGCTCGGGAACCCGAACCATAGCACAGCGGTGATGGACGCTCTCCCTCCCCCCGCTTCCTTCTCACCCTCGATCTTATCACTTGTATGCAACGCACTCTGGTTCACGAGTCTCGCACTGAGCTTGTCGAGTGCACTCGTCGCGACACTCGTCAAACAATGGGCGCAGGAGTACCAGCACCGGACATCGATGTTCTCGTCTCCCTCTGTCCGTGCGCGCGTGTACATGTATCTTTACTACGGTTTGCGCCGCTTCAATATGCATGCCGTGGTTGGCGTTCCCCCTCTCCTGTTGCATGCGTCACTGGTCCTGTTCTTTGCGGGTCTGGTGGCGTTTCTTGTGCCCATCAACGTCATCATCATGGGCATCTCTTCCGCTCTTCTGCTCCTGTTCGTGTCCATCTACGGAACATTCTCCGCCCTTCCGCTGTTCCGTCTCGACTGTCCGTATCAAACGCCACTCACACCGATCCTCTGGTCACTGAATCAGAGCTTGAGAAATAGAAGGGGGACTTCTCTTCCAAGGGCAGTGGCTGTTTGCGAGGCCTTTTTTCGAAAGCGAGTCGCTGAGCCAGATCTAGAGAGACCCGCTCAATCTACTGTGATGAACCCCGCAACCTCTACCGAGCCTTCTACACCTGCAGAGACCCGTCCGCAGAGCCAGAGCATTGTGGAAGCCCTGAAGTCGGCAGCACTGCATCCTCCTGTTGAGACGGAGACTCGGGCACTCGCGTGGATTGTCCGGTCTCTTTCTGACGATGACGAACTTGAGAAACTTGTCGAGGGGCTCCCCCAGACGCTGTGGGATTTCGATCGAAACAAGCCTCGTGGCGTGTATCAGGCACTGTTCAAGAGGTTGTTGCAGGATCCGCAAGTCCATCTTGGCCAGCGTCTTGCTGATTTCATGGCTGGCTCCAACAGCAATCTGCTTGAGGACAAAGTCCGCCTGCGCCGCCAGCTGTCCGTGCTCCGGGCCATCTGGGCCATATGCGCGTTTTCTCTGCACACCGGGTCGCCGCTGCAAAGTCCGATCGGAGAAGCCGACATGAACTATCCACTGATCGGCTCAAAATTTCTTGATTCTCCTGGCGTGCAGAGCATGGTCACTGACGTGTCTGCTCTGATCCGTCTGAACATGATCGAGTCTCGGAGTCGGGGACGGGCCTCGATACAGCCGAGCAGCTCAGACGGTGATATTCGTGCCCAACGCCAAGCGGACATACAGCAAACGTATGTGGATTATCTGGAAGCACTTTCCAAACGCGCTACCAGCTTCCAGCGGGATGTGACCAATTCACTTCTCCACTGGTCACAAATGCAGTTCACGGAAGCGGATGGCTACGAAACTCTGCGTTCCGCTCTCTCCCGGCTAATCCAATCCAAGTCAGACGAGACAGCGAACAATACCGTCTTTGCTGCTCGTCAGATGATCAACGCGTTTGCCCAGACATCAAATTATTCTGATTTGTTCTTGCCGGGTCTTGGGCCGTTCCTCATCCGATATCCCTCCCTCGCCGCCTCCGACCAGAGGTCCGACTTACACCCCGCTTCAAAGCATCATTACACCCGATACCTGTGCCACCAGCTATGCAGGAACTTGTCATGCGGAATTGATCCCCAGCCATCTGCCGACGCCCTCCAACTGATTTATCGGAATTTACTTGAGTCCAATATGCCACCGAGAGACCTCGATACCCATGTTCGGGTCCTCCGTACTCTGCGGACTCAAGCAGCTGAAATCCCTACGCACCGTTTGGCTGCCATTGTCCATTCCGTTGTGCTCAACAGTTTCCTGTGGGATTTGTGCGGATGGGAGCAATTACCGAGCATCTTCGACGACGAGGAGTGGTTCCGCGCCGTGATTGGCCTTGACAACGATGAACGGACGGAGCGGCCGTCGGCTCAGCTAGTTTACGGCTGTGCATACGTGGGTCTTTTCAGCACGTTCTTCGAGCAGTGTACCGCCCAGAGTCCGAATCAAACTGATCAGGACATGGACTTGGCGACGCTCAAACTGGTACAATACAGAGTCGCTAACATTCGTTCGGTGATCCCGGTTGAGCTGCAAAATCGATTCGCCGACGCCGCCTCTGCATTCATTCGCAAATATCCAAAGGACTGTCTTGCGGATGAGCATGTGTTCAGCGCGGTGCTTTACTCGGCCGTTGATGAGCACGACGGGTATATCACCAATTTGGATGCATTGCGCGTCCTGGACACGGCTGTGTCGGAGGTGCAGGCGGACAATCAGCAGAAATCACACCGGGACAATGCTCAACGGATCCGCAGATACATGCAGGCGCGGCTCGAACGGAACTGGGAACGGATGCAGAAGCCGCTCCTTCCTCCGGAGGACATTTTTGCCGCCTTTATCCCGCTCATGAGTGACGCGGTGTGAAGGGACCATCGCAGAGCGTGCAATTCACCGTTTATTTACTGTAGTCTAGAATCATGCGCGCAATCTGTATGTATAATCAAGGCGCGTGAAAACATCCGTCGATTTGGGCAGCTCGCGTCCGAGCACCAGGAAGCCGGTGTTTCGGTCGGCTTCACTTTCGTCGTCAGCGGATGTGTCTCCGCGGTGAGAGTCGACAGCTCGTCGTGTGTGTGCCATGGGACGTAGCCTCTGAGTGCGATCCCAGTGCCCAATCGCCTCCCTCTCCGTTCTCCTCCAAGCGTTTGATATGGATTGTGGTGACTAATCGGATTCCTATACGAGCATATCGGAGACCTGTGTTGACGACTACCAATCTCGGTTGCTGATGCTGTTGACGCACGAGTTTGTGCAATGATCTCACTTGCAACGGAGAGCGGGACACTTTTGTGTATTATAGGATAGTCCATGTCCGTTATCCAGCAAAGCCAACGAGTGTGCTAGTCTAATAAGATAAAAATGAAAGTCCGGCACTATGATATTATATGCTCGTGCAGATGGAACATGTGAAGTGCATCGTCGAGTGGAATATGAGAGCTGTCGCAACGTCAGATCAAGGGCATGCGACGCGAGCATGGGGGAAGCACACTCACGAAGCACGATCAGAATAGCGATCAGCGCCATAGCAAGAACGTAGATGATACCATACTTGATGATCTACGAAACGAGTCAGCCATGCACCACAACAAAAGCACGAAGACGACGCACGATCCACCTCCGCTGTCTCCTCTGCTTGATCGAGTACAGAGGCGCGCGGATCTGTTTCGAAGGCCGCAGCCAGACTAGAGTAGGACACCAGGAGTCAGAACAGCGCGAGAACACGAGGCACAACAAAGATACTAACAGAGCAGGGTGGCATGTAACCGGTCAAAGTAGGGGATGAGCACAGGTGGTGTAAGCATCAGCAGCAGGATGTGCCCCATAATCAGATCCGAGCTCCAGAGTGAGAGCTCCAGGATCTTGACGATAAACTCTCGCGCTGGCTGCGAAACAACGTGCGATCCCAGTCCACGACCGTACCACCGACCAGTCCACCACGCCCGGTTCGTCTCGTCATGCTTGAACTCCCGCGAGAGGAAGACCGCGATAAGCATTTTGTGAGTCGCGCGCTGGATGGCGATTATCGTGATCAATCCGAGCACAGCATGCGCCACGTTCCACCGCTCGAGGAACCAGAAGAACTCGAAGAATCCGACCATGCCAATCAACCCGAGCGAGTGTGCGATGAAAGCCATCACAGAGCCGAAGAGCGGGAACACGCCATCGAGCATGGGCCCAATGAAGATCGACACGACGAACAACAGCAGGAGAACGACGGCGTTCCACGCCAAAGGCCCGAATGCAATCACCAGCATGCGCACGAGCGGGCTCGGAGGCATCACCCCATTCTGGTCCGGGAACGACTTGACGAACATGTACGCAATCACAAACAGGATGGCCATAGCGATGGGGAACATCACTTCAGCCCACAGCACAGACCGCCAACCAGCACGAGCGACATCCCCAGATAGCTTCTCGGACGGATGACCAAGCTTCTTCTTCTTGTACCCGGTGATCATCGTCCGGCTCAGACGGCAGTATCCGATCCACGAGTTGCTATGAGCACGCGAGTTACCGCGCATCATCCAGCGCAAGAACTCGCGGTAGTCGACGACCCATTCAGAGAACACGAACTGGTGCGGGTTGAACAGGAACGGCGCGATGCACAGCGAGAGGATCGATGCCCAGAAGTAGATCAGGAACGGCGTCCAGTCGGCCAGCGTGATATACAGCAACATGATCAGCGTGCGCATCCCCAGATAGATGCTTGGGCCGGCGAAACGGGAGAACAGCGTGCTGAAATGGATCCGACTCGTAGCGAACCCACGGCCTGTCGCGATGTACCGTGCCCCACCGAACGTCAAGTTGCTGATGATCGAGTGCGTGTAGATCTGAGTCGAGAACACTTCGAAGACAGGGGAGAGAGACCCGAACTGTCTCGAAAGCCGTAGTAAAGCTTTCCAGGTGCCGCGTTCGACCAGCTCTGTCAAGGCGTGAGAAATCGCTTGTACAGGGACGAGGGCCACTAACCTTGCAGGAACAGTGGCAGGAAGGAAATCATGAACACCAAGAAGATACTGATGATACACCGGTGGATCCAGGACGAGACGTTAACCAGGTTGTAGCATCCAGCTTGACCAGAGATGAACTGTCCTGAGGACGTGTACTTGCAGATCGTGATACTCGACGTCAGAGACGCGACAAAGACCACTGCGGATGCACGTCAGAAAACATACTCATCAAGAGCGTCAAGGCACTCACAAGTGACAATGAAAACCTGCACAGACAGAATGACGAGCATGTTGTTGATGTGGAAACCCGGATGGCCGTAGTAGAACGTCAAGAATCGGTCGATCGGGAGTTGCGTGCCAAGGTAGTAGTACTCGCGACTGAGCATCTGCTCGCCCATACCCGTGCCGATCTTCGTCTGGAAGTTGAGGATAGTCCCGAACCCAAGATCACGCCCCTTTCCACACTGGAAGTACTCAGTGTGCTTGATCCTCCCTCCCCGACCAAACGCGTTCATGCCAGCGTAGATATCCTCGTTCAGGTGCAGGCCCTTCTGCGCCTTCGACACACCACCGCGGGTCGTCATATAGATCGCGTTCAGGAAATCAGGATGTCCGTAGTGCAGCTTGCCGCCAATCCACGCCATGGACCGCGCAAACAGCGTACCGAACGTCTGTTCCTTGCCAGCAGCAAGATCGCCGAGGATACCGATGTTCTCCGAGAAGATGTACTCGCGCGCACCGACGATCGCAACAGGAGTCTGCCCGAACTCTTTCGCATCCCAGCGAGAATAAGGGCTCGTCTCGCTCGTCTGTAGCTCCTCGAACTCAGCCAGGATGTTCCGGATCTTGAGACACTCCTCGAGGTAGTTGTCTTGGTTGGCATCGATGAGCTGAAGGTACTCTCCACGGTAGAAGATGATCGCGTGGTTCTGGTTGTCCGACTTGCCGTCACCGAGAATGGGGTTACCAGGAAGCTCGACCCGGAATTTAGGCCTCCTCCGCCCCGTATCGCCGATGAAATCGCTGTGGCCGTCGATGAGGGCAGAGAAGATTCGGGGTTCTCCACCTTCTCTCCTGGGGGGCTCTTCGTCCAAATAGGCAATCTGCAGATCCGGGTAGGCACGCAAGAGGAACTCGGCGTTTTCCTGCTCTTCTTTATTGAACTTGGAATACCGTTGCATCGACACCAAGAACTTGAACTTGCGCCGTGACATGCGTTCCAGCTCACGCTCGAGCTTGTCCGGATTGTTACCGTAGTGCTGCACCACATCCGGATTCTCGACACGGTAAAGGAGCTTGATCGCTTTCGAATAGTTCATCATCCCGGAGACCGTTCGATACAGAGTCTGCGCCCGCAAAGACGACCAGATGCGCGTGCGCAGTGTGAACTCCGGTGCAGCGCTCTTGAAACCGATGAAGTAGAATGGGAGGTCATCTGCCTTGGACGTGGCCTTCTCGTCGAACGGCGGCGAACCATTGTACATGGCAGACTCCTCGGCAAGTATCTTGGTGTCACGAACGAAGTTTTCCCATTCGACGGGGTGCAGCTGCTTCAGATATTCCAAGAGCGTCACGCGCGTGTTCTTGTCTTCCTCGCGAATGATCTCTCGCAAAGACAGCAGGATCTAGATACTGCGATCAGTAACCTATATGAACGCCGCAAGAAAAACGTACCTTTTCGCTGTAATGCGGTGTGAGGACGGTGAACGTCGGCATCGCATCCACAGGCAGAGAAGCGGGAATCTCCGTCGTCAAACTTTGCGCAAAAAACGAGACTCGTCGCTCCGCCTCGCTATCCTTGGGAAGGAAGTTTCCGTCGTCCTTGTTGCCGTCAGCGACAAAGAAGGGCGGGGCCCGCAAGGTCCTCCTTCCGTTGGCCAGATCCACTTGGTGGTATAGCAGCTTCTGAACGTGATCGATGGAAAGTAGATGCTCTCGGTACATCGAGATGATGACTGCATTCCAGATTTGGGACACCAGAACTTTGGGCTTATACTTGTTCTCCAGTTCGGACGACGCCAACAGTTTGGCATAAATCCGCTTCGGCAATCGTTGGTAGATGTCGCCCCAGGGCGTCCAGATGGATAGTCCCAGCTTGAAAGAGCGGCCGATACTGAACACCGTGTTCCAGATGACATACCAGAGGAATGTATCCAGGAAGAACAGCACGAGCTCCATGACGTACATGATCGCAAGCGTGAACGCGACGTGATTTCGGCAGAGTGCATTCCCGAAGAACTTGTCGTGACACCCTTGGATCTTCATGCCGATCATGACAGCGACCGGAGCACGGAACGAGAGCGTCAGATAGAAGTACGACTCGACTGCCTTGCAACCAAAGACCAGAGCCCAAAGCAAAATGCTTGCAGCCCGGTTGGGCCCCGGAAGTTTAGGATACGACGCCGTGAAGGTCTGGCTCGCGAGATATTTTCGGTTCTTTCCTGCGACACGATCTCCAAACATCCGGCCGGAAGGGACAATCGCGAATAGGGCTGTCGCAGCAACCGAGACGCCGAACTGAACGATGCCGATGATGTAAGCAACAGTGCCCGCGCTCCCATTGTTGGCTGCGATGGCAATGTAGAAAGTGGGCCCGGCGGTGATCGCAAGGATGACCAACAGGAACAGGAGCCTCCTTGTCAGATGCGAAGTGTTGTTCCAGGTTGTGGGGATATACGAGAATTCAGCCAGGGTAGCGAGGATCATGATCAGGGTCGCAACAGCCCCTCCGAGGGCAACAGCGCTCCATGTCAAAGCCGGGACGCTATGTCCGTTGACGGTGTAGATGGCCGGAGAGTTGTATGCCGTGTAGAAGAAATACAACGCGATGTGGATGACCCATATCCGGTTGAAGTTGACGAGGAGATGCCCGAAAGACCGTTTCTCGTAGTATGTCTTGAAGAACGCACGATTCCAATCAATCCGATCGAAGCGCATGAAACGCTGAGCAGGAGGCAGATCCACTAGCCGAGTCTGGACAAAGTGAGCAACAAGTCTTGCGTGGCAAAGAAAGCGGACGCACATTATCCTGCAGGACTATCCTAGCAATGCCTTCAGGATACCAGAATAGCTGGTTCACATCATCATATCCAATGATTGCATCATGGTCCCTCTCCCGCCTGACAAACTTCCCGTCCACGACTTCGTATCCTTGGTCCCGAATGAACCGATATAGAGGCCGCACCACTGAACGCAGGTACATGCCTTCCGGAATGGGGTCCATCCGATTTTGGCACTCCGGCGAGCGATAGTAGTCATCCGCGCACTTGAAGATGAAACACAATGCCTCGGGGCAGAAACGGACCTGAGCACTCTCGCCCCACACCATGAGATACAGCGCAATCTGCCTTAGCCGATCATACTGGCTCATGGTATGCATAGCCTGCCGCCATCGCTCCAGAGCCGTGCTCAAAGCCTTCTCCCGTCCCGTCCGCCAGCCGGTCATTTTACCGTTCTGCGATTTTCGCCTAGCAACCTGGGTGACGCCAGGATTCTGGGATTGTCCGACGGCATCGTCCAGGTCCAGCTGAGCGGCAAAGTACCATTTGCGATAATTGGCGTGCTGGCCCCCGATGTAATCCGCGTGGAGCGTTAGTAATGCCTGGTTGGGCGACATGCGTGAGGCTCTCGAGTCGAGCTGCTGCATCAGAAAGTCGAACTACGCATATGTCAGCATACTACGAAAAGAGATGAAGGCCACCGCAGATGAACGAGCCAATTGGGATCGCAAGGTGCCGCAGCACTGATAGCAGTTAAGGAAACCCAGCCGCAAGGCAGCTGGAGCGTAGCACACAGCTGGATGGAAGCGCTCATAGGACGACCCAAAAGGCAGCAGAGCTGCAGTCGAGCGCACTATGGCAGACACAGACACCCTGCCATTGCGCCCCCTCCTTACATCCGCCCGCCCGGCGCACGATGCACGACACAGCTGGGGCAATACACGAGAATGGAGGGGAAGACTCACCATATTCCTCATCGAATCCCGTTGAAACCCAAACTTCTGCGTCAAATCCAAAAAAATGTCCTCAATCTCCTCCTTCGACAGTGGAATGTGACGGTCCGTTGCCCAAGCGGGGTAAGCATCAGTAGAGCTCCCGCCGGTGTATTCACTGAAGGTGGGCGTTGCGCGGTGAGCGCTCAATGATTCTGCCGAGGTGGCGAAGCGCTGGCCGTAAACATCGCCATCGGAGTCGGTATCGGGTGGGGCTGTACACAGCGATGAGCTATATCCAACGAGAGCGGCAAGAAGAGGCGCGCACCGTATGGGTCGTAGGTGCTGCCCTGGTCATAGCTGGGGGTCTCAGAGATGAAGGTATCGGGCCGTGTTGGGATGGGATATTCGAGGTCGTCGTGGTCGTAAAATGCAGCCGTCCGCCCAGCACCATTCAGCGTGCTGAAAGGGTCATTGGGATGCGCCTCGACGGAGGGTGACGTCGAGTCGGAAGGGTGGCTATCGCTGCTCCCCGGCTGGGGGGACGACATGGAAGGAAGGAAGCAAGTTGGTGAAATTATGACGCGTGGGCAAAATCGGGCCAATACATAGCCACCCATTTGCAGTATATTTTTCCGCGAACCGTTTCACTCGCTCACATATTCTGGCCGTTCCAAAGTCGCTCCAAACGGCACTGCGCTTGCAGAAGCTCAAGGGTCTGGAGAGAGCTCATCTCTTTCTCCGATTATGCGATCGATTCCAACGTCCACCATTTTCTCACACTGGTCTACACCACGGTCATCTCTCACCGTGTCTCTAGTGCATGCCCTCTATCCGTGCCCAGCGGCTATATTGGCATACCTCGAAATCTTCGCTATCCAAGGATATATTCCTGCGCAATATGAAATTACGAATACAAGCCCACGGCCGATTCTCGCCCGTCAACGAAACTTTGGACCACCGCTTCCTGTCAGCAACATGTCATTGATAACCAGACAAATAATACTTACCTCACGACGATAGGCAGGGAGACTCGCCTTGTACGGTTCTTGTTGAGCATAAGACTGAGCCTAACTCTCTTACCGACATGGGGACCCCTGTGAAGCAACGTGGAAAGTGTTCCTGACGCGCCGGTGCCGCGCACATTTCCTGGGCTCGGCGTGGGGCCCATGCAGTTTGCCAGGATCTCGCTACGCGATCGCCACGCAGCTGACGCACTTATATGCGTCCTTCGGCTCCAGTAGCCCGGTCGCAGGGTATTGGACGAAAGCGTTAACGGCTAGGCTAATCCGTCACTAAAGGTTTCCGTGCCCAACGCCACTGCCGTGCATGGTAGCTGTGACCAATGTTACTGTACAGTGACAGCGTTGCCGAGTACTAGAACTTGAGGATGCCGACAGAATTACGACAAAGAACCTGATATTCGAGCTACATGTGACGGCGCATATCTGATCTCCAACCCATTCACTGGAGACTGACAAGCTGAGATGCACCTGTGTGGTAATCCGCAGCTATCTCAATGCACCCAGATTCTTGGACCAGACTAGCAGTGTGATTCCATCATCTTCTGTTGTACAGCTAAATAGAGATGCAAGGGAACGGCTGGACTGTTATCTCCTTCTGGTGGGGATGTCGTTCAAAGTCGTCATTTCTGTTGACAGGATCTGGCAGGATCATCAGCGCCTGACCGTGTGCATAACAGATGGATCATCCGTACAAGTGAATCCAATTATACTCTATCTATACTGGTCGATCTGCATGGTTCGATGGTGTAGTTGGTTATCACTTCTGTCTAACATTTGAGTTCCACTGGCGAGCAAATGGTTCACAGGCGGTCCTCAGTTCGAACCTGGGTCGAATCACTTTTTCGGCGATTATTGTTTCCCTTGATATGCTTTAAGTTTGCTCGTTTTCCTGAGACTGATTCATTCAATTTCCATTTCTGGAATGTATTGACATTATATTTTCGACAAAACAATCTTAACACCATCACTTTCAGCACCGTGCAGAGATATCTATTCATGATACCCATCCTAGGTCGCGAAGAACAGCGATGATGCAGCTGTCACAACAATAGCCTGATCGTCGATGAGGTAAGTTGAGAACTTTTGCCATGGACAGACACACCGCTTGAACATAGAAGACGAATTGCGGAACAGTAGATATTGTCCTGTCATACATGTTAGGCTCCCGACAATGGTCATTAGTCAAGCATCGTCACAGGTCACGCACGCTGAGAGGATCCCACCCATCAGAATGGAGGACAGAAACTTCCCGACACTCGCGACCATTTCTATGGCCGCCAGTGTCTGACCTGCCACGATGTCACTGTAGTATCTCCGGGAGCATGAACGTACTTGCCTTGCTTCAAAGGATTGACGCCCGACACAGCCAAGCTTCGGAAAACGGGGTGACGACCTGCGCTGAGTCCAATCAGCGTGACAGCTGTCCGGGGCAGGTCAGCACACAGATACTGGGTGCCTGTCAGTAAGAGGGGATACGCGCCTGTCATTTGAGCTATTCTACTCTCTGCCAAGGCCAGGAAGATGAATGCAGCAGCGTCCATCACCCAGGAGAGAAAGACCACGAGGATGTCCACACAATCCCTTGTTTGAGCCAGGCTATGATCATCTCTCGGCCCATAAAGCCTGCGAAGTCGGGGAATCAGGGAAGGTATGATCACAGTCAAGACAGTGAATCCAACGAGATTAAGCGTCGTCAGTGCGTAGCCTGTCTAATCAGGTCCATAAGTGACAGGGTCACTGACAAGGCTAGCTGGAGACATACCTCTTGGGGAGTGTATCTCTGCACACCGGTGAGATAGACAATCAGGGCAGTAGCTCCATAGGCTCCGCCGAGATCCACACAGAATGCGTGAAGTGCACAGATAGCCAGCCGCCATTCCCGCTGTCCAGTCTCAGGATCACAAACCGGTTTGAGAAGGGAGAGCGGCTCGAAGATAGGTAAAATGTGCTGCTGAATCCAGGACGATGAATCTACAGCACCTGGCTCGCGTCTCAGTGCGTTTCGTTTATGCTTGGGGTAGGACTCAGGGATGAAAAGGGTGATATATGCGAATAGTGCGATCCAAATCGTCCCCGTGACATAATAGACGGGTAGTTCGTCCTTGAATTGGGCTGTGATCGAGCCACCAACGACAAATGAGAGAGCAGAACCTGTGTTCAACATCAAAACGGATGGCAAAATGCTAAATCACGCAACACACCCAAGGTAGACCATCCCCACAAGGTACTCAGCGCTGAAGTTCTCTGTTCATGGCCGACCAGATCAACAAGATACATGTTGGTCGCAAACACAATGATCAACGGCTGAGACAGCGAGTTGCACGCCATCCACATGCAGAGTAGCCCCACTTGTGCCGTCGTGCTCCCGATAAGCTTCGACGTGATAACGAGCACATTCGCCAGTAAGCCTACGGCAACGACCAACAGGATGGCGGGTTTACGGCCCATTCGGGACGCAACGAGGCCCAGCCCGGAGTAGGCAAGGATAGCTGCAGCACACTTGTCAGCATGAATCCAATCGCCCGCGGCGACGAAGAAGCGCACACCCAATTCCGTCACTCATTGCCATCGCCGTAAGCGCCGCGGCATACTGCTGTTGGACGTCCGGAATAGCGCAAAGCTCGTCGGGTATGTTTCCGGTAGCCGGAATTCGCGTCGAATCTGCGTCCAGATAGTGCAGCCGGCATAGTAGCTGTTGAATAACATGAAAGGTAGTCGTGGAGGGAAGGCGGATGGCTAGTCGGCATATTGCGGCCACGGGGATGATCAGCGTAACAGGTGATACTCGAGGCCACCTGTTGCGCGTGAGGAGGGGAGTGGTTTCGGGCAAGCCATCTTGCATCGGTTGTGGTAAGCTGCAAGCTCAGGTGTGCACTGCCACGTTGATCGAGCTCTGCCTAAGTCTTCGCCTGGACTCTCGTAGTTACGGAGCGATGAAGAGCGCACAGAGACCATTTGCGTGAGTTGTGTTTCAATGAGTTGAGACAAACAGTCATTTGCGAAAAGAGATTGTGATTCTGGTGCAGTCACATGACGTGGGCCTCCTTCCACGGTGACATCCACGCCGGGCTTGAGCTTGGGTTCTGGATTCATACAGTTTCCATGGTCATACATAGTCAAGAGGATCCCGCCCCCGTGGTTTTATTCTTGGTGGCCCCCCTTCTTATTGTTGGATCGGAACAAGCAAAGGCGTTTCAACGCTTCTAGAACTTTCGGGATCTGTATCTCACAGGAGCGTATCTGCTGCTGGACCCACATCTTCCGTTTCAAGGATGAAACGTGCCTCGTGTCTTGTGAAAGTGCGCTCTTTCCGTAGGAATTGATAATCAGCCCAAAGCAGAGAGAACCGGCTGCCTAGAAAGGAACTACCCTGACCAAATGGAGACTCATCAAATGATCGCTCCGCTGTGATGGACAAAGACAATAAGAGCAGCGTCGATGTTCCCTCCCGGAAGACAATTACAGGCGATGAGATGGAAAAAGCACATTGCTATAAGGATCAATCAGCTCATCGCCTCCTCTCATCTTCGTTCCTAGTCCCCACCATTCTCCCGGTCCTTCTGTTCCTTTCTCGGACGCCCACCGCCGAAAGACAATAGCGCGTAGACGCGCAATTTTAAATGACTTCGCGCACCGTGGAACAGGCCTCTTCTTCTCAGCCCACCACCTTCAATTCCACGGAAATGCCCCGCTACAGGTCTGGTGCATCGCGGTCTTCATCTCCCCCTTCGAAGGCTTCCCACCCCATCTCGACCGCGTCGCTGTTCACTGCACGGGCTTTCCCTCCGCCTTCGCTGGCTGGAGTGCCTGCCGAATACATCGCCCGGCAGCTGCGCGCCCTTGCGCCGCAGTATTGGAATAACACTGAAAGCGCTGATTGCACCATTGGTATGCTCTCCTCGCCGTCGCGGTCTATCAGTGTAGACTGAGCTTCGAATGTAGTTATTCCTGTTCCCCATGCGCCTGGGAGGATGGGCTCCCCTGATCTGCCGATCTTCTCTATGTCCAGTGACCCGACGCTCGGGCGACGGGCAACGGAGCCGGCACTGAACGCTGTTCCCCGCATATCTCTGAAGGTCAGTTCGATAGTTACCTCCTGCAAGTGTCGGTAGTAACAAATGCGCTACACAGCTGCATGTCGACTTTCTCTGTGCCCATTCGACTTTCCTGCGAGGCTTGTTCAGTGGTTCCTCGTCCCTCGACCTCATCGCCTCATCCTGTCTGTCCGAATCACCAGCGGCATCACGCCCCAACGCGCGCGGCAAGTTCTCCGTGCCTGAAAACCGCCGGCCCCGCCTCATGCCATGCTCGCCCGACCATCCGATCCTGCTCCTCCCCGTGCCCGATCCGACTAGCATCCACCTCATCGTGCACTGGATGTACTTCGGGAACACTGTCCCTATCGCCGAGGCGCTGAAGACCGGCTCGGTCGAGTGGGAGGGCCTCGCACGCAACGCCGAGTATCTCGGCTTGCCTTCTGACATCAAGGTGTTCCTGGGGAGGTGGTTCCAGAACTGGCTGAGGATGCGGGCCAGTCGAATTGACGAAGAGGGGGAGGAAGATGGCTCTGACTCGGAGGACGGCGATGATGTCGACGCCGTGTACTACTCTGGTGACGATTCCAGTGTTAAAGTTGAGCTCCGCACCATGGAGGACACAGACTCGAAGCGAGGTCGTCCGCGGCCTCTGTCTATTGGTTCGGCGCACAGCGTCTAGACTGCATACATCCATGGCACATTCCACACTCGCATTGCGTTCGCAGCTCCGAAGTGCCGCGCGCTCTGTACACACAATAAACAACACGCTCACTGTCGTGGTCATTCGACTTATCATTATCCATTATCGACGCGCCTCGATCGAGCGCACCCCACTGTCCCTCGGATTCGACTTCGAACTTTGCTCACTGCCATTGGAATCTGCTTTAAGCCAGAGTCCGTTTACTTATTCGCGTAGCCATGTAATACCACCCTTCGTCTTTACCGGCGCTAACCCTATGATACAACTAGTATAACCCTGAAAACAATTCAACCAAGGAAACGTAGATATGAGAATTTGCTTATGTGATGGGACATCATTCACGAGGCTCACTCTCTTTCCATCTCTACCCGCTATCCAGCAAGTATACACTTCGCTTCTGACCCCAATGAAGATATTTAACGCCGCTCAGCATTCCTACCCATGAAGCCTTCCTCAGCCGCTTCATCACGAGGTGCTTCAAGAGCTAACGCAAGCAGCAAACACAAGCCTCGAACCCAGAATCCGAGCACATGTACCACAGCCCTCAAACCGCTTGTCCTCGTCGACCGTCTCGCCCAACCTGACTCTCAATCTAGTCTGGGTACGCAAAAGCCCCGGCGCTCTGTCCTCCGCGTCATCAGCATGAACACGGCCCATGCCAAGCAATCCATCAAGAAATCGATGACCACTGAAGCTAAGGCTGCTGAAGCTACGGACGCCGAATACGTGTTCGTGGACAGTCCCCGTCCGCGGAAAGCAAGCTCGCTGGTCGTCTCGCCGCAAGATTCTCCGTGCCCTGCGCCCTCAGCTAAAGCCAAATCCATCCCGCCTGCCCGCCCACTGCTCAAGTCTGCGTTCCAGCAAGAGAACGTGTCGCCAGGCAAGCCCGGCTCTCTTGTTCGGCCGCACCGGCACTACTCTTGCTCGACTCCGAATCTCGCTTCCTCGAAGAACGCTCCGGGCGTGAAACCCAAATTGAAGCTGCAGCCGCATCCGCTGGCTAAAAGCCGGCTGCGGAGTGAGAGCTCCAGCGTCACCCGCCGGCCACCCGTCAACATCGCCCCGAAGAAGAAGAAAGAGGTAGTGATCCAAACACAAGCGCCGACTACGACTGTGGATCGTGGCGTGCAAACCGAAGCGCCGGAGAGCAGCAGTAGCGTCGGGTGCCAGACAACAGACCAGAGTGTCCAGTGGCAGCCGGGCGTCCTGTTCTCGATCTCGCAGGACGAAGTCGTAGCGGCCAAGTCCTCCAAGTCTGCCATCGACCTCAAGAAACTGATCATCAACATGGGCGTGCTGGATCACATCGAGGGCGCGAGCGACGACAAGGACCGGCTGCTGGATCTCTCTATGCACGTCAGCGACGAGCTCGGCCAGATTCTCGCTCAGCGGACGGCCTCGGACACTGGGAATGGCGTCGTCGAACGTGTGCCGCTGGGTGCGCGAGATCGGAATGTTGGCAAACCATCGCAGGAAGTGAAGCGCATGAAGATCGTCGTACCACCGGTCGATTCGAGCATTGAGCCGTCGAGGGATCCAAAGATCCGCTCGGAGCTGTTAGACTTGAGAGCGCAGGCCAGGGTGTCGTGGGTCATGTCGTAGGCGATGGTCCTGCGTGGTTTTCATCGCATCTTTTTTGTCCTCTGATGTATGTCATCGAACTCGAATGAGTGGCGTACATGCATGGTTAATTACTTGATCTTATGGTGACGAAGTTAAAGCGAAGATTAGTCGCGGGCACCGTAGAATTATATTTACTTGAAAAACGGACAGATTGGCCGAGAAAGACTGGAAGAAGCGAAAGCCGATGATAGATGGGAGCAGATAAGATAAGGTACCGATTTGAAAAGATCCACCATCAAATAAGACATCGAGCAAGGTCGGCAATGGTGTCCCACCAAGCTTGAAAGACTGTTCCACGGAGCTGAATACAGACAAAAAAAGCGAGATGCAGTCGGAACCGTCGACAGAACCTCCTCTGCTTTGTACGTTATTCCGAACGCACGACTTCATTGCCCTTGTCTGCATCTGATGAGATATCTTCGTATAAGTCTGAGTGGGGTCTCAGTTATCTGTGGAGCAAGCATATAGGTCTCGTGTGTCGACAAGCTATTACTCCTGGAAGAGATGCTCCCCAATATCCACATCCTGGCCACTCCGACTGGTACACCTCCTGAATCCCAGCCACCGCGGCATCAAGATGCTCTTTCACACGGCACGCTCAATCCACCTCACTGTGTCGAATTTCCAGTGTTCGGATCGAAGGCGCTGGTGCAGGAGATGTTAGTGAGAGTCGATCACATTCGTGTCCAGGATGCAGAAACCTTCTCCATTGAGCACACGGCCGACATCTTGATATCGAAGATTGGATTTGAGATGATCGGCAAGCGTTGTATTGGGCTTAAATAGTGCGACACCGGAGTTGAACAGAGTTTGGAATTGAAGACAGTGTTTTGGTAGGCTTAGAAAAGGTTCGAATTTGAGCCGATAAAGGTTGGTAGGATCATAAGGACCACATGCGAATTCAAACAATCATACTAGACCTTCGATGAAGAGCGGTTGGTGTTACCCGAAATTTCGACAAAAGTCTGCTGTAAATTGAACACGAGTGCGTGAGGCCCGCGGAAACTCAGTATTATGTCACTCAAAAATAAAGTAAAACAAGGTCCAAAAATGGCCCAACCTCACTCAGTAGAATAAAGTAAAACGGGTCAAAATGTACCAAGGTACCTCAGAATTTAGCGTAAAACAGCCCCAGTTGAGCGGTTTCGGGCTTGAGGGGGAGAGAAATGTTCTAAAAGCGGAGCTGATCAGACAAGTTCCCCTCGCTTTTTCCCAGCTTTCACCCATTTAAGCACAGAACGTGCAGTAAATCTCAGTCCAAGAGCTCAAAAAAGGCCTCACGTGAACGTATGCACAAAAACTGAGGGGTCCCTCGAAATTTAAAGTAAAACTACCCCAAAATGGCAATTTTCGTAAAGTAAAACAGGCTTTGGTCCTTGAGTGACCTTATACTGAGTTTCCGCGGGCCTAGTGCGTGCAAGTGGATAATCGCTATGGATGATGAGGTCAATCAATGATCGATCACTTCATCAAACGCGATCGGCGTCAAAATCAAACACACTCAAACGCGCGCTGTATCAACGCCATCATCATCAATGAGGGATACGTCCTAAAAAAGCCAATCACTCCTCTTGACGTTGTGTTTCTTCCTTCCCTCCCTCCCTCTCCCCTCCCGCCGTTCCCGCCCTCTTTCCTTGAGGCTTGCAGCTCCTTCCCGCTTCGATCCCATCCCGACGTCGTCTCCGATGGCTTTTTCCAAGCTCTTACTGTCACTCGCGTTCGCCGCGGCATCATTCCCGATGCAGCACGCCTACTTTCTCTTTTCCATGAGTCCGTCGTCGTTCACAGTCACTGCGCGTATTCAGTCTCGCCTGACCTGCATCTGACAGACGATGTGATCACGACGGAGCGGATCGACCCTATCGTCAGCCCTGGTGCGCGCGCCTTGATTCTTTTCCATCGCCGCTGTCAACTGAGCGGCGTGCGTTGCTTCACAGGCAAAGTCGCGGGCCACGTCCACACCGGTGAGCTCTGCGGATGGCTTTGCTGTGCGGCTCCCGACTGACCGCGACGGACGCGTAGTTGTGGGCGGGAGCAACTTCCGCGTGGCGACGAACACGAGCTTCCTGCGGCAGAGCGAGTGCACGTCCTCGCCGATCAAGGAGGACAACTCGGCCTACGTGCGTGCCCGCCCTGTCTTTCGTTATCGCGACACCCTGCTGACGAGCGGCTACTTTGCTATGCTGCGTTAGTGGGCTCCGGTGCGTGAACGCGTGAGATAGTAGGCGGGGACTGTGGAGCTGAATTTTTGCGTCTGCAGACCACCTATTTCCAGTGCGTCGTCCTTCCTACGCGCAAGCACTCGGGCGACCCTGACTCCCTGCAGATGGGCGAACGGCTCGTTCAGCAGCGTGAACGGCAACCCGGTTATGTACGTTGTTGCTACTCTTCTTCTGCGGGTTTCGTGCGGGATGTCTACTCACGCCACTGCAGCTGTACGATGCGATTTCATTTCTGTTGACTGGGGCAGGGCGTGACGCGATTGGCAGACTATCTTTTCTCCGACACACCCGGAACGACGACGGCGTTCCCCGATGACGTGAGTCCGACTGTGGACATGCTGTGACCACTGTTCTGAAGGCTCGCGCTCCAGTTCCGCATGATCAGTGGGAATCCGATGCTGCGAACGTACGACCCTACCTCGTACGCCCAGCAGGCGATCACGTTCCTGTGCTTGGACTTCAACGGCAAGTCGACCCGGTTTAACGAGTTCCCCGCTCAAAACTGCCCGTCCGGTATCCGGGCCCAGATCGTGCGTGTTTTGTCTTTTCTTCCGCATGAATCATATCGGCGCGTGTCACAATCTCACGGTGGCCCTGGACAGAACTTCCCGATGTACGTGTGGTGTGCCTGCATTACGTCGTGTCGATGCTGATTCGCTCTGTCTATCAATCACCCGCCGATAAGGTGCTGGGACGGCGTCAACGCGGACTCGCCCGACCACAAGTCGCACGTCGCGTTCCCGTCCGGCGGCCCCGACTCGGGCACATGCTCGGATCCCAAGTTCCCCAAGACCCTGCCACGGATTTTCATGGAGGTGCGGTGACGCGATGCATGGATGGATGAGGCGACCCTGACTGACGGACTGACGTGCGGCAGATGTACCTCGACACCGGATCGTGGTGGGGCCTCCGAGACCAGGCGAAGAACAGCAGCCAGCCGTTCGTCTACTCGATGGGCGATCCGACTGGGTACGGGTACCACGCCGGTGAGTGCAGCGCTCTCGGTTGTTTGAGCGCCCTCTCCTCAACCATGTACCGGAACAGATTTTATGATGGGCTGGCAGCCGAATGTGCTGCAGCGCGTTGTGGACGAGTGCCATTGCAACGAGTTCGGGGACCCGACCTGCTGCTCGAACGCGGGGATCTTCAATTTCGTCAAGGGCGGAAACTGCCGCATCACCAAGGGTGTCAATGAAGTGACCACCGGTGTGCTCGCGACGCTCCCCGGCAACAATCCCGTCGTGGGCTATGGCGGCAAGGCGTCGTTGCTCGCGGCGGCGGTGGTCCCGGCGCTGATCGATCCTGTGTATGCCTACACCGGGGACAGCCCAAGCAGCACGGGACAGCCTGTCGGGAATCCTGTGACTCTGGCCAGTCCGCCTGTGGCTACCGCTCCTGGACAGGCGTCTTCTTCAGGAGGTGCAGAGAAGAGTGCGCCTGCGAATTCAGGCGGACAAGCGGGATCGTCGAGTGGCGCGAGTTCGAACCCGGCGCAAGGTGCATCGTCGTCGTCGTCTAGCTCCAACTCTGGCTCCAACTCTGGCTCCAACTCTGGTTCCAACTCTGGCTCTTCCACTTCCGCGGGCTCTTCAGCCAACCCGGCTGATGGCCCTCACTCTGGGTCTTCCCCGGCCAGCCCTGCTTCCCCTGCGTCCGGCTCAGCTCCCTCCTCTGGCCCAGCATCCCCGTCCACCTCCACCTCCGCTTCCCCGGCGCGTGTGTCCCGGCTGTCGTGTCTCGCGAAGCAGAACGGGACGCATGCCAGACGCGTGCGCCGCGCTCACGATTCCCGTCGTAAATACAACGTCGGTCTTTGAATACGACCCCTGGCTACGAACGCACGCACGTCGTGCCGTGCTCTCCTTCCTTCTTTTGTAAAGTCACTCTCCTTTGTCTGTGCTCGTCTGGTCTCTCCCTGTCTCTCTGTCGCTGCTGCCTAGTGCGGCCGGCGCTGCCCGCCTCGATTGGCGGCATTGGATCTGTTGTGCCCCTTGAGGGGGCTGCTGTCTTGCAGGCAGCTACGTACATAAATGCACATACAAACATACATATATCATGCACCGTGTTCTTCGTGTCGCGTGGCTAGGCCATGTCGGATATACAAGCCCGTTTCTTGTTTTGGATTCATTGAGGAGTCTTGATTGTTCACTGCTGGGTGCGACTAGGTGAGATTAGAGACGTGTTTATCTACGATCCTACGATTTCAGGATTGAACTGTTGCTGGCGACGAATACACAGGGTCCCGTTTCCTGGTAGCTCAAGACATCCATTCTGTCTGTTCGAATTGAGTTGCATGCAATGCAACTGCCGCAGGTCTCGTGCCCGGAAGATATTCGATATCCGCACCCGCGGATACATACGTCCGGTTGGGGGGCGACGAATCTAGAGACCGTCCGGGCAGGGTTTTGGTTGCACGGGAACGAGACCCGAGTAACTGCGTAGCATAAAGTGGCACTCCATAGACGGCCCCCTCACCTCACATCCTCCGAATCAACCGAGAACAACTACAGTACTGAATCGCGCGATGCAGAACAACAGCAGCGACCATTGGCAGGCCCAGCTCGAGCTCCACGCGTTCAAGGGCAACCGGCGCGGCGTGGGGATGGACGCGCAGAAGCGCACCGTCGAGATCGTGCACGGCGGGCTCCCGGCGCCGCTGGATCTGGCACTCACGCGCGCGCACGCGCGCGCGGGGAGCGTGGACGTCTGGCCCGGGTCCGCGGTGGAGATTGAGACCGCGCCCATGCGCACGGCTGCGGTGCGCGAGTGGCTGACGGGGTGCCACACGGTCGTCGTGCTGGTGAGTGCCACCCGTGACTCCCCGAGTGACAGTGCGGGCGGTGGACGCGGACTGAATGTGTCACGAGGCTGCGGATACCCGGGAGCAGGACTGGACTGGGCGCGGCGATCGGCGAGCGGGTGTGTTGGGCAGCGGCGGCGATCATGCGGGCTCGTCGGGCTCGGGGAGAGGCGGGCCTGTGGCTGGGAGTGCCGATCGGGAGGGAGCAGCACCGCCAGTCAAGTCACCGTGTCGGAGTGGGCCCACTCAGACTGTGCCAGAGTCCTCCCGCTGCGGCGAAATGTTCTCGACCTTTGACAAGATACTCAGCAGCGAGCACATCACATGCGCCCCACGTTTCGAAGAGACGTCCAGCGCCTACATGGCGGTGTTCTCCCGTTATTATCACGCCGGCTCGGAAACTTACCGTGCAGGACGCAGTTTCGGGGACCCACCGGTCAAGGGAGAGAACGCGCGAGTGGAGATGCCGCACGATTCGGGCTGGGACGTCCTTGTCGCCCTGTTTACCAGGGTGCTTGAGTTCTGGAGATCATGAGGTATCTTGCGGACTGGATGGTTGTAGATTGACATGTAATACAGTATAGTACGGCCAAGTGGACCAGGAGTGATGATTCCTTTTCGCTTTCCAACAGGCAAGTTGGCCCTGCGGGGCTTTCACGTGATAATCAGGTGACTCTCTTTTTGTCCAATTCTTGTGACTGTCCTCTTCTCATATACAGAAGAAGGTAGATGCCATCCGTCAATCTACTGGCAGCGCCGACTGGCTGGCCATAGGATGCGCCACCCGCAAATCATTCTTCCGTCCGAGCTTGCAATAGCCTGGATAGCTGTGTCTAAATCTGTTACAGCAAGCGTTGGCGCGCGGTTGCTGTGAACCGTTCATTGTTCCGGCGAGGCAGCGTGTACGGAGAAGCACAGCACTTTCTCTGGAACTGACTCCTCAGGCGGGTCTCTTCTCTGGCGTTGTCGCGATATTCATCATTGATAGCTACAAGACGTTGAACCCGGACTCAGGCGGCCAGACCGTCGCGCTGCTCACCCAGATCTCGCTTCAGCTCGCGAACATGCAAAACGGCACGGCAGCGACATACGAACCACAGTCGCTCTGACAGACCCCGAGGAACGCGCCGATGCCTCTGCCGAGCGTCCTGCACGTGAAGACACCCACACCCATACAGAGTCGCAGAGCATGGCCGAGGCCATAAAATCAGAAGCACTGCATCCTCCTGTCAAGATTGAGACCCACGCACTCGCGTGGACCGTGCGGTCACTCTCTGACGACGAGGAGCTCGAGAAACTTGTCGAGGGGCTCCCCCAGACGCTGTGGAATTTCGACAAAAACAAGCCTCGCGGCGTGTATCAGGCACTGTTCCAGTCTCTGTTGCAGGATCCGGAAGTCCATCTGGGCCAGCGTCTCGCCGATTTCATGGCAGGCTCCAATAGCTATCTGCTTGAGGAAAGGACCGCGTCCGCCGCCAGATCTCTGTGCTCCGGGCCACCTGGGCCGTCTGCGCGTTCTCGCTTCACACGGGGTCGCCTCTGCCAAGTCCGATTGGAGTAGCCGACGTGGGCAAGGCGCTGCTCGGCTCGAAATTCGCTGATGCTCCCGAGGTGCAGAGCATGCTCCCCGATGTGTCTGCTCTGGTTCGTCTGAACATGATCGAGTCTCATGCCCAGCAACGGGCCCTCACACAAGCAAGGAGCTCTAATGATCATTTCCGTGCCGAGGCAGAAAACCAACAACAAGCCGACATGCGCCAGACGTATTTGGATTATCTGAAAGCACTTTCCCAATGCCCTGCCAGCATCCAACGGGATGTGACCACGTCCTTCTTTGATCCGCCTCAAATGCGCTTCACGCACGGGGATGGCTTCAAAACTCTGCAAGACGCACTCAGAGAGCTGATCAATTCCCAGTTGCACGAGACAACGGACAATGTCGTCTTTGCTGCCCGCCAGATGATCACCCCGTTTGCCCAGACGTCGCACTATCTCGATTCGTCGCTGTGGCGTCTTGGGCCGCTCCTTGTGCGACATCCGTCCCTCACCGCCTCTGAGCCAAGGTCCGACTCACAGCCCGGTCCGAACCATCATTGCACCCGATTCCTGTGCCGCGCTCTATGCAGGAACTTGCAGTACCAAAACGACCTCCAGGCATCTGTCGACACCTTGCAGCTGATTTATCGGAATTTGCTTGCATCTGATAAGCCACCAAGAGACCTCGACACCCATCTCTTGGTGCTCCATAGTCTAAGGACTCACGCAGCAGACATCCACACGCACCGTTTGCCTGCCGTCGTCCAGTGCGTCGTGCTCAAAAGCTTCTCGCCGTATTTGCTGAAATCAAGGGATTTGTCAGAATTGGCCAAGTTGCCGAGTTTTTTCAAGGATGAGGCCTGGTTCCACACCGTGTTCGGCCTTGACAGTGACAAGCGGACGGAGCGGGCATTGGCACAGCGGGTGTACGGGTATGCATGTGTGGGTGTTGTGACCACTTTCTTCGAGCGGTGTGCGGCCCGGGGTCTGGATCAAACGGAGCGGGACCTGGACTTCGAGACGCTCGAATTGGTACACCACATAGGCTTCGGCATTTCTTCGGCACCCCCGACTGAACTGCAACGTCGATTTGCCGATGCCGTCTCTGGGTTCATCCACAAGTATCCGAAGAACTGTCTCGCGGATTATGACGGGCTCTACTGGCTGCTTTTCTGGGCCATCAATGCGCTCATTGGGTGGATCAAAGATTTGGATGCGTTGCACGTCCTGGACACGGCTGTCTCCGAGGTGGAGGCAGACAATCAGCAGCAATCACACCGGGACAACGTTCAACGGATCCGCGGACAGATTCAGCTGCGGATCCTTCTTTCTGAGAACATCCCTGCCGACTGTCCCGCTCGTTGCAGCCGGCAGCGATGGGGAGTGGAGGGACCGTTGCAGAGGGTGCCATTTTCCATTTATTTAGCTTACAACTATCCCGTGTATTCTGTATCTGAAAGAAGTAACATAGATTTCATCTTCTTCGATGCATGTGAGACCCCCCGTCGATCAGGTCCTCTCGGTCAAGAAGACACCTACATATTGATGAAGATTCAGCACCACACTCAACTGAAATAGGACTATCTTTTTGATCATTGCTGAATCTGAATTCAGGTGGAGCTCAGGTTGAGATAGTGCCAATCAATAAGGCGGTAAGGCCGACAAGCGGCAGGGCCCGGTCCCTTGTTTGGTAAGTATCAGTAGTTAGGACATTTATGTGATGAAAACATCAAGTCATTTCAGCTTACACAGAGTCATGTGACTAGAAGGCTGTGCTAGAGATGTCGAGAAACACATTTTTTGGCATCTCCAGCACAGCCACTCAATCTCATATCCACGCATCTTGCTCTCTCTTCTCTCCCTCCATCTAGATCACTCTGATCTCTTTCCAGACCACTTCTGCTTTTGCATTCCCTCCTCCTCCCATCTATGAATCAGTCATCTGCTGGTCTTGAGCAGCTCAGAGATCTCCATATTGTTGCAGATACAATTCAAACCCTCTTGACTCCAGTGTTTGCCAAAAGAGCTGAAGCCTATAGCTCATGTGGAAGGCTGTTATCTAATTGATTACTTCTGCAACCTAATTGAGATAATTGAAGTGAGATCCGATAATCAATTGTTGATCAGAATCAAGCACATTGGTAAGTATCACAGGTGCAAATGATTGATCCTTTCCTGCCTCCCCATCACCACTGATGCTGACCTTCTGGGATTTCTTTCTGAAGGGGAGTGAGAAGCAGAATCAGACCCAGTGGAAGACTCATTGCAAAGATTGTGTCATGTATCACCTTGGACATGCAGGGATTGCTGGGGAAGATATTGAGGCCGAGGTGGGGCTTAGATTCAAAAGTTTGCAGTTTACAGCCAGTGAGTCTCATCTAAGAACAGTTCTTTACTTATGGCTGAGCTGTTGAATCATTAGGGCAGTCAAAGTAGGTGATTCTCATGTGATTTGAATTTTGATTCAGGCTGCGATTCTGACATTGTCAGAAGCATAGGAGAATCAAGGAATCCTTGAATCAAGCTGAATTGGTGAAGCAGCTCTGGAGCTGCTTCACACAACAATTCTGCTTTGACTTCAAGTCCACTTCATTTTTGAAGTCTTGCACAAAGCTTACATGACATCACTTTAATTTGGTTCTTGTTTGTACTTTTTACACATAACCTCCAAGTCCCATGCCAAAGCCCCAAAAGATGGCAGCACTGCTGCCACCAAAGCTAGTACTGACAACCTGCCAGCTCCAAAAAAGAAAGGAAAGCTCAAGAAGGACAAGCCTGCCCTGCCACCTGCTGTACCAGACCCTCCCGAGCTCAGCCTTCTCAATGCGGCACTCAGCAGACCCTTTGAGACTTGAAATATGTCTCCAGAAGAGCTTTTTTGCATGTAGTACATTGGTTGGCTTGGTGCATAGTGGGTGAAAAAAAAGAAATGTGTATATAAGATCGTAAGTATGTACTAGTACATCTCGTAGTGTCAAATTGTTTGTGAATCAAGGATGTGAGATGGCGGTCAAAGTAAGATGTGATTTGACAGCAATTTGAGGGTGATTCTGGGTCCAAAATCTTTCTAAAATCACACCAGAATCACATGTGAATCAAGGTTCAAATCACACCAGAATTGCCTACTTTGACTGCCCCTATTGTCACTGACATCTTTGACAGCTCCATATGTGTCTGTGATGTTCTTGTTGTTGTTTTTCAATTTGTCAAGCTTTGGGGCTACCTTGTGACAATCAACCCAAAAACAAAGTCGAGAGGAAAAGTGAATTCGAAGACTGGAGAATACAACCAAGTAGCTACAGTATTTATACCCAAGTCCAGTCTGAGTCATATCTACAACTAATGAGTCATAAGGCTATGTACCGCATGGAGCACTGGTCATGGGTTGTAGTAGAACCTTCTGGAGCATGTGTCGCGCAGCCTTGAATCATGAAGATGATTCCCCAGACCCCCTAGCCCGGACCATCAGGTGCCGTGATCCGAGATAAGATAATCCGTGCCAAGATAAGATAAGATCGTTGCAGATAAGATGAAAAAGTGGTCGAACTATGACATACCTTGCTCATTGGTAGGTGTATCTTGATAGTCAGAAGCTCCCTTGCTTGCAACTTCAGAGCCTCTTCTACAGATCAGGGCACTGGAATATCAGGTACAAAGACCTGGTGGTCACATCAAAGTCCATCAATGACCATTAAATCAGCTTGGATGTGCTTGCATGCACCACCTCTCATTGGAAAGTCTGGGCAGTTGCAGGATACAATGCCATTGAACCTGCTCAAATGGTGTAGATGATTGGATTGTGGTCAATAGAGAGGGTGCACAATGAGTATGATTTCATGGTGAGCCCAACATTCTCTGGGAGAAGCTCTGGCACATTGAGCTGATTTGCATTCAAAATCTTCTGGGCTTTGGCATTGTACTCAGGTTGGGCACAAGAAAGGCTATGTGCGGTCAAACATGCTCATCCTGCATTTTCCTTTGTGTCATCCTGGTAGATGCATTGCTCCTCAAAGATTGACAGCAGTATTGACATGACCAGTGCTTTGAGGAGGACATCCATGCAAAGACAACGGCTGCCTTTCTGTCAGCGCTTGTGATGGCTCCCTTCAGAACACCATTGAAGGACTCCAGATGGTTTGCTGTCAGGATCACACCATCAATTGTGCATTTCAAGATATGTGCAATGTGTGTCCAACCATAATCTGACCAGCTCTTCCATAGGCTTTCAGTAAGCCAATAGTTGTTGAGAGAGTCAAGATGGGTGAGCATTTCTGGCACATTGTCTGGCTGTTCTGGCAGTAACACTGTGAGCGTCATTTGCTTGTTGCTAACCAACATCCAAGCAGCTTGAAACTCATGAGTCTGTGGAGGTGCTTGTTTCAATGCGACTATCTGCGCTCTCAAGTCATGGAGGACAATGGTATTCCCTTCAGGACTCTACATTGATGATTTCTCCAGGATTGACACAAATGAAACTGACAGATCAAGAGGATGATCTTGGGGAAAACTGATTCAAAGTCAACTGCCAGGTCTTGAGGAGTTTGGTAAGGATTTTGGAATTGTATCTGGCAGACGATTGCTGATTTCCTGGAAGATATACAGTATCAGCACAACAAAGAGCATATTTCAAGTCTACAGTCTTACCTGTAGGTGCCAAGAAGAACAAGAAAGCAACAGGTATCCCTTTCTTTCCTTTGTTGACAACCATCACAATAAAGACCAGCAGTTGTTGATTGCAAACACCAAAGGTGCCATCAAGAATGATCTGGTTCTTATGGCCGTATTTCCAGACTGCTTCCTTCATTTTGTCTGTGGCAACACAGGCTTCGAAACATTCTGACTTGGAAGCACGTGCTGAGTAATGGAAGACCGCACTGGAAAAGGCTGAATGGTATTCTTGGATTGTGAGTCCATCTATGCATCAATGTTAGCCTCTGATGCATCCTGAATAAGTATCCCTTTTGTCACATGAAATTTGCGATAAAGGGAGCGTGAATCTTTGGCTGTTAAGACTCACCAGAACAGTGATGCCTTCAATGCCTTATCTGTCTGGGGGAAGCTGTTGTATACCTTAGATGAGAACAGGGAGCAATTCTGGTTGCGAATATCATGATAAGTGCAAGTGCCTTGTTTCAAACGCTCCACAGCAACCTGGTATACAGATAGATGGACAGGAATGGCAGGCTGCTGGACAAAAGGTATGTTGGTGCATTTCTGGCAGTGTTTGAGATGTCCACAGATTTTCAGGATGTTTTCGCCTCACATGGTGAGGCCCACATGAGCCAAACATGCTGTGAACTCAGTCAGAACACATCACTGCACTTCAGCAGCAGGTTTTTTTGATGCACATTGTGATCGTAACCATAGGGGCATTGGTATAGAATGCAACCTGTTTTGGCAGTTGTAAGTAAGCTCCAAGCCTGTGCCCAGCAATT